>VZRH01004154.1:0-23026 GCA_013397555.1 Urocynchramus pylzowi | reverse complement strand
AAAAAAAAAGAAGTAAATCTTCAAAGTCACTGCTGGGTGCAAAGTTTCTTCTTTAGAAACCTTGTAGCAAGTTGTATGTAATTTATTTCATTTCAAGTACTTATTTAATTCATTTGGTGGGTTTCAGCACTAATGTAGTAATACAGTTCCTTGGTCTATGACCTATGTGCTATTCCCCGCAGATAGGAATTAATTGTTATAGCTTTTTTTCTTATTCTTTTTTTTTTCTTCAAGTGTAAAAACAAAACAAGAAGATCTAAAGAAAGAATGGGAGATAAAAAAAAAATCCAGACTTTAAAAAAATTATTACTCCTACTGAGGTTCAAAGGATGAGCTGATACAGAGTTCTTCATCTTCAGTTTCCATTTATGTTGGGTCTTTATGTAAATAGTATAGATTGGTAACTAGAGTTTCAGTTCTTTTGTTCTTCCTCTGGACAATTGCTTTCCATTTTACCTCAGATGACACCAAATCATTGTGACAGAGGCCCCCAAGACCTTGCTGTGATTCTGTAATAACTTAAATTCCCCACTTTCCCAGAGTGCACTAAGACATTAGGCTTTTATACCTTGAGCTGCAGCATTAAATTCTAATGGAAAATTTCTCTTCTAACTTAGGAACTACCTTATCCCCCATGAATAAACAATGACAGCATATGGATCAAGAATGACCTCTGACACCTCTGTCTTTAATGCAGGAATCACTGACAAATTGATTTCCTTTCCCCCTCAAGCAACTAGGTCTTCCCTGTGTAGAATTAAAGACATACAAAACATAAGATGTATTCAAATGCAGTCCTGTGAGTAGAAGCATTTCATTCAATATGTAGCTATGCTGGAGGCTCAGACCAATCTGAGATTCAATTTGCATTATAATTCTAAAAATAATGATTCTCTAATGAGAATATTTGAGTATATGTAACTGTGCAGACATGAAATTCACTCTAGGAAGAAACCCAAACAAGCACAACTGATTTTCTGTGGGGAGTTTAAAGGAAACCAAGAAAGTCAAAAACCATAAAAAAACATAACAACATCAAAAGATCCATACCACCAAAACAAAGAAAATCAAAAGCTGACCTTTTCTGAAATGTTCTTAGTTGACTGTGTGCTTTCTGAAGTACACACTGAAACACTAAAAGACATCCAAGCAGGAAATGCGTTCCCTTCTGTAGAAGGACAGGATACACAGCACAAGCATGACTTTGCTGTTATAGGGATGGGAAAATCATGTTCAACACGTTGTTGGCGAAACACAACCTAACTTCAGCTAATAAAAACCCATACAACCATGCCCATTTCCATCAGGAGCAGCCCTTCCCCAAACCTGTACTAAAGCCAGGGGGAATCCTGGGCTGCACCCAATCACAGCCCATCTCTCATAGTTTTGTAAAGGTGCTGGAATTGTTCTGCAGTGTAAGGGGCACCTCTTGTCCCAGCCAGCATCGCATTAAAAAGGGGCAGTTGTTAACATAATCAACATTTGTTGTTGTTATTGCTGTTGCTGCTGTTGTTTATCCTTCAGTAAGGAAAAAATCCATTTCTTAAAGAAAAAGACAAACCACACCTCTAACCTCAATACTAGAAACTATTGATATGCTTCCTCTTTTTTTCTGAATGGAAAATGGACCAAGAAGCAAAACTTATTGTGCCTTCTAAACCAGTAAATAAAAACGAGCTGAAATATCATGTCCTTCTAAACAGCTGCCTTTTCCTTTTAATGGGATACTGAGCCCCTCCTCTCCCAGTCACAATCTATCACATTGCAAAAAACAATAAAACATTTACAACTAAATTGTTAGAATACTAACTAGGACTAATATTTTTCTTTTTTTCACGCTTTTCTAGGATCTGGCCTTCAAAATATTGTGGAATAAATTGTCAGCCTATACTAGAAATAAATTATGCCACATTCTCTTTGTCTAGCAGTGGCTTCACATTTAATTCAAAGTTTATACGTACCTGAGAAAAAGGATGATGGCTAAAGAAAAGGAACAGAGACATAAGCATTCACAAACAGACCAGATATCAGCCCAAATAAATCCACACCTCATTTCTGAAGGAAACCTGTGGCCACATCTGGAGTGAAAACAGCAGGCAACACAGCGTGTGGCTGAAAGGAAAAAACAGCATTGCCTGACTTCCTCCTTTTCTGAATTCTTGCATTGTACTTAGTGCTTCTTCAGGCATACTGATATCTGGCTCAGGCAGCAACTTACTGGGAAGTATTTTGAAATCATTGATCTTTGTTATAGGCTTCATTATTTGATACTTTTTTGGCTTGTATAATTTCAAAAAAAGCAGTGTCTCCACTGTTTGTATCTTCAGTAACAGCACTTGGATTTAACTTCTGTATCAACAATTTCCTGATATCAAGTCTCAGCTCCTCTAAGGGAAGCTGAAAATTAGATTTATTTGCTTGATAACCTTCTTTTCTAGATGATGCTTAGACACCACAGGGATAGGAAGATTATGACTATTTAAATGCTTTTGCATCTTGGGTGTCACAATTGCCATTTCCAATGCACATTTGTGCAGCAGAGAGCACAGTGGGCTGCCAGAGCACCGAGAGCCCAGGCCCTAGAGGAGAGAAGAGCACCAGTGTGTGTCTGCCAGCAGCCTGCTCTGCAAGTGGCAGCTCAACAGGAAATGCAGAGGGATAGAAGCTGGGCTGCAGCTCCAGATGCCCCTGGGCCAGCAGCAGCTCTGGGAGCAGGGCTCTCCTGGCACAGGAGGCTGGCACACAATTGGCAATACCAGTCCCGTTATCCAATAACTTCCACGGGATCTCTGGGCAGGGCTGGACACATGCACACCTGGCATTTGCCCTGCAGGAGGAAAGATCTTTTCTCCATGCAGCCAGCCCAAAGACTGTAGCCCCAGCACTTGAAGAAGCTTCTATAAAAGCACTCAGCAAAGAACGGGATTACAAATTACACTGACACAAGCTTGATCAAAGCCAAGTTGAGTAGTGGGCAAAGGCCCCCTTCATTTCAGAACTCTTAAGCTCTGTTTTTGGAAGAAGCCTATGGCAAAGTGGATGGTGAAGAACTGTCACAAAGACAATGAACACTCAGAGGAAGAAGGGACCAAAGTATTTTGTGTGGCCAGATCAGACCCACCTCTTCTTGTCTCTGATTCTTTCCTAGCATTGAAAGTTGCCATCTCTGACTGACAGCACTTCAACACCTGACAGATAAGTAGATAAGTTTCCCTCCAAGTAATGATACTGCACACCTGAATAAGTTGCTTGTAATGAGGTTTACATTTTAACCTTACAACACCTTTTTTTTAATTCAGATAGTGCTGACCATTTGAGGGAGCTGAGAAATTCACGTATCCTGGAATACTCTTTGATTAGAAGTGGTTGTTAAATGTGAAGATCAGAGTGATTTTTTCTGCTCCTTGCTCATTTTCCTGCATTCTTGCTTTACAGGAAGCTCATTAATAGATCAGTTTGCCCAGTTTGTCATCTGTTTCATTATGCAAAATACATTGGTTTCATTTACCTTTCCAGCGAAAAAAATCCGTTATCTTCAGCTAGATAAAATGATTTCTTTGGGTTTCTTTTCAACCCCTGAACAGCTCAAAAATCTCTAAAATCTCAACTGGTGGTAAAATAGGAGGGAACCCTGATGCGTGCCAATTGCAATGTAATGATCTTTATGTTCCCTTTTAAGTGGGAAGTGCAATAGCTTAGAAAGCTGACCACTAGACAAACCTCACATTGACCTGAAAGGGAAATAAAGTAGTTTAAAAGCTCTCTGAACATCAAAAGATCTATTTGACAGAAAAATTAAAAAAGGAATTCCTAAAATGGAGCTTTAGTTCCCAGCTCTTTGGTTTTACAATATCTATGGGAATTAAGTGCAAGAAGAGTTTTGGTTACTTTTCTTATTTCTTGATCCTTTAAGAAAAGTTACAGTATTTTCTTCACTAAATAGATCAGAAACTCCTAGGCCCATGGTTCTGCATCAATATTTTTCTGAAACGAAGAAGTTCACATCTGTCCAGCCTCTAATAGATGTATCAGGACCCTACAGAGTTAGACAGAATGTTGTAAATAGTGCTGTTTCTTGGAGATGCACTGCAGACTCACAAAGATGCATGAAAAAATACACGGTTTTCAAATATAAAAAATTCATAGAATCATAGAATGGTCTGGGTTGGAAGGGACCTTAAAGATCATCTGATTCCAACCCCCTGCCATGGGCAGGGACACCTTCCACTATCCCATGTTGCTCAGAGCCCATACAACCTGGCCTTGAACACTGCCAGGGATTAGACAGCCACAGGTTCTCTGGGCACCCTGTGCCAGGGCCTCACCACCCTCACAGCAAAGAATTTCTTCCTAAATTCATCCCCTAAGTGATCCTAATTTCAATACAACAAAACATTTAGCCATCAATTTTGTGCAAGCATCTTTTTCCCCATGACTTCACAGCAACCTGAAGGGAGCACCAATGTGATGAAGTTCAGTCCTTGCAGGTAAACCTGAAGACCTGGTGGCTTTGGTCACCTTAATGCCTGATAAAACCCAGCCAGGCATTAAAAAAAGTTTGAAAGAAAAAAAAATTTGAAAGTTCTATGGTTTAAAGTCTTAGGCATGTTAATAAGTGTGTGTGAAATACACCCTCACGGGAACACCCCCATAAATTCAGTATTAATTTCTTGCCTGCTTGCAAGACCAAGGAGGAAGACAATCACTAAAGACAAGAGAAGACTGAAGGGGGGAAGGACAGAAAGAAGTCAGTATATTTACACGGTCTCTTGATTTCAATTGATCCATCTGTAAGATAACAGGGCTTTGCTGCAATCAGAGAAGGGATTTGTTGTCATATGAAGCCCCTATTACTGCAAACTTTTGCATTTCTGAGAGTGGTGGAAATGGGGACACAGGAGAATCCCTGCTGGCAGCCACATGCCATACCAATTCCAGGGAAATTCATAAAACAATCATACCTTGTGTGAGGAAACTATTAAAGTGTACTGCTGAAAAAGAAAAATATGTAGACTGAGATAACATTAAACTGAATTCTACTCTTAACACAAAACCATTAGATTTCTTTTGCTTGACCCTTGTTTCACCCTCAGACACAAAAAATCTGTTTCATACAGTAGGGTATTACTGTAAACATCTTGAGTATTGCAGGATGCTTAAGCTCCACCTTAGATCTGCTCTGTCCAGGGACACCAGAACAAGTTTTCGATGAACTCTCTCAGACAGCAAAGATATCCAAGCTCTGCCCAGAAGAATATGCTCCATTCCTGTCCATGATAACTAACCATTAATATTTAATCATTAACTTCTACCAACAGCGTTCACCCTCCTGACACCTCTGGAGTCATTTATTTCAGCATCACTTCAACTGCTTCAACATTTGGTCACATAATGTGCTCTAGAACTGCACAAAAGAGCAACCCATATGTGACTTTTTGCACTTACACTCTGGGAATTTACTGCTTTGCACACAGTCACAATACTGGAGCAGTTCCTGGTTAGACAGAGAGAAGGCAAACAAATAATTGCCTTGCTTTTGTTTCTCCCTTTTACCCACAGAAAAACTTCAAAAGGAAAGTTAGAGGATGCTAACAGCATCCTCTATTTGTTGATCTGAAGTTATAAGCTGAAACTCGTGACTGTCACTGGAGTTGGCAAGATAAAAGAGGTGTGTGCTAAAGAAACCAGAGAGAAAACTCCATTTAATTCCATAAGAGAATACCCATTGTTTTTCTGAGGTTTGTATAATCCATTAAACTAGTGCAGAATTCCTGTAAGGACTAAACAGCCAAATGGTTTTGCAACAAAGTCAAACATTTCAAGATGCAATCTCTTTACATTTTAATGGAGAGAAGACACTATAATGACCTCTGGAACTTCACAGAAACTTGTTCAGTAAACTTTAAATACCTATATAAATATTAAACTTTAAATATACATATATAACTTTAAAACCTGTAAGTATAAAAATATCCTAGACTGGAAAGCTTCAGGAGATGAACAATGGCATCCTTATAGAAATTGTTGCAATGCTGACCTTCTGCAGTCCAAACCTCATCAATATTTGGTTTAATTTTTCTAGCTACTGGACCTTGCAGTGCCATTTGTTCAGTTACTTAATTTTATTAGATTAACAACTGTGTCCTAATATTCTTTTATTTATGCAGATGTTCAGGGCCAACAATCTCCCTTAGCCATGTCTTAAATAATCTGATAATTTGTGCTTATGAAGTTTCTAAGAAACATCCTTTCCAGACCACTTTTTAATTTCTTTCCCAATTTCAGTCTTCCAGCTCACATAATTTTCTTTAAATAACCTCACTAATTTTGAATACAATGGCAATTTCCATTTCCTATTCATACAGAAAAGCTTGGGCATATAGAGCCAAAGATAATTTTGGGGTTTTTACTCAAGTTTCACATAAGCCAGTTTTCATTTACTCTAAAGAATCCTTTATTGCTATTGTGTGCTGCATAACAGACCTTGAAAATATAAACACTATCTGCATTAGTTTGGGACAAAAGAACATTTATTTATTTAATGTTAATGTATTTACCAGTATGAAAAGGCGTGTTTGCTTAAACAGGCTCCTTATCTCAGGTTACCCAGCTCTCAGGGTAAGGGGTGGCTGCTTCACTTGCAGCCCTTCCCTTCACAAGGTGGAGTCAGACAGGACCTGGTTTGTGTTCTCCAGACAAAGTTACCAACTAACCAAATCCAGCCTTACAAATCCCTACTCTGGGCGGCATTGCCCATTCTTATTTCCTTTTGAGACAATTTTATAAAGATCCTAATTAATTTAATATGGATGAAATTTATTTAAATTAATATGACTTTTTTAGGGTTGTGCTATATTTTTTCCTGCAGGACTATGTCAAATATTTAGAATAACTTTGGAATCAAGACAACTATGTTGTTTTAATGCACAACAAAGTTAAGAGAACATCAGGTATGCTTAAGAAAGCCCTTTTTTTTTTTTTTTACATACAATCATTCTGACAGGCAGCAATAAGGCACCCATCATTGCACCCTTCATTGGGCAATGTCCTCTTCAAGTTTTCCATTTTTTTTTCCAGGATCCCTATCTTAACTAACCTGTTCAGCCTATGTCAATTTATTTCATTTCTTTTTAAATTATTCTAACCACATTGCCTTTTATTTCAGTACTCTGGCATTTTGCCCATCTTTAAAGATTAATTCAGTATCCACAGTTTTACTTCAAGACATTCCTTGGCCAATTCTTTTAATAGTTGACTCTAGCTATTGCTGTTTAATCTCCTAAATATTAGCTGAAGGTATTTCAGTATCATGCTAAAATATAATCCTGCTTTTTTCCAATTAAAAAATATCTATTTATTACATCTTGTTGTACATTACTAGAAATTTTTGTCATCTTTATCCAACACTGAGATATCGAGTGAGATTTGATTTGTTCTTCATATGCTTTGGAAATTCTTTCCTGATTTTTGCATCCTCTTGAGCACAGAGGGGTCTTTATTGATGCATTTAGGTTTTTTCTAGCAATTGATTTTTTCCTAAATGTTGGTTTGTGTTCCTTATGATGGGTTTCTCCTTTTATCATTTGCTACATTGTTGTTATGGTTTTTTTTTTTTTTTTCATAAAGGGGTTATAATTTCCTTCTTCTATTTTCCTTCTATTTTAGCTAGACTTTTTTAGTCATAGAAACCTTTCTTGATTGCAGACCTGGGTTTGGGGTTTATTTGGTTGGTTTGTTGGGTTTTTTTGGGTTTTTTTATATAATAAAGCATTCCTAAACAATTCCTGGTTATCATGCATATTCTTGTGTTCAAATTTTACTCCCGCACAATTTTGCCCCTGACTGTTTTCTGCTTTGGGAAACTGGGTTTTTAGGACAGTTTATATAAGAATGTAATGCTGTATTGCACAAAACAAAATAATATAACACTGTTTGCACAAAACAAATAAAATTAGCTCATGATTGCTTGCACCTAGGCTGCCTCTAGTTCAGAGATCAATTAATCTGTCAGAATACAGAATTAGCAGTGTCCCAGCTGGGCTGCAGGGGCAACTATTGGTTTTTTAAACTACCCTTTTGGAAGCAGCAGCAAACCAGGACAGAAGTTCTTTGCAGGACAAACTGCAAACTTTTAAAAGTTGCCTCAAACACTTATTTCCCTTCAACATATGTCCTGTGACATAGTTCCTTTTTTCTGCATCATCAGTAAGACCCTCATGGTCCTGTTCACTGTCCTGTGCCCAACAATGAGGACCATGAACAGGATAATGCTGTAACACTTAAACTGAAACTGCAATAGGACATCACCTAATTGTTCTGGGGACAGATCCTAGAACAGGGATCTAATCTAGCCACTCCATATACAGGCTTCAGTATTCCAGATTTATTCATCATTTATTTTGCCTCCAAATATGGGAAGCACTATGGAAAGTTTTCTTGCTGTCATGAAATGCAAACTATCTGAAATCTGAATTATGTCAACCCATGTCTGCTTCCCAAGGCTTCCTCATCTATTAGAAAGGCAGCTCTCTGTGTTGCAAGACTTCAACTGTGTGGTTAATACTTCAATGGAATCAAGTCAAGGCAGAGTACAAAATTCCCATTTTTCATAGAAAAATCAAAATATGTAGGAATCTGCATCTTTCAGCTTTTTGGGTTTTTTCAGAGGGACCTTAAAAATGCATTACAAATAGAATTTTCTGCAGCAAAACCTATTTTGAAAACTACTTTGTTTCCATTTTTGCATGCAAAATCAAAGATAACCAGATGAAGAAAGTTGCCTCTTCATTTAGTTGTAATTCTTGATCTTTTCTTAAGGTTGTGTTGCCAAGGTGTTAATAATTCATCCACAGAGATTACACAAACATAGAACTCCCAACACATGAAAAAAGCTGAAAAACCAAAAGCTTATTTTTTCCATTTTTTCTCCCCCTTTTTCCCCATAAAGACAGCTCTAGTTTGAAAATTCCAAAATGTTCCCAAGGTAGAACAATCTGAATATAAATATGCTACTCAGATTTTTTGGCTTCTGCTTGCCCAGCTGGCAGACTGCTCAGCTCTCTGCATTTGGGGAAATGTAGAACCCAGGGAGCAGTGCTCCTGGGAAAACCAGCAGTCCAGCGGAAGGATAAGAGGCAGCTCTGGTTTTTTATCATTTTCCTGTCCTTCAGTTTTTCTCCCTCTCCTTCTAATCTTTTTCTCACAGAACACTGAATGGGTTTCTATGTAAAATGGGCTGAATCTTTGCTGTGATAAATTACATTATGTTGTAGTTATTATTTTGCCAATGTTACTTAATTTTCTATAGTCTGCCAGTAAATTTTGTGTATTTTTACCTCTTGAGAATATTTGGTTGAAATTTTCTCCCTTGCATCTACCCAAGCAAAAAAACTTAGGTTTAGTCTGAGGTTTGAGTGACTAGGCTGTAACTGCAGCCCACCTCATAATCTGTGGGATTCATCAACAAATCTGCCGCCTGAAAATCTGGAGATAAACTATTGAATGGGATGCAGGGCTGGTGGAAAACTTGCTATCAAAAATTGTGGTACGGAGAATCAAATGATAAGTGCAAAAGATGCAACAGCTTGAGTGATGAGGCAGCTCTTGCTTTAAAATACCAGAATGCAGAGAAGCTCCTCTGACAACGACTTCACAAAAAGCTGCAACATTTAACATTTGCCTGAAGGGTGTTTATTATTTCTACTTAGGTATGCACAGATCTTGAGCATGCCACGATCTGTCTTACATCTCCCACCCTCCCAAATTAATTTTTATTGTAGGAATCATTCAGAGTTCATCACTGGTGGGGAGCCTGTTCATTGAAACTCATTATTGTTCTAATGAATTACACTCAAGAGCTGTAAGTGATTACATTATAATAGTCAGAGTCAGCCATTCAATGAAAATTTAATTACAGAGTACAGGGACATGACCAAAAAAAAAAATCCATGCTTGTGTTCTGGAATTCAGCCTCCCCAGCCACAGCTGGCTATTGAAAATCTTCTTGCACTTGTGCTTTCTCTTAATCACACCCATGTTTTGAGCTACAAAACAGGAACTGGAGCACACAGCAGCTGGAGCAGCTGCCCTGCCTACCCCTCCAGTGGCAGCTCTGGAGATCTTTTGTTCAGTCTTTGGGTGGTCCACACACAATCTTTGTCAACAATGATGGAAGTAACCCTCACCTTGTAGAGAATCATAGAGTGCTTCAGCTTTGAAGAGACACTAAACATCAATTTCCAGCCCCCTGCCATGGGAGGAACAAGTTCCACTAGGCCAGGTTGCTCAGAGCCCCATCCAAACTGGCCTTGAGCACTTCCAAGGATGGGGCAGTTTCTCTTGGAAACGCATTCCCAGTGGCTCACCACCCTCACAGCAAAGGATGTTCTTCCAATATCTAATGCAAACCTACCCTCTTTCAGATTAAAGCAAAATAAATAGATCCCACTCTTTCCTTCCATGAATCATCAACAAGTCAATTTCTTCACTCCCCTTAAAAAAAAAGAACTCCACATCAACTGGAATTATTGCTGAAGTTATATTTCAGTTCAATGAAATAATGTAATTGCTAACATATGCCTCCAAATTATTAAAGCTGTGTATGTTCCACACTATGGAGTGTATGTCTGATACTAGCAGGTCAGTGTTATAGCTGAAATAAAGGGGTTATAACCTGCCACACTGGCATCCTTGTGGTGTTTCCAGTTTATTCTTCTTTATACAAACACACAGATGTCCTCCCACGCTGAGAGTTCATATTGGCTTTGTCTGTGGGCACTTTAACAGAGTATTTGACATTACATATTCATGTTAGGAACATCTCCCAGTAGTGTATTAATGATGCTCAACATTAAATCACTTCTGCATAACATTACACTTGTCATAATCTGCAAAGTGCAAAGACAAATTTACTAAATTCAAGTCACTTTGGGCTTACCTAAGGAAATGAGCCCAACAAAAAACCACTGTAACCATGAGTGGCAACACAGAAAGTCTGGAAACTGGGAAGGTGTTACTGATGCACCATCATCAGATCCACTTGGAAAGGGGATTTTTTTATTTTTTGGATTAAATGATCTGAAAGCTTGTGCCTGATTCTTGTTTCCACCTGATAAGCAATTTTAATTAGCACATTACTTTAAATAACTTTAAATTAGTTTTTTATGGACCAAATTTTACAAATTAGTTTCCAGGACTTGCTGGATGTCAAGGATAAATTGCAGAAATCAAGACCAGCCTCACCAAAGCCAGCTAAGAGTTCCTTTAAAACAGTTTGAAGGTTTTTAAGGTGCATGGGCTTCAGCTGCAGCTCTGCTGCAATCATTTGCAGATATGAACTGATTTAGGAAGAGAATTCTTTTTTTTTTTTTTCCAAGTGAAAATGAAAGCGTTCATGGAAAAAAAGTTGTAAAAGCCAACATAACATTTTTGCCTTCAGAAGAAGCTGTTCAGGTCTGGAATATTCCTAAATAAAGGCCTAGGGGCCTAGTGATAGTTGATCCTAGATGGATTTTTCACAGAGCTGCTACTTATTTCCATGAACACTGTCCACAGCACCTGTAAAACTGGTTATATTTTGTATCTCAGTTGGCCACGTCAGGTATATGGCAAGGACCCATCTCTAAAGGCATTTAAATGAGGTGAAAATCTGTGGGGTACCAAGAAAGAGACACCAAGGGAGCTGGACTTATAAAACTATGGTGTACAAGTGGAACACAAGAAAAAGTACACAGACAATTTCTACCAAGTGATATCACAGCATAAAATGTTTAGGAAAAAATCTTACAAACTACAGAAGAAACTTTTTGTATCAGTAAAATTTAGAAAGTATTGCAACCCTGCAACCACTTGGGCAGTGTTTATCCAGCTTGACAGAAAGCAAAGGTATGTGGATTGTTACAAGAATATTTTCCACTATCATAAGGAAATCTTAAGTTTGGACAATTTTCATATAAATAGGATTTTATAAGTTGGTTTTGATCCAAAACAGAATAACTGAACCACTTCACTTTGCATACGAGCTATTAGTTATCCTTCTAACAAAACTGATTGTACCAAGAGCACATTTTTTCCCCCCAAGGAAAAAAAAACCCTACAAAGTTTTAACCAATTAAAATCAAGGAACTAACAAAAACCATCAGCAATTAACATGTAAAATGTTAATATGATTTGCTCTGATTCTATTTGAAAAAACAATACAGAGGAAGTAAGCACTTTGCTGTATCTGGTGGGGAAAGAGATATAAAAGAAATAAAGGAAGGGATGAATGAAAAGGGAGGGGAGTTAATGTAGATTTGATACTGTGGTGATAATTTAGCTTGGTTCTAAGTACACTGGGCAATAAATAGCCTCATAAATGAGCTGGGTAATCTGAGAGGATGCAGCAAGAAGCCATTTACTGCCTTGTATCCTCAACAGCAAACTAAAATAATCTCCTAAATAACAGATTTTCTGGTTGCACTGAATCATTGTGAAACAGAGGGACATTAACTTGCCTGTATCTCTCCCCTGGTTACCAGTAAAATGAACGGCATGAATTAATTCCAGATAATGTAAGTTGCCACTATTTTTAGCAAATTCAACCTTGAAAACTTTTTCAAATCAATGGAAGTGAAAACCAGGCTGGGTTTGGGGTTCATTGATCTCTTAAAACATAAAGGAATTGCTATCTCTGATGACACTCCATTTGAAAACCCACCCACAACATAGCTGACACCTGAGATCTGGGACACTGACATCACAGGGGACAAGTGCTGCCAGCTGGGACATCCAGGCTACAGCAGCTTGGTGGGGGATCCCCGCTGGTGCAATTAACGTTCAGTTTGACAAAAACCAACCTGAAGACTTCATGAGATTTTTACCAATTTTTCCTCTCACCTATGTTTGTGTTTCATCTGCAGGAAGCACTTGAGAGCTGTGCATATATAACCGGGAGTTAACTGGTCTTACAAAATTCTGTAAATGGAAAATACCAACAGTGTAAAAGAGTAGAACAAAATGTTCTTTGTCAAATGCAAGTTCAAGTTTGCACTCAGAGATACACAAAGATCTATAACAATAATATTTATGTGTCACTTATCTAGTATCTTAGACATTTTACAATGAAATGAAAAATAATTCCCAAGTTACAAGAGTAAAAGTTAGTATAAAAATACAAGCTAGTATAAAAACATAAATAAAATCAAGATACAATGCCAAGAGCTTTCTGGAATGGACATGTTTTTATTTCAAAACAACTAATGCTGTGTTGGTTCACAGGTCAAAAAGTCACGCAGGCAAAAATATTGGCAATATGTCAAGTGCTCTTGAATATGCCAACTGTCCCCTTTCTTTCTCAAGGGGCTGAATATTGATATAAAACAATTTTTGCTCTTTGAGGCTGCCCTGGCAGCAGAGAGAATGGTAGGAGAGAGAGAGGTAGGTCTCTCTGAATAGGAAGGTAAATCAATGAGCAGTAAGTTCCTGGTACTGGGAACGAGCACATGGATGGGAGGGATTGCTAATCTAATTGGGTTTCCCAAACTGCAAACACTATTATGTGAACAATCACCAAGTACCCAGTTTTTTTTTCACATAGCCTGCATGGATTCTGAAGAGAAAGGAAGGCCAGATAGGCAGTGTAGGTCTGGTAGGATGAGGGAAGGTGCCTAGCCTGAGGCATTGACAAAGAGAAAACCATCTGTGATCTGAATGTGCTGCTTCTGCTCAGAGGATTTGACTCTTCCCTACATTTCAAATACATGGCAATTATGCTAAGAAAACACACTGACTCCATGTCACTTGTTGGCAACCTTTTGCTGAACAGAAACCAACTACCAAAGCTCTGAATTATCTTTACTATTCAGTCTAGGAAGCAAAAGTATAATGTAGTTGGAAATTACCAAAAATATTAGAAACAAGTTCTTTAAAAGACTCTAAGTCAAAAACTGCTGTTTTTAAAACTGAACTCCAGCTTTGCAGGAGTCTCACAGCACTCTCCTGGCACACTGAGTTTCAGCAAAGCCCTTCAGATATGTTCTGAAAAAGTAAGTGGTCTGTGGGGTCTTGTGGGTAAGTGACATAGTCATCTTCTTGGCAGTGACGTTTTCCATGCAAAGCCACTGGATAAACATAACACCCTCTAAATATGAAACACCTAATCAAAGTAAAAGTTTAGGCATGACAGAAGAAATATTAATAATTATATCAGACATGCTCTGCCAAATACTGGGGGAAAGGCACAGAATGTGACAAAGAGACTGAAGGAACTCTTTCCTTTGCATGCCCTGCCAGCATCTGCCAGAATCACTGGCAGCAGCCAGTTTGTCCAGGGGCCAGTCCCATCTGTGGGATGTCCTGGGCTGGAGGAAAACCAGAGCCAAACTCAGGGATTTCACTTCAGTTACTACCAGGAGCTCATCACCTCGGATTTTGTACACTAACTGCCTTCCAGGCTTCCTCCAAAATTCCCAGGACAACACAAACACCCACCAAGCAATAGAAAGTTTTCTTTCCAGTAAGAGAACTTTTAAATCAATGGACTGGAATTTGATGGTACATGTCACATTCTGAAGTCACAGAGATAAAAAGAATCTGAAATGCAGTTCAAATCTGCCTGTTATAAAGACTCTAAAATTATGGATATCCTCTTACTTAACAAGTACATCCATAAATGGGTGCTATCAAGATTGCTAAATCTAACAATCTAACAGAGAAAACTAAGAACATATTAGGGGAAAGTGCATCTTTCCCATAATTCTGCCAACCTCAACACTTGTCTTGACTCCCCAAGTTAAATGCAGCAAGTTATTTCTGTTCCAGTCCATGAAAAACGTGAAACTACCAAGAAATGTCATAAAAGACAGAAAAGTCTTTTGACAGGATGATTAATAAATAAGAAAAAACAACCCTTTTGCTTTTTGCTAGCAGAAGAATGAAAAAATGAATGGAACCAAGTCCAGTGTGTATCAGCAGCACATTTATTCCTGAAATACTTGATGAATCATATAGATTGCTTTATCATAGCTATTAAATTTAATGTGGCATTCAGCACACCTCTTGAATTCAGGAGTTTGACATACACATCAACTTTCTGGAGATGTAGTGAAGATTGCAGGAGTGTGCCAAAATAAGTGACTATTAGTGAATCTCTAGTCAAATCTGTTGTGAAGTAATTTCCCTTGAAAACAGAGACAATTGAATGAAGTTTGGCTTGGACAGCAAGGTGCCATCAACACTTTCCATATCCATTTTGAAATTTTCATCTAGAGAATTTTAATTAACACTTCCTGAATGCAAATTTCTATACTAGCTAGAGCCTCTGACTTCCTCTAAAAAAACAGAATTTAAAGTGCATTTCTGCAACACTGGCTGGAGATAATCATAGATCATTGCCCTCAGAGACTGCCAGTTTTTCAGTTATATTGAGCAATTCTGTATTCTCAGTTCAGTGAGTGACTTGGATAATCCTACTTATGAAAAACTGCTTCTCTGGGGAAGCCAAGTAAGGGAATCTGTACAACATTCTTCAGGTAGAATGTCAGTGTTACATGTAAAAGTCATATATATAAGTATCTATGTATATTTTTGTGTTTATCTATTTTCATGTATATCCATGGTTCTCATGAGCAGTCCAAAATTATGCAAAGTCCACTGAAGCCTATGGTATAATTCCTTTGTGTGCCAAATGCAGACTGGAGACAAGCTGGTATAATACAGAATTGTTCCATACTCTTGAAATGCATGCGCTTTCAAACAAAATCTGGAAATCTGAATGAGAGTGTCATAAGAATTGTAATTCCACAGACAGGCCAAAGTCCAGGCATTGAGAATATTATCACAGAACCCCTAGTAAGCCCTAGATAATCTTACAGAATAAGAATACATGGTAAGAAGTTCACACATAGGTAACTTTACCTTTTTACCATAACGCAGTTCAGCATATATATAGGTAAAGAAAAAAGTATAAAAAAAACCAGCGTGGTCACTGCCTGTTTCTAGTTATCAATTGAAATGGAAAAAAAATGAACATATTATTACATTAATTTCTCCTGCCAACCAAAATAAAATTGCCAAATCCAAAATGCAGATTAGACACTCTTATTGCTAGTCTTTGCCTGTGACATTTTATCCCTTTTTTTTAATCTCCTTTTACAACCTTATCTCAAGATTCACATCTTGTGCCATTTCATGTCTTTACATTCTCTTTCCCTAGAACAAGGTTTTTAAAACCTGCTTTCTTTCTGTGAAAAACTGCACCTTACCTGACTCATTCTGGCCTTTCAGTCAGAGTTAGTTGCTAATTTACTGGTATGAACAATTTCCTTCCCTGCTCCTCTGTGTTTTTAGCAGACTGCAAGAAAGCACTGGAAACACTGAACCCTTAATGGCTGCAAGCCCTTCTTAAAAAGTTAATCTGTGGTTTTCTTGCTAAGGGCTTGATCCAGGATCTCTGTCATCACCACAACACCAAAACTCTGCAGTCCTGATGCCCTGGTAATCAGGACTGCAGGGGGAAAAAAACAAATCCACAAAACGTTGTATCTGAAATCCCTAGTGAAAAAGATACTCCCATAAGTGTATTGATCTAGACAGAAATGAAAGCTCAGTATGAATCAAAAGGCACCCAACTATGGTGGCAGTTCTGTGATATCATACAAGGCACAGAAAATGTAGATTTCCTGGGGAGCCATGGCTCAGGAGCAGCAGTAAGTGTCACCCCAGGAGAGCCCCTGGTTCTGCTGAGGCTATATTTATTATCCAATGCCCCACACATGCCAAGAACTGCCCAATCACACAAGTTCTGCTAGAAGCTGAGGGAGAACAGAGAGATGCTCGAGAACAGATCCTCTCCCAAGTGTACCCCAACAGGCTCACCTATAACAAAGGAAATAAAAACACAGAAAGAGTAGCACAGGCACATTGATGGCAATAGAAATTATAGCAGGGGTTATAAGGATGCAATTAAAAAGAAGAATCTTTCATTATGTATTTTCTGATATCTTCAGAATACAAGTAGATCTGTATGGGTGGTAATCAGAGTTCTGATTCTGGGATGATGAGAGAGATCTGAATACATGCATGGGACAGACTCCCAAGACTCAAACAGTCATCCTAATTAAAATCTGTTATGAAAAATCAGTATTTCCTTTTTCCTTTCTTCAAAGTTACATTAATTTGATAAAACAAGCATCAGAATTTCAAATGTTAACCAAAGAAATAACAGTTTCACAGGACAGGTCTTGAAAATTCTTTCTCTTTTACTTTCATAGAGAAGACTGGAGCTGAAAAAAACGCTGAAGAAATGTTTTCCTATTATTGCTTAACAAGAAATAGGTAGCTAATCAAAAGAAGATGCAGTAAAAACAAAAATACACAAAGCCCCACATCTGCTATCTCAATAGGGTATCAGAAAAATCCTCTCTATTTCTGTGTAATGAGACAGCATATTTTAAAATACAACAGGGTAAATTTTCAAAGCAGGAAAATTATATAACCATACAGATCCTGTTGACTCTACACTGGCTACACAGCTGAATTCCAAGTGAATCTTTGACAACATGTCCCCAAAGAAGATCAAAGGTGCCAGCTGATTCTGGTGTTAAAATGTGGACTGTCTTGTGGAAACTACATAGCAATCAAATTAATTTTCATAAAATCATAAAAGTTAAAGCAACTTCCATTTTCCTTTCACAAAGGACTATTCCTTTCTGTGCACCAGGAGAGGTTTCCTCTGGGAAGAAGAGGAAATTGTATTTTTAGTTCCAGGCCACAGACCAGAAACTGACTTTGTCCGTGACCAACTTTCCAGGCAAGATTTGAAACTCGGTTTTGTACCTAATAATGCTGCAGCTGTGGTTAAGTCCTGGATGCAAGACTATTAATGTGCACTTATCTAAGCCTACAGTGAAGTACCACCATCCTGCCAGGCCATGCTGCATTTTCTCACTCATTTGTTCCTATATAGAAGACGTAGGTTGTAAGAACTCCTGAATATTGTGGAGATTTTTTCTTTTTGGGAGAAGGCAGAGATGGCCCATAGGTGAGCTACTGTAAAGCACAGAAATCAAAGAAGAACAGTACCACAGTAATGATTTCCACAGAAAAAGATATGTCAAGAGAAAAGAAAAAGAAAAAACAATGAAAGAGATGATCTTCTGGGGTTTTGACTACCTGTAGGCCAATATGTCTGGTAGCCTCTTAAGATCCTGTGTCATTTTGTTTTCACAAACACAGTCCTACATAATTCTGCTTTCAGATCATTCCAGGTAACTCTGTAAATATTTTCTTCACTGTGCCTTTTTTAGTGAATTTCATACTTTGGAATATTACTTTGAATTTTTGTTTTTAAAGAATCATGATGGAAACTCCTTTTCCACTTCTGAAAGTTGCCTGGTCTCACTTGGAATTGTATAACCAAAACCATGCCAAGCTCTATAGCTTGCAAATACTTTTAACCATTTGGATTGAGATTCATGACTGCAAACCATGATTTATGGTTTCATATTTTGTTGTGAAAATATTCCATGGTATAGATAATGTATTAGAGTCATGACAAGGCAGATGAGTTCTCAAATCCAAAACAATTATTTTAGAACAAAACTGTTTATTGACTTCTGTATGTTTTTTGGAAAACCTTTAATTACTACAGCATAACAATAATTTTTACTTTTCTTTCTCTTTTAGACCAGAGAAACTTAAAGTGGTAGAGGAAAAGTGCATGATAACATATTTTAGCTGCACCCAGAAGCTAGACAATACTGATTGATCACCTCCAGGCCAGTGTTTTCACCTGTATCCAAGGTACACCCAGGCCCACTCTCAAAGAGAAGTCAGCTCTAATCCCCAGATTCTAAATAGCAAGCACCAAGTTTTTATGTTTTCACAGATTAAAAATATGCAAATAAAGGGAAGGTGTCAAAATAACAGCAAACAGAACATTTAAATGTCGGCATGCTACAAAATTGAAATGGTAAACAAATATTAAAAGTGGTGCAGAAGCTGCAGCCTTCTTTCCTTCACATAAGGGCTGCTAAATTTCTACACTGCCCAATCTCAAAAACTGTTAAATAGAACTTCAAACTAAAAATAAGTGCTGCCAGAAACACTGAATTTTGGAAATGAAAATGAGTCCAACACGTAAAGACATTTCCAAAGCCTCCCACAGCTCCAGCCCGCTCTGCAGGAGTCCCCAGCTCCTCTCCTCCTGCCCTACAGGAGAACTGCCCAAGCTCCTGGACACTGTCCTCCTCCTGTCCATTCCAAACCTGGACAAGGAGGGAAGGAGGTGGAGATCCAGCTCCATGGTCAAGCCAGGGGCAGGAGGCAGAGGGTTGGATAGCAACCTTGGGTGTGCAGATGGGGAGCAGGGGATGCCCACAGGGGTAGAAGCTGCCCCAAACAGGCCCCAGGTGAAACAGTCATTCCCACAGTTCTGTGACTTCTAGGGGAAGAAAGGGTAAGAGATTCCTACCAACATACTTCAATTTGTTTCCAATCACAGACATCCTAGTTTCTTCCCCTTCCACATTTGTCACCCTTCTGGGTGCAGGTGGAAAGCTGGTGCTAGATATTGTTTGCTCTGCTACATGCCAAGCTGCAATGCTTTTCAAACTCAAATGGTGTCATTTCTCAGATAATACATGGTTTTGAAGCTCTTCTAAGTCTAAAGTTGTGATACCAACACAAAGTGTTAGCAACACAACCAAAACCCTGCCATATAAACCCGCTACAAAAGAAGATGTTGCCTGATTTTTGAAAGAGAAAAGTCTTCTTGGAGGTCTTTTCCCTCCAAAGGGAGCACTGTACTGCACACAGCCTTGGCTGGCTGTACCACACATGTCACACGTTGCCAGCATCTCTATGATAGAGATTCCAGATGGAATTAGGGCCAGTAACCAGGAGTGGGTATTAGCTCGAAAGGAGGTATTTTTATGGACAAGAACAGACAGCTGTTTGGGTCATCTCTGTGAGGAAAATCCTTGCCCCTCTGGATACCTTGTTAAACATGTACCAATAAGAGAAACCAGCAGGCATGTTTGCTGCTGGTGTGTGTTTCCTCAGAGTTCCTGGGATAACAGCAGGTGCAGCCTTACAGTGACTCCTGGAGAGATGTCCCCACCTCCCTGCAGCTGCTGGGCCTAGAGCAGACTTTGTGGGAATCAGGTCCTTACTGACCTGCTCAGAATTTTGGGGATCCTCAGCTGGCCCTAGCCACGAGTGCCCTCAGCTCCCTTTAGGACACACACACATACCACCTCCCTTCCCCTGAGAGCACGTGTTCTAGGGTCATCTCATCTACCCACAAGTCAAACTATGTTGTTCCCATCTTTAAACACCCAAAAAATCACTTAAACATTAAATTTACCTAAAATGTAAAAAGCCTAGGACTTTTGACATTCTTTTCCACTGAAGTCCATGGAAGTTCAGCTTGTTCTGGGTGGCTTGGCAGAGACAAAATCTGCAGCTTTCCACAAACTCCTATTTTACAGCATTGAGTCCAAGTACCCTTTGGGTGTTGAGTGAAATCCTCACCATATTAAATACATTTTTTAAATTGCTGATGACTTCAACAGAACAAATATTTGGCATTTTGCTTTTAAGCTGAATGTTTCAGAAAAATCTTTTTTCCTCCCCCTTCCTGACTAAAGGTTAAGAAGCAAACTAAAGCTTCTGAAAAGATGAGTAAAATTTCATCACTTGTAGTCCACAGTGACTGTGTCAGAACATGACAGGGGTAAACTATGATATTCATGTTAAAAATAGGGTCAATAGAAAAAGTAAGCCTTTTCTAACAGTAAGGTGACAGAGCTTGTTTTCCACTACTATTTTTTGGAGTGATAGGAATAGCGTTGATCTGTATATATTGTACTGGTCAGTAACTGCCTTGCAGCATTGGGGTGCAAAGTTCATTTTCTTGCTCACAAATAAAACCCCATCCAGTATTCCAGGACTCAGCTCATAAAAGGAGTAGATTCTCCATGCTAAATCTTCTTCTTAAAATGTTTCCATCTGTGCCTCTCTTTGTGGAGAATGCCGGCTATTAATATTGCACTGGCAACTCCAGCTCCAATTTCTACAATTCCAGCTTTTAAATATTTTCAAGATTAAATTTTTAACAGAGAAGAATTTACAATTAATTAGTGGCAGAGGAAAAAAAATAAGAAAAAAAAATTTTAAAAAATTAAGCAAAGTACATCCCTAAAAAGAAAATATTTATAAAATAATGTATACACCATCACTTGGGCATGCTGAGTCCCAAAAGCAACACAAAGAGACAGTGCTTGTTTTCCTTTTCTTCTATAAAACTACAATGAAGTGATAATGACCTCAGGAGTGTGTGTGTTTATTCCATCTTTGGCCCATTTGATGTGGTTTTGGCCTATGGAACAGTTAAAGGCTAAATATATTTTAAGTGGGCTAAACCCAAGATAAACACATGTCCCTAAGGTCATTATTTCCATTATATGACAGTTTGCATAAAACACCAAAAGCATTGTAAAAACAGTGTAAACTTTTAAAGCATATTCTTTTGTAGGCCAGCACATCTTTTAGAAAGTGTATACTGTTTCTAAGCAATTGTTTCTTCTGTTGTCAAAGTTTCTTCTTCAGAAACAGAAAAACCAAAGTTTATTTGGGTTTTGGCTATACATGAGATAGTCTGGGCTTTGTAAATCCTACACATAGCACTGGAAAATGCAAATAGTGTATCCAAGCATTAATCATGCTGCTCATAACAACTGTGTACATGGAAATATCTATCAGCTGCACTACAGTTTGGAAGATTTGATCTGCATGAAGAAGACTGTCAGTGGTTTAAAAGCACACTAAGACTTGGTTATGGATACACAAGCAATTTAATGGACAAGAATCCATTCTTGTAACCAAGTAAATAACATTTGAACAGCTCCTCCTTGCTTTTTGATGCATATTTGGAGGCGAATGATGACAAGGGAGCCAAGAAAGCTGTTTGGAAAACACCCCTCTTCCTCCACAGGTAAGCCAGAGGAGAAGGGGGCTCTTTCCCAGTGTCAGTGCTCCAGCTTTCCCCTGCACTTTGGGATTGTGCTGGTAAAGTTTGTCAATAGAGGGTTTATTGACTTCCACTCCCCTTTTTCCTTTCAACTTCCCCAGATACTAAACTGGCACAGTCTATACTTCTTGCTCTTCAGCAGCTATGTCCTGCTGCTACCTTTAGTGTGCCATAGTGGATCAGAATTTGAAATCTATTCTCCACACAGGAAGTTAGGGATACAAAGACTCATTTTTGAGGAAAAATAATGCAAACCCCCCTGAATAATTATTTTTCTCACTTTCTCTTTAAACACCTAATTCTGCATACTCTGAAGTTACCCAGATCATCTTTGTTTCTGCATTCTGAAAATCAAAAAGGAACCCAAAATTTTACATGTTTTCTCAAAAGTGTTCTGCAGAATCCAGGAGGAGGATTTGTGGGGTCATTGTGCCTTCAAGATGCTCATTGTGCTGCAGTGTTGAGAGTTGTTTGCAGGACAACTGACATATGCAACGTATGCACAATCCAGCCTTCATGGAAACTGAGTAAGGTCACCATGCCCTTGAAGGACACAAAAGGAAAAGAACATGCTCAAAAGCAGACAGTTCAGGATGCAAAGGCAGACAAGAAAACCGCAGCGAGACATACGCTAACTAAAATTAACTGAAATATTAAAATGCATGCATAAAAAGGATTTAACCAATCATGTATTAGCTTGAGGCGTGAACAATAGAGAACAGTATAAATATAGTTTGATTTTTGTAATAAATTGGCTTCACTTGATCATATTGATCATGGCGNAGACTAACTAAAATTAACTGAAATATTAAAATGCATGCATAAAAAGGATTTAACCAATCATGTATTAGCTTGAGGCGTGAACAATAGAGAACAGTATAAATATAGTTTGATTTTTGTAATAAATTGGCTTCACTTGATCATATTGATCATGGCGTGATGTCCTGTCAATGATCCTCCGCATATTTTGGTGCCCGACGTGGGGCCCAAAGATGGCTATTTCACTGCTGTGAGAAG
>VZRH01004153.1:692648-721134 GCA_013397555.1 Urocynchramus pylzowi | reverse complement strand
GCAAAATCACTTCATGGGTCTGACTGTCCCGTTATGTTAAAGCATTTTACTGAAAATGCCAAGTGTGTTTTATCTGATGTAGATATCCTCATGTTCCTCTAGTTTCAGGTCTAGCTTAGTCACACTCTTTTCATATTTGCAGTATGGACTGCATACAAATAAGATGGAATTACCTAAAGAATAGTCCTCTAAGCAAATGCCTGCAGTCCAGGCATTCAAGTGTTCAATACACTTAAAAAATCCATTTTAAACAATGGGCTTTTTTTTTTTTTTTGCTTTTATTTCATTTTTCCTAATAGCATCTCTCTGAAATTCAATAATAATGTATCTTACTGAGAAATGTGATATGCATTATAGCTTTCTCATTAAGCTTTTAAATAAGATACCATTAGTATTGATGAATGTAATCCCAAATGGTCACTTAATCTTAAAATTGTCATTGATCACACATTCAGAATTTTAGTCTTGCAGCCAAAATAGTACATATTGTCAGTGGTCATGAATTTTATACCAATAGCAATTAACATCTTTCTTTGGCTGCAGTGTTATGAATTAGATTTACAAACTAGGGATGACTTAGTAAGTTTCTGGTTGTTGGGTTTCTCCCTTAACAACATTTGCTAAAGGATCTTTTCAGATGTATTAATATATGCAATAGAATGCTTAAGCACAGTCTAGAAACCCAAAGTTGTCATCTTTTAAAATATTTTGGTTTTGACTCTTAATGGAAATTAAGAGGCAGAGTTAATCTGCAATATTCACTGTTGAATTAAAGTCACCTTAACAGTAGACTTGTTTTCACTAGTATCTTTAGGACAACTGAACCAAATATCTTTGTAAAGGAGCCATGGTGGTTTTCACGTGTTAAATGTGTCATAGAGTCATAGAATGGTTTGGGTAGAAAAGGCCCTGAAGATCATCTCACTCCAACCCCTGCCATGGCCAGGGACACCTTCCACTAGCCCAGCTGCTCAGGCCCCATCCAGCCTGGCCTTAAACACTTCCAGGCATGGGGCAGGGATGATCCATAAGAATGTATTTAAATATATATATAAATATATATATATATGCTTATATTTAAGTAAATATCAACTGAATATGTGTTTAAAATATCCTAGAATTTAAATAACAATACAAAGTAGAAGCATATACAAAGCAAAAAGGGTAATACTTCTCCAGTCTGGTCCGTGCTCTCATACATCTTTTGGCTGAACTCTGCCAGTGATGCTGTCTAGAAACCAAAACTCCCAAATGTAATCTGCAGTTCTTATTGCAGTTGTTAAATACAAGCAAGCCTAATTAGACTTTGCCCAGAGGAGCTGTGCACTTTCAGGGCCTGGTTGGATCAAGCCCTGGGCCCCCTGGTCTGGATTCAGTGCTGATCCTGCTTTGTTGAGGGAGTTCAGCTGATCTTTCACTGAGATCTTCCTGAGATCTTTGTGCCTGAGTTTGTGAGTCAGCACCATCACGCCAGGAGTGATCCCCCTTGAGATAAAGATTCCCAAGTTTAAAAAAAATCCCAAACAAGCAAACGTTATATTTTGAAAAAGCTTCCAAGGAGGGAAAAAAAAAAGTCAAATATCTACCCAAATGTGCAGTTTCATAATATTTACATAAATAATATGTAAATATTCCTTTAACCGTTTTCAATAATTTTATTTATACTTATCTTTTATTAAGATTAAATTTGTAATTTCCAGGCATTTCCATGTATTTGTGTATATTACAAATCTCATCCTTTGCTGCTCCAGACACATGAACAGAGACAGTTCTTTCTGTATCAGTCATGTTTGTTTGGAAGAAATTCTGAAATATTTCTCTGCTGCAAAAATGAGGAAAATCAGAAAAAAGGTCAAACCTAAGCTTTGACCAAAGGTTCACAGTCACTTTTTGTTATGATTAAGTATCAAACAGGCTGACCAAATCTGGAAACCAATTATTCTAAAATGTGAGAGGGGAAAAAACTAAATATGCTTTTCAATTATTCTGCATAATTCTGTCTCTATCAGCAGTGCACACTGAATAATAATTAAATTTTGCTTAAAATAGGTTGGGGAAAAAAATGTAACTTGAAAAAAATTTTAGCTTGATCTTATGAATTGCAGCTTATTTTTAATTCTGAACAGCAGGTTCCTGGTCAGAAGAATAAAATACACAAAATGAAGGTGTAACTATAACATACTTAGCAAATGTTTTTAGTCTTGAACAAGAGAAATTTTGTATTGTGCATTTACTCAAACTTTTTCAGCAGGGCTGAAATGTTAGCCTTTTTTGTTTGCATGTTTTTCATAAGCAGAAAAAACCCAAGTGTGTTGACATCTTCAAATTCTGGCACTGTTCTGGAAAAAATTAGTCACTTCAAAGACAAGTTCAAGTATCAGTACCTGTAACAATGGCAAATGGTCCAAACCATGAGCAAACTTGTTTAAAAGCTGCCCCATGGAGAATGTCTGCTCTTCCCAAATGTCAGGATCCTTCCAAAAAGGATAGGGAACCTAGAGGGTGCCATGGGCTCTCCAGAGCTGCTTGTCACACTTCAGAGAACAAGTGCAAGCATCAGAATTTAATTTTCTTCCACAATCTGACACTTTCACTGCAGTGGAAATATCATTAACTTTATATTCAAGTAGCCATCATTATCTAGCAGGCTCCTCAAGTGCTTATCACTTCTGAACTAGATGAAAATGCAATTAAAGTCCTTGGAAATTTTTCCATTGTCTTTAAAATAGACTTTTGGATTAGCCCTTGTCTACCTATCACACAGATGTAATAAAGTCATCTCCATAGTGTGACAGCATCAGCCATGTGGACAGTGAATAAAGCACAGGATTTCCAGCAGGATCTTGTAGAGGATTTATCAATGCTTTCAGCAGCACATCTATGCTGTGAGTTGGCCTTTAGGTCTGTAGTTTGTTTATAACTTTGTGAAGATCAAGTCAACTTGTTTCTCATGATGTTCTCTCTCTTTAGGGACAAATGTGACAGAGACTTCTGACAGCTTGCTGCTGTCATTGTTATTTTCTGTAGCATTTTGAGTGCAATTCACTTGCCCCTGATGCACTGTCAGCTCACAGTTGTTCTAATTGCCATCTTCACTGTCATTATCTTAAAGATATTTTAAAACCAGTTTCTTCCAGTGGAAAACTTCCTCAATGTGACCTTCTTCTGCTTTTTGTGGATGCTGAGGCAAGAGTTGATTCAAGTTCTTGTCACTGTCAGCTTTGTCTGCCTGTGGTTTCTTTTCTGGCCCTTTTGCTGTTTGATCTGACACGTGTGTGACTGTGCTGTGTTTAACATGTTCAGGAGGCTGCAGAGGGGAGTGAGAGCCAATTTGTTCCTCTGCTTCTCCTCCCTCTTGGGGGGCTGTGCTTGGAGTGGTACCGCTCCTACTGGCATCATCTCTTCTCTCCTTGGGATTTATGTTCCAGGAGCAGAAGGTGAACCTGGCCTTTGGTTCCTTCTGTGATCTTCACCAGCAGGGCTGCCTGGGCTCTCAGGGCAGAGGAAATCAGTAAGTCGTGCTCAGTGCAAAGCACATCTGAACCTCAGCCTTTCCTGTGATCATCCCTTGTCTCTCTGCTGTCCCCTGGGGATGGCTGGGTCTGAGACCGAGATCTAACAAAGTCTGCTCAGCAGCTTGAACTCCCATTTATGCTCTGATGGAGGATTTATGAACTTCTATAATTTATTCCTGAAAAAAATCACCTTTTTCTAAACTTGTCTTGGAGGAGAGGTAGGAGGAAGAGTCTGTACCTGTGATTAGATTAGCCTGGGAGAGGTTTGCCTGTGGAAAAGCTGTTCTTGTTTTCATGCTCTTTCAACTAGTAGTGCAAGCTGTTGTACCCCTTGATGGTTTATTTGTTTATACATTTAGTTTATTTGCAGCTGCAATGGACTTGTATCTCTAGTCCTTACTGGTGTTATGCAGACCTTGTGTTGTAAAGGTGCATCAAGCTATTCCACGGAATATCCTGAGTTGGAAGGGACCCCTGAGGATCACTGAGTCCAATTCCAGTTTCCCTTAACCCTTTGAATTTCAGTCCTTTGGAAGATACATAAAATGAAGCTGGCAGAAGTGTGTCTCTCTAGCACATGATGCCAGTGCTACTTTATTTTAGTCTCCCATGTCTTCTTGAGTCAGCAACACTAACAGCAGTGGAAGTTTTAGTACAGCAGCATAATGAAGATCTTAAAGGGCATGGTGTTAAATGTGCTTTTAGCTCATCAAAATGTCCTTCAGGTTCAGGGCAGATCATTGGCATTAATGTAACCTTTTTTTGGAGGCTTCTTTCAGAGAGTGGACTGCATAAATAGTTTAATTTACTGTATAGGTCTCAACCCTTTGCTGTGAGGTTTGTATTTGTCATTTCTGTGGATGTTGGTCAAAGGTGAAGAGTCTTTTTTTGGAAAATGTTGTGTTTTCTTTATCTGGAATTCTACCACAGAGGCGCAGGTTGCCATAATGGTTGAAGAACTTACCTGAAATAATGTACATAAACTGTAGTTAAATTTAAATTAGCAAATTGAAGTGGTTTTAATGGGGAGTATATGGCTATTTCCCAGTTAATTTTTCTGTAATCAAATCCTGTACCTTGAAATTAAGCAAGGATTTTGTATAAATGTTACAGACCTTAGATCTGTCTTATTTTTGAAGTAATTGTCCTTTTTTTTCATCAAAGTGCCTCAAATTTTTCTCTGTCACCAGTATGTATATTATTATAAATATATAATATATATGTATAAAAATTTTATTAAAATATTTGGTACTATCAAAGGTTAAATTCAAGGAGTAAAAAAAACAATGGGCTATTTTGCAGTGTATTAGTAGGCTTAATTCTTCATTTTGCTAAAAGATTAAGAGCATTTGGAGTGGGTGGTTGATAAAGAAAGGTTGATAAGGTTGATCCTTTTTTCTACATAGGAAACTTAAAAACCAGTACGCTAATATGTATACACATAAAATAAAAATGCAGCAATTAAATTTGAAGTTTGGTTTCCAACACCTTGAGGCATGTAAAAATCAGTCCTCCCCAAAAGAGCAGATATAAAGTTGAGAAAGGAAATTTTTATATTGATAGTATTTCTCATGAGTGGAATTTCACTGTGACTCTCAGCTGTGGTATTCATTAGAGCAGCCATCTGCTTTGGCAGTGCTGTAATTTCTTTTTTCAGTATCTCAGTTGAAATTAAATGCATCATACAGTGAACACTGCTAGGGAAGTAAAAATCTAAATACGAGCTTGGTATTAAAGTTATGGTAGCTCATTGCAATTTATGTCCTATTTGTATAGTGTTCCAAAAATAGAAGAACATCATTAGCTGTTTTGAATATTCAGAGAAAGGCTGTCTATTTGGGTGGTTTTGCTTACATTAGTGTTCCAGTAATTCTTGCAACCTTACAGTGACATGAGATTTTAGAACTTGAAAATGTGACAAGCAAATGAATGGGGAAAACCACAGAATCAGCAGAGGTCACAGTGAGGAGCAGATTGCTCTTCTCTCCCATTCTCTTTCCTATTACTGATATCCAGTGATATGTCATTCTTAACTCTTCCTTTTACTCTGTCTCTTAATAGTCTGAAGCTTGCAGCTTTCTACATTTATCCTAGTAGTTTGGTCTTATGTTCTGCCAGGAAGCATTCCCAAATTCTTGCTGTGTTTCTGTGTATACTTCCATGTGCACATTAAAAAATACCAAGCTGACTGAGAAATCTCACCCCTGCTTCTCTTTTTTCCTTTTCCACTTCTCTAGATTTTCTCTTCTTGCCTCCTTTTTTTCTACTTCATTTAGTGTTTGTGAGACTTTAACTTGCCTAATCCTGTGCCCTCCCTGATAATATTATGCACTCTCTTACTCATTTAATTTTCCTTCTTGTTTCCTCTCCATCCCTAAGAGAGAAAGTTCCCTTTTCAAATATGTTTCTTGATCTCAAAAAATCCTCACTTAATCCATATTCTGCCTACTTTATTATTTTGCTTCTTGCCATAGTTAGTAATAACTGCTTTTGTTATTGCTTGTCTTATATTTGATAGTTTTATAGATAAATCAGCTATAACCATTTTTCATGTGTTCCAGCTGAAGAACAATGGGAATTCAGAACACACAGTCTCTCTGCAGCTCCTTGTGATTTGGCTACAGAGTGAGACTGGAGCGTGCTTAGGAAGTATTAAACATGAGAAGATAGCTGATTGCAGAACTCCTGTGCTGATTTTGCTGTTGTATCTAAAGCTCAGAGGTGTTAAATGACCCAAATTGGATATATTGTCTGGTGGAGTGTAGTTCTATGAATGGGACAGATGGTCTCACTCCTGCCAAGGGCTGCTGTGTGTCATGGGCTGGA
Organism: Urocynchramus pylzowi; assembly: GCA_013397555.1. Taxonomy (NCBI): domain Eukaryota; kingdom Metazoa; phylum Chordata; class Aves; order Passeriformes; family Fringillidae; genus Urocynchramus; species Urocynchramus pylzowi. Next base: position 714,793 of record VZRH01004153.1, on the reverse strand, counting down.
AGGGTAGCCCAGTTCACTCCAGTTCCTATAAAGTTCTTGCCACTGGGATGAGCTATCAAAAAAAGTCTGAGGCTACAAAAAGTTCCCATGTATAGAAAAGAGCTGAAATAATATTGAGAGTAAAAAATGAATGCAGTAGATGAAAAATGCTGGCAGCTAAATTTGGTCCTCACTGCCACACTTTTATGTCCCCTAAAGTACTCCAAATGGATAGTGGATAGCATATCTATCAATATATACATTTACTTAAATAATGGAAATGAAAGTCAGTTCCTGAGCTATATGTCTCTCAGAAATGTTTGAGATTTTTTCTTCTTAACCTTGAGGTGTTATATATGGTAGCATATTAAATTAGCATAAAACATTATGATCATTGGGAGTGATATATGGTCATGTGTTCCCTTACAATGCATCAAGAATAATGAGTGGTAATTGGTTCAGGACATTGATTAAAGAGCTGTGGAGATGTAGTTTACTACACAAATGGCCTATCAAATTTCATCTCTGTTGTACCTTCCACTTTATTACTCTAACCTGAAAATATTTCATGAAAGTATGCCTGAACATATATATATATATTTATAAAAAACTTTTTAAGAGTTATTTGGTCCATCTGTGGAAAAAACTCATGTTCAGAGGGATATACTCTTAACATCTCCAAAACAACTTTCTGTGGAGTACTTTACTGGAAGTAAATCTTTAGGTGTCATGTCATTAATTGTGGGGGATCATGGGTGGTCACAGAAAACTTTTATTTTAGCCTCATTTTGGTGGTAATGTCTCACACCAGATAGGTAAGTTCATTGAATTCTGTTCAGTCTGGTGTGAACAGGCTGAGTCACCATCCCTGGAGGTATTTAAAGGTTGAGTGGATGTGTCACTTCACTTGGGGACATGGTTTAGTGTCAGTGCTGGGTTAATGGTTGGGCTCAGTGATCTTATTGCAACCCAAACAATTTGTGGTTCTGTGAAATCTCGTGGAAGTGACACACTAATCCTTCACACAAAACAGTTTGGAAATAATGGTTTTGTTATTGTTAGCTGAGGAAGATATATAGAATGCACTGCAAATTAATAGATTCTCAGAGATTTGTGTTTCTGACATGTTTCATTTATTTACATGGGTTTTTTTTTTCTGTTTTATCTTTACAAGACATAAATTCTAATATGCCAAAGGAAAAATACAGTTCAACAAGAAGCTTTTATTTTGGAAGTGTCATCTTATGTAAAAAAAATTGCATCCTTAACTTAATTTTTTATTTTTTTGGGATAAAATGCTTTGCCAGCTCGCTTTCTGCATGCATAAGAGCAACACACTTGTCTTGAATTACCTTGGCCTTGCATTTTTTTCTTTGAGCAGCATATTAAATGACAACACTATGTGGGTTTGCTCTAATAACAATAATGGGCAAAACAAGAAATCATTCTTTTTCCATGATTCTTAAAAAGTTGTATGAAAGTGCCTTAGGGTGGGAAAGACAGATTACCTTAAGGCCTTTGCACACCTCTGCAGTAAATCAATTTGCCATGGAGATTGGAAAGTGAGCTGACATGGCCTTGCATGGGAGGGTGCAGAAGCAGTAGTCAGGATATCTGTGTTAATGTGTCTTTCTTCTGACAGTTAATCTCCATTGGATAGCTCAGACTTTTCATGACTTTTTTTTTAATTCTCTGAGCAATTTTTCTCGCCTTTGCTCAAGAAGTGAGGAAGAAGACCTTGAAAAGATCTGGGGAGATTGATGTGCTGTCTCATAAGAAGAGCTAAAAATGCTTGGTTTGTTTTATAAAAGGATGAGGCAAGGCAGGGCTTTATATGCTAAAGGACAGTGTTGACATTAGAACAAAGAAATGAAAGTAAGCTATAAGGTAGAAGAATAAGTCAAAAGTGCTGACCTTCAGAGCAGGGCAGTTCAGGGTCATTCTTCCAGTGACAGAGGAGAGGCAGCAACCTGTGCAGTTGGAGGGGGATTCTTAAACAATCTGTGCTTGAAAGTCTGAGAGAAGAGGGATGCATTTGGTAGAGGGGAGGTCTCCTCATTACTCAGTACTTATGGTAGCTGTTCCAGTGATTTAAAAAAACATAAAAATACTTCGATGAATTTTTAAAAGTATAAGCTGATTCTTGAATACTTTCAGAACCAAGGTGAACATAGTGCAAAGGAGAAAAATTGTAATGGAAGAGGACCAATTCTATATTATGAAGTAGGTGGACCATGTGACATATGAAAAGATTTCCATGTCTGATTACATTTGATCCCTTTGATCTTTCAACTCTGATATATTTCTCCCTGATGACTTCCTACTTTCAAATGACTTGCATTCATTTATTTCCAGTCCTACACAAAACACTCCTGCCCATCTCTGTGCCATTCATTTATAATCTATTAGCTTTTCTTTTTTCTGTTTNTCATTTATTTCCAGTCCTACACAAAACACTCCTGCCCATCTCTGTGCCATTCATTTATAATCTATTAGCTTTTCTTTTTTCTGTTTTTTTTTTTTTTCTTCCCTTAAAACATGTACTGTAAAATATTTATCACCCAGAACCATTCAGCAGCAAAATGGGTTAACAAAGAAGTGGTTGTAAGCAAACTTTTCTGATAGTGGAATAAATTTTCTGGAGCTCTGGTTCAGTGAATTGCTGCACTGTCCCACACTGACCAAGAAGAGGATCTCTAACTTCCTGGGAATTTCAGACAAAAAAATTCTCCATCTTTTCAACTTGATTATGTTAGTCAAGGGAAAGGTTTCAGTAGCTTAAATGAAGCAAAAATAACAAATAATACTGGGAAGTCTGTGCTTAGGGGTTTTTTTCCTCCATCTCAGGTTTTGGCAGTGGATAAAAGTGACTGTATTAGGGTGAGTTGAATCCAGTCAATAGACTCAAAATGTACAAAGATACCTATACTTTGATTTCATACTAAATAAGTATGAAATCAAAGCTTATTCAGCAACACACTTTATTGTAGACAGTGCAGGGTGTATCCATAAGGAGACACAGAAAACTGTCATCTAGATCTTACCTTGGATAAGCAGAATTTCATCTACAGATATGAGGAGAATTAGGAGGAGTCTCATCTCATTCTAAATACTTAATCACTTGTAAAGATTGTATGTACCACAGTGTCTTCCACTAATGAATTCCAAAGTGGTTTAAGAATATATTTATGTCTTGGTTTTGGTGTACTGTTTGTATTCTGAGAGCTGTTCTGTTTCTCTGATATCCTGGTTTGTTTCTCATGCTGATGCCTTGAGAAGGCTGGCCTAGAACAGAGGCTAGAGAGAGTTAAAGAATAAAGTAGGGATTTATTAGAAGGCCTCAGTGGATCCACCTTGGGCAGCAAGAGCCCAGCCAGGGCTGCACCCAAGGTGAACCCAAAATGGTCACAAAATGGACACCTGGTCACGAGGTCTCTCACTTTTATAAGTTCTGCTCCATTTGCACATTGGAGTTAATTGTCCAATTCCAGCTGTAGCCCATGCAGTCCCATCCTTCTTGTTTTTCTCTCTTCAGCCCACATTGTTTATGCTCTTGGGCCTGAGATTTGGATCATTTGTCTTTGGTCCCCAGCTAGAGAAGGAATTGTTTCATGTCCCTACACTGTGAAGAGAGCTCACCATCCCCTAATATGAAGCCCAGAAGTACACACTAAAGCAGCACAGGATCTGAAAAATATAAAAGCTAAAACCTGAGGCATCAATACGAGTTTGTATCCAATCTCTGCTTTGGAATAAAGTAAAAAAATCATTTGCTGGGGAAGTGTAGTTGTGAGTCCTGATATTTAGTGTAGATGTGACCTATGAGAGCATGCTTGACAGGCAGGGAATGCAGCAGGAATGTAGAGGGATCCTGACAAGATTTTTGCTCTCTCTGGTCAAGTCAAGGGTGACCTGTAGGATTTATGCCACCCTGCTGCTCTCTGAGGCCTGTGAGTGGCAGCAGGGCTGTGGCTGTGCTGGGCAGAGCCTTGTGGCCAGGCACTGGGAGCACTGGGAGCACTGGGAGCACTGGGAGGTTCAGTGTCACGGCCACACTGTCCCCCTGCTGAGGAGAGGCAGGGGCTGACCCCCATCCTTTGTGGATGTCACCACAAAGGGCTGCCCTGCCTGGTGCTCCTGCCTACTTCCCCTGCTGCTCTCTCCTGGGTTATCAGGTGCCACTGCAGGTTCCAGGAAGTGTTATTGCAAAGTGCTGTAAGATTGATCAGGGTGGGTTTTTTCCCCTCTCTTCATTTTCTGCTTCTTGCTTAAACATGACATCTCTAGTTCCACATGTGGCAACTAAAACCTGGAGAGGCACTGTAATTTTAACAGTATAAGATACTCTTAATGCACTGATGCACAGTATCTGTTTTTCCTTTTGTTCACTTGCCTTGGAGTAGCAAATGTAAAATTCTAAAGGACAATATTTTGTATTGATTTTACTTATAAAATCAATAAATAAAAATAGCTTGGCACAAGAGGAATTCAATTACAAGCTTCATGAGAATTGTTGGAAGACATAATAAAATCTTAAAATGAGGTAATATGTATAAGTAATCAAACAGTGTTGACTACATCTTCATGAATGACAAGCTTATGGTATAAAGTACTCTCTTAGTCCTGAAGGTCTATTTTTATTTGTGACTCTCTCCCACTTCTCATGGGCATAGCACATAAAAATGATGTATATTGTTTAGAGACGTGTCAACAAGGCACAATCTTTCAGAGAAGCCCTAAAATATGCTCTTCATTTCTCTTCTCTGTGTCTGCAACTTTGTCTTCTCATTATACTCCCCAGCTCTTACTGATTCAGTGGATGCAGTAAAAACTGTTATTCTGAGTTAATTGTCAGTGGGTTTTGCTAGAGCTGCTCTGTGGCATTTGGTTCAAGAAAAGCCAGTATTAAATAGGCTAAAAAAACAGCTATGCATAGTACTCTGGCAAAAATTAAGATCTAAAGATCTAGACCAGCAGAAGTGCAGTCAGGATTAGGTAAAGATGGCTATAGCTGGAACAGCTGGCTCACTCCTGAAGCCATTTTGGGTCTCTTTTGGCCAAAGTAGTAACTTTGGAAAGTTAACTACACTGCAAAGTCACCTGCAGAATTTTTGTCCATTTATACATCTTCCTTTTCCCCCTCAGCCCTCAAATATTACTCATTACATGTTTATAATAGCTGCTTACACAGAGAGGAAGACACATTTCTCAGTTCCATATAACAGATGAAGCAAAAAGATCTTGTTACTGTTGAATGTTCTCCTGTCTGAAAGTGTGGAGGATCAATTATCACACGCAAGGGTTGGAAGAATTTAAGGAGCACAGAATAAAAGATTAGGATCTTTATGTGTCTGTGAAACATGCTTGCAGAATAATTCTATACCAATAAAATTGCATGCCTCTTATTTAAAATTATTTAAATTAAATAAATTGATACAGTATATAAATCAGGAATTTGCATTTGATTGTAGATTATATGATATCCTGAAGTGTGCAGCCTAAGATCTTTATGATTTTGCAGTCAGGCTTCCTGAGAGCTCCTGCATACCGAGAGAGAAATACTATGTAATTAAAACTGCAGAAGTTCATGTAGGTAGCACCAGTTGATTGTTTATCTGATTTAGTTCAGGTTTTGCTGAAGTTCAAATCAGTCATGGTGCACAGAGCTAAAATAAAACCCTTTTCAATCTCAAAAGTAGGTTTTGGGTAGGATGTGAAGGGGGAAGGCTTTACCTGTGTTTGATTTGTCTCCTTCTACCCCCCAGGGTGGCTTCTGAGTGAATCATGCAGTGACTACAAGAGAAACCTATAATGTTTTCCCTTTATTTTTGGGACTATTTCTATTGTGTTGCTGCAAAGCAGAGTCACACCAAATCCCCTTCTGTAGCTGGAAACTTGGTTTATCTTTCTTTAAACTCTAACATTCAGGAACCCTGGTATTTGAAATGTGCTTGTCATTTACAGTAGGAATTCATTTTTTCTCCCTTCCCTTCCTTATGTAAGTTATTAGACTGATTCATACTTAAAATGCCTTATGTAGGCTCTCACTTTATTCCTGATTGAAGAATGATTTGTCTTGTCCCTGCACATAGGAATCTCCCCTTTGGGAATCCAGCCATTTTGACAGGAAGGGAGAAAGAGTGAAAATATTGCATCCAGCTGTCCAGTTTTGCACTGTTTTATTGTCTGCAAAAAGCAGGGACAGGGTGGTGAAACAGGCAAATAGGAGATGAAAATATGAAGAACATTTCAGTGATTCAGCACTTTACTTTTTTGCAATATTAGGTAGGGTGTATTGCCCACCCTACAAATCAAACACAATAATTAGACCCACAGGGATCTTAACCATGACTGTACAGAATATGTAAAGCTGTCAGAGATCCCAGTCATTCAGGAGCACACTGCTAATGCTTATTCAGCCACAAAATCATGGAAAATGTAAAAAGAAGATCCAAGAGTCATAAATTAAAAACCAAGACAAAAGAACATGAAGTTCTCTTATGCTTCAATTTTTCACTTAAATTTAAATGTGCATTTCATGAAAATAAGAACAATTTTAAAAGGAACCCATAAAAAAATGTAAGTTTGACTTAGTATAATTAATTTTATTTTTCATTTTCTCTAAATAAATAAAAAAAAAAACACCCTCAAATCTTAAGTCTTGTCTGGAATGTCCACTGTGATGATATCTTGAAATTTTATTTGTGCTCTGGAGATTGAAGTAGTCAAGCTGAATGTATAGATTTGGAAACATCTTCATTTGGAAATTGTAACATACTATCACTAATGTTGGTTGAAGATTATGGTTGTGAAAGGATGCATAGAATTCCCAAATGTACATGAAACTTAAAGCTTCTAATTATTCCTGAATGGAAAAATAGGGAAGCATTTGTAGTAAACCCATTTCTGCATGATATTTCTCGTTTTTTGCAGATCCTCCCACATATGATGTTACCTTTGTGTCCTGTTACAGTTGTCCTCCTTTGACTTAAATAGTGTATTTCTTGGGTTCTTAATATCTTAGCTTTTAATAACAAAACAAATAAATGAAAGATACTTTGAGAAGTATCTTCAGTCTTGTTGTGTTGTACTGAATGAAAATGTTGTGTTGAAGGAATATTCAAAATGGGCATTTGGTAACTTTTGTGTTTCCTTTGACTACTAAACCAAAACTGGTTGGTGAGGGAGGGCCCCACTCCCTCATGTGAGAGTTCCACATGATTGGAATATTTCCACAGCAAATACTGGTCCTGTGCCCTCTGCTTCTTTCCCCCAGATCCTAGGAAATGTGTACTGCAGAGAATAATAGAGAGTCCTTAAAGGTGTTTGATAAACACCAAAACTAGAAGAAACAAGAATGTACTGATTTGTTTTTTAACCAGTATAGACTAATTAAACCTTTATGTCTGTGGTACTTACACAGATATTTGTTCAACATCATGCACATGTTGCTATGGCAATCATTTTGTTCATCAAATGCTAAGTAAACTTTAAAGAAAAAAAAAAGTCTTTTCCTTTTTTTTTTTTTCTTTCTGTTGTGCCTAGTATCTCCAGCCCACACACAGCTGCTCTGAAATAGCTCAAAGTCTTCTGGCAGAGAGGGTTTCTAGTCTGGCAGGAGCATGCCAGGTGCTGTCAGAGGGGTCTGTGCCTGTCTGTGAGCAGGGAGCCCCCCTCCTCCCACCTGTGTCCCCACTGCTGGGCTCTCCTGCTCCCCTTGGTGGCACTTGCCTGCCTGGTTTCCAAGGGCACAGCCCAACTCCCCCATGCCTAAGATCCCTTCAAGCCATGTAGAATAATTCACTTTTCTTATGGCCCCAGTGAAAAAGGTGTTCTAACTTGTCTCTGTACACAGGCTAAGAAGAAGTGCAGCTTTGTGAATTTATGGATCAGGGACAAAAGTGTGGCTTCTTTGGAGAGCTCTGCCTGCCTGCCTCTGCTGTTTGCAGGTTGGGGTGGGTGCTCAGGTTGATGCATTCCTTAAATTACACTGCAGAGGGGGAGAAACCCTGATCAGATCTGCTCACCCATAGCTCTTACTGACATCATCTCTCCTGGGAGAGTGACCAAAGTGGGAAAGGATAAAAACTGATGCTTTGCCTGAAATTTCCTCAGAACCTCTGAATACCAGGGGCAGGGATTCTCTTCTCCTCCTCTCCAGCAAATAGTTTGCAGGGATGTACCTGAAAAATGCTATCCATAGAAAGGACCTCCATTTTCAAATATAGTATTACAATTCCATTTTTATGACTACTCTCTTAAATTTTCATCTGTGAACAACAGGTTTTTATAACCTGTGACAGCACATGGAGAATAAAACATTTTGACTGCTTATCAGAACTTCTGGTGGACATCTAACAGTGACAGCACAGGTAGCTATTTGCCTTTTTCAAGTTCATGCATTTGAGTGCCATTCTATAGTTCTCCTGCATCACAGCCACTTTGTGAGTGTGATGGTATTTTTAGAAGGAAGAAGTAGCAAGCTGCAGCATAAATCCATTATATGGATTCTGCCCTTAAGGGATGATGTGGAGAATCCTTCTTAATTTGGTGACTACCCAGAAAACACTTGAGTGCTCCCTTTAAATAATAGCAGCCATGCCAGCATGTTTTTGACAATTCCATGTCCATGACTGTAACCATAATTTCACCACTTGATTCTGAAATCTTTGGGAGGTGAAAGTTTTGTCTTGCACAGAGGAAAGATCCTGCCAAGAAGTGCATTGACTGTAAAAGGTGGAGTTCATGTGTCTTAGATGTAGCCAGCTTTGATAGAAATATTATATCTTTTGTGTGGGGCTTACAGGGTTCTATGGACAAGAATTCGTGTTCAGATATCTTGAACTTTTTAGGCATCTTATAAAGATAGCTTTAAACTGTAATTTTTAGAGGAAGATACCTTGGTATAAGAAAGGTTGCTCTGTAGAAGACAGAATTGATGTGTAGGTTGGAAAAAAGAGAAGTTTAATAGATTTATACAATATGTATGAGAAACAAACAAAACTGTATTGCCAAAAAATAAATTATCTGTTTTCCTGCAACTTTGCTTAATTGAACTGTTCTGGAAGCTGAATTTGGAGAAGCAAATTTTGTGTTGGGCTCTGAAAAAGAAATGCAGATATTTTGATTGGCAAAGGAAACTTCATACAATTTATGTACTCTCAGCCTTATAATGCCCACTGATGTCAGTATGTCTGCTTATAATGGACACTTACAATCTCCACTAATGTCAGTATTGCAGGACATAGAAACTGGAAGAGGTGAGAGTTTTTCTGTAGCTGGACTTTGGCCTGTACCTACTGAAATCCTGATCCTACTCAAGCAAAATTCCATATATTTCAGCACGGCGATCATTTGACTTTTTGAATTTTGGATATGAATGCTGGTCTGCTTTGTGCCTAGGATTGGTGAAGGGGAGAGAAACTCAACACCACCTCATCAGGCCCTCTGGGATTGATTTGACTGAGCAGATCGTGCTGGCTGGAGTTCCAGCTGCCGTGGTCACACAGGACACAGCCATTCCTGTTGCCAGCCTTGATCTGACACATTTGTCTTTGAGAGGGAAGCTGCTGCTGGCTGGTTGCTGCCCAGGACAGTGGAAGAGCTTTTAGGGTGGCTGATTTTTATGGTTTCTTAGTCTGGCTTTGATACAATTAACTAAAAATCCTTCAGCACCAAAGCAAGGATTTGGTGACGTTAGGCAGGGCATTGAAGAGACCTCTGTGTTTTTACCCAAGTGGAATTTTTAAGTTTAAATGCTAATAATAGCTTTTTTTTCTGTAGATTCTCAGGTCTTCTTGTTTTATTTTTGCTCTGCAGTTTCATTGTGGGTTTGTTTTGTACTTAACATAACTGGCAGTATTTCAAATGTCATACAGGAGACAAGCTGTTAGCTGGGAAGTTGCAGGTTTGATACATACATAAATAGAGGCTGGAAGAAAAAAGATGTCTGTGGAAAAGCATGGGTGCAGTGGATTTAACTGCTTCTGTGTGAATGCAGCTTGCACTTGGTAAAGATTTCGAGTTGGCAAAGCCCTCATTCCTGTCATCACTATTCCCTATGATGATCATCAACCTCTCAATACAGCAATGCAGGAAAGATTTGTACCTTTGTCTTCTGAACTAACTCATGGACACTTAGAGCCTGTTGATATGTAGTGTCCATTGTTACATGTAATGCCTGCAGGTGTGAGGGGTGCCTTACAGAATGGAACCCATTCCACATTGCTCAGGTGTTGTGTGCAGAGCACCTCTGAACAGGATAGGCAGAATGTACATGACAGGAATGGGGAAAACTCATGAGCAAAATGTTATATATTTTACAGCATAATTAGTGTACCAGTCTTTTAGATTTGTTACTTGTTTCAAAGCTCTCTATGGGAGAAAACCAATGTGTATTGGGAAATGAAAATGACACTGAGAGAATCCATGCTGGATTTCACTGGTCAGGTGTCTGTATTTCTTTAATGCTCATCTAGGCAAGTTTTGGGATTTTTTTTCATCAAAAATTGCTAATATCTGGCATTTATTTTTTAAATTAGTGCCTGTATAATGTACTGTGGATAGTGGACTCTGGTTTTCAGGCTAGAATATGGTACAAATACCCTTGACTTGAACAGGTACCATTATTCTCAGCACCTTATCCAGTTCCATGCTGTGATGATGTCTTTGACATCTGGGATCATTTTAGTGCTTGACTACTTAGGTTCTAAGCATTCAAGAAATCATGTGATTAAGAGCTGGTCCCTGATTCCATTGTCTTCATTGACTGGATTCAGTGGCAATGGATCAAGCTTTTCACATGCAACATACAAGAGAGAAATAAAGACTTCAAAACCTTTATTTATACTCAGCTGATGGGAATCATTCTGAGGCTAAATGTTCTTGATGGGAAGCTTGATAGACAAGGGAGAATTTGAGGGCGGTCAGAGAGGAAATTTGAGGAAAGTCAGGGAGGAATAGGTACCAAACCTGCTAACTGCTATTGTATCAGGGCTGTCTGTAATACCCAATCTGCTATGAAAACATTTAGAGACAGCTTGCAGGTTATAAATTACTGTACAAGGTGCAGGTAATTAATTTTAAATGGCAGTGGCATTGTTTATAAGCTTTCTCCCAGTGATAGCAAATCTTGGAGGGCTGTTGGATTCCTAAATTCCAGCCAACCCACACCATCCATGGTCTGCTGTGTGGGAGTTCTAGAGAGCAGATGCTGTGAGTGTTGCCATGTAGAAAATTTGGGAGTCCACATTTCCCATGCATTGGAGACTTGTCTCACATAACAATGAGTTGTTGAAGAGCTTGTGTACTAGAATAACACAGGTAGATGTAGCAGAAAAATCCTATTAAATGTTTTTCATCAGAAGTTCGTTCACAAGGCAGTTGTTGCTTTCATTTCCAGGCTACCAGAATCTTATTACAGAACAAAGAATCTTAAATGAAATCTTAATTTGAAAATCCTCAGCTTATCAACCAACAGTAAGTTCAGGTTGTCAGAGTTAAAATTCTAGACGTATTTTGCCAGAACTGGAAATGAAAAAATAGTGCTTCATGCAGTTTTTTAAGTTAGCTGTGCAACAGAAACAACATTTAATGCTCAATGTGTACAAACTTTATACCACAATAAGATTTTATAATGAAAAGCTTGCATTGGTGTGAAACATCAGGTTCCTTGAAGGATCTGTTCTGACTGCCAAAAGCAAGTGTTGACAAAGTGGAATAAATACATAACAATTAATCAAGATGTCTGGGTGGTACTCTTCATTTTAATTAACAGTGGTCTTTGGAATTAGTAAATTTTGATTATTTACTTCAAAATCAGATTATTTGTAACTGAACAAAATTAAAATATCAAAGCTGATAATGTGTAAATGATTATCAATCTTACCAGACTGAAGATGACATGTATTTGTATGAGCAGTTCAAATAAATCTGCCTTGGGGAAGGTTTACTGCTTTTAAGTTACTGAATCCTGCTTTACAACCTGGGCAGGTGAGGGCCTTGCTGCAGGGCTGCTATGAAGAAAAAGGTGCAGATTCCTCTGCCCCATGTATTGCATATTTCTCCCTCCTGAGCATGCTGAAAGCTGAGGCTTCCCTTCCTTTAGTGAATTTCTCCAGGCTCTCAGTTCCTCAGGATTTGAGGGTTTTCACAGAGGAAGACTGTTTTGTAGGTTACCTTTTAAGGCTTTTACCTGGATGCATATCATGTTCTGCAGTACAGAGTTTGCAACATTTTAGCTGCAAATGCATCTTTGCAGTAATTAAAACTGGAAATTAATCTGGCTACCTGGACTATTTTGTAAATTCCCCAGAGAAAATTGGTTATCTTTTTCATGCAATGACTTAGTAATTCTGTACAATTCCATCTAAATCCAAAACAGCACACCTGAGAAATAATTATAGTTCTCATGATTTTTGCAATGGCTTTTCATCGTGTGACAGTCTTTTTTTTTTTTCCTGCCAGCTTTTTATTTATATATTTCTATGATGCTTTTATTTACATATTTCTATGATATTCTTTATTTGCATATTTCTATAGTACTGTGGTCTTTCGCTTCCTTCCTTTCTTTCTTCTTTTTTTCCTGATGTAGTGGGCTACAAGCAATGACAGTTTTCATTAAATGTTTTAGAGCCATTTCACCTGTTTTATTTTTCCTGATGAAATTAAAAAGCTTGTCAAAGTGGTCAATGTTTCACTTTTTTAGACTGGTTTCTTAAAATAATGAAGCTTCTGGGGCATGACCATCAGTTATTCCTCCTCTTCCATGTCCCATCAAAATGTTAATATTTCTTATCCAGCTTCTACAAAACAGAATTTGGAGTAGTAGAGGTGTCATTGTTATAAATGTTCCTCAAGTTTTCCTCTAAAAGTCTTTGCATTTCTTACCAAGGGATCCAAATTATTGTGTGATGGATAATCCTGGAGGGTCCCAAACCAACCCCTTTTCTGTACTTGCCTGACTTGGCATTCCTAATCCACAAGAGTTTGTAGTTTTATATTCCCCTTGTCTGTGTTTGGTCATCCTCTCCAACCTCAGCTTCTCATGCTGTTTCAGGATGTACCCCACTTTCTGTGTGGCATCCCCAGGCCAGCCCTGCTGAGGGTGGTGGGTCAGGGGTTCTGTCACCAGCAGGGACATTAGCTACTTACAGGTTTTCCAGTCACTGCACTTGGCAACTCAGCCCTTTGTGGTCCTGCCTCTCTCACACGGGGTCTCCTCTCAAGCACTGTTTTGTATTGATTGATTTCAGCTTTCTCACCATCTGCTGCTGAATCAATTTCCCTGTTTCTTTCTTTGACTTTAGCATCTTACCTGTATTTTGTTCCTGACCAACCTATTTGAATTGTACTCGTGTATTTCTTAGGAACTGTGCCGAAGGCAGATGCTTCTTACTGAGGTGGAATTGATTTAACTTAAGTCAAGGAAGTGGGGTTTATTTAATATTATATCTCTAATATAAATTGCAGCACTGGCAAGCTAAAGAATGTCATGTTATCCTGCAGTGAGCAGAAGGGCTCAATTTTCAGATTGCTTCCTTTGTGAACTGAAATTTTACTTGAGTTATGCCTGCCTTGCCTTTGCAGTCCAGGGTGAAAAAAGACCAAGTCTCCCTCACTGAGTCATTGCTAAGAAAAGTTACTTTTTTGAGAAATAAAACCTTGAATATAAAATAAAACTGTATCTGTTAAGCCATGAAACTGATTTTTTTTTTGTTTGTTTTCTAGGATACAGGAGGTTGTAACTGTCTGTTTTCAGTTTCCTAAACACCTGTGGGGTTTTATGCATAATTTTTATAGTTCCTTGAATTAGCCCTACAGGTTCATCATCCTTGGTGATACTACAGAGTTCTCTGCCTGGTTTTGTGTGTGTTAAGCAGCCAGAGCTGGCAGAGATGTGAATTAAAAGTTATGTCCTGTAGTAAGACAGTGATCTCTTTGATTAATGTGAATAGTTCAGGTTACAAACAATAAATGCAACTACAAATTAATAACAAAGTTGCATTTATTTGTAGATTTCTATTAAGATGTGCAATACTTTACAAAAGTGCATTGCCAAGTCCCAGGTGCAAGGAACTTTGGGTAAAAGTTTTAGAGGCATTGAATACATATCATAAACCAAATTATGTTCTGCCACATTACTAATTATACCTTGTCTATAGGTACAATTTTCTATAATAAAACCATGTACCTTGTTATTCTTAAATGCAGGTTGGAATGTACATGGATGAATTGACTTCTAGAGACAGTCAAAATGAATTAAAGATACAATTCTGTGAATTTTAATAGGAATTTTGTACAAGTTCTGTACTCATTATTCTTTATGAGCTTTATGCAGTTAGGCATTTCTACCTGTCTCTTTTCAATCTTTCTATATGTTTATGTATTTTTAATGTCTTTTGGTTTAACTGCTTCAAATAATCTGTTTCATCATCACCTGTTACGGAAAAAGAATGTGTGCTTAATTGAATTTAAATTATTTTAAGAGTCTACAACTTATAACCATCACCTACTAAGACAGAATTTCCAACTTGTAGGAGTTAGTAACTTTGAAGTTGACATTTCTTTTCTCCAGTAATGATTGCAACTGCAGATTCTGCACAAATGGCATATTACATGAAGTGAAAGTTTAATTATAAGGGGCAACTTAATTGAATATTTCTGTTTGATTAATAATAAAGAAGCAGGAACATCACGTTTGATTTTAGGCAGGCCAAATAAAGGTTGTTGAAGGGCTGCTTTCAGTCAGTTAAATGTGCAGTGCTAAGGTGTGCCTCCTTTCACTGGGTCTCTCAGGCTGAGCATGGGCTGTGGCCCCTCTGCTTTGGTTTCTGCTGTGAGGAATTCAGAGCAGACACAGGTCACAAGGCTTTTGCACAAACTCTCTCAGCTGGTTGTCAATAGGTGATCTTCAGTTTAGTGAATGCAGTACCACTGCTTGAAAGAGCAGTGCAACAGCTTTGTGTGAGAGCAGGCTGAAATGCTGGAAAGGATGAGCCTTGTGCTTTCCTCAGAGTGCCTGGAGAATAAATGGCCCAGCAGTTTCAAAGTCAGTGGGCCCTGTTCACATCTTACATAAAATAACTTGAATCCAAATTGGCCACAGAGAGCCCAGTAAAATCACCCAATGAGGAAGCAACAACAAGAAAGAAGCTGATAAACAAAATTGCTTTTTGTTTTTTTGTTTTTTTGGTGTTTTTTTTTTTGGTATATCAGAATTTCAGCTTTTAAAATTTATTTAAAATTAAAGACACTAAAAGCATGTCATTCTTTTCCCTGTTGGATTATGGATTACTGAAACCTGCACATGTCCTTTTTTGCCACTGTGAGTTTCCTTGCTGGGCTTTCTAACCACTAAATTATTAACTTCAGAGAAAGCTTGATCTGCTGCCAGAGACATGTACTTTTTCTGGGCAGGATGTTTATGGCACGTAGGTCCCAGATGATTATCATACCACTCAGCAAACAGTTGTTTCTGAACACACCCATTTAGTGAATGTACAGGATTTTTTGTTTATTGGCAAAGTTATTTTACCAAATAGTTGGATGCACAGGACCTAAAATACAAAACCCTACTGAAAATTCAAGTGAGTGTTGTCTGTAAAATTATGCCTGGTAATTTCTTTGCTGAGAAAGAAGCTTAAAAGAAAACTCCTAACAAAACAGCTGTAACTGGAAGTTATCTGAAGTCATCCATGTCAGGCATTACGTGTTGTATGAGATGTGCATCTCCAAAAGGTGCTGTGTTTCACAACATTGTGGTGGGATGCTGTTTCAATAACTAAAATAACCTAATAATTAAGAAACACTCCTGAGTAAACAAACCCACTTTTAAGTGCTTTGGTTTTCCATAGAATTTTTTGTCAGTAAAGCTATCAAACTTAGGGCTAGAACCCCACACAGTTACAGCTGTAGATGTGGTGTGATGGGACTGTATCTTATACTCAGCACAATCCTATATGATTTTTCTTTTTCCTTTTTTTTCCCCTCAAAAAAGTACTGTGATGAACCAAAAAAGAGTAGGGAACAGTTTCTAACACTAAGAGATCTAAGAGGGACAGAAGAAAATGGTTTTGATTTTCAGGGTACTATTGAGCTTCATAGGCAGGTGCTTGTAAATGGATACTAGTTTTCCTACAAATTTAAGAATTTCTGGAAATAATAATATGTAGCTGAGCATTAGCACTGCTTGATTTTCTGATAAATTAAACTACCCTCATGATGATGCTTTTGAATCCACACCATAGGAGATTTGGACTTACTGGCATATCTGCACTATAACCCATGTATCTAACCCATCACTTTTTGCTGGAAAATTGAAATAAGCCTCACAATTCATCTGAAATGTGTGCCAGGGCTCCCAGTGCATGAGAATAGCCTGATGGAGCTGTATGTGAAGGAGGGGAAGCTTCTGAACTTTTCAGTGGGGGGTTGAATGTATATTATAGCAAATAGATCATTTTAAATTAGAGTTCAGTACATTTAGGATAGAGTGTATTTTTTCTCCTGTATAAATTGCCTCTGAACACAATTCAGAAACCCAATCTTAGGCTTAGCAATGAACATTTCAAAAACGTAAATTAATATCTTCACGGGGAAGAAATACGGTTTATTATAGAATCACCTGCAATTGCCACTGTAATTATGGCTTTGTCAGTATTTCTGTGAAAACTATTTATTAGGAGTTTTGGAAAAATGCTCCTTCAGAATGAGCTGTAATGGAGTGTGCAGCTCTGCAGGCAACATCTGAGCCTGAGGTGTGTCCTGCACTTGGTGCTCTGAACAGACAAATTTGACTTTTCTCCTGCGAAAGGTCACACACAAGTTGTTGGGAGATTCCCAGAGATGCTGACTTTTCTCTTTAAGGAGGCTTTTTAATATCTTAAGCAGGGAATCATCCTGCTTAGGATGCCTGTGGCAGAGGTCTGTTCTTGCTGACAGCATCAGTCCCTGGAACGTGGGTCATGGCCCTTCCTGCAGGGCTGGCAGTGCCAGGGCAGAGGGGAATTGCCTTCTCCTCTTGGGCATGGCAGCCCTGGGTCAATTGCTGGACTTGGTAACCCTGGAGGTCTTTTTCAACCTAAATGATTTGGTGATCCTGTAATTTCTTTGCTTTCCTTACAATAAAAGATGGCAAATTTGCAATTAGCAAACTGTTGCTGTATCCCCTGGCACAGCAAAGATACGTAATTCAGTTTCAATATTTTCTACAACACTGGTGCACATAGATTAAAAGGGTAGTACTTGATGCTCTAAATTACAAAAATAAATTGAATTCAGATTTCAAAGTTAGTTATTAGCCCAAGAGACCTATATAAGTTTGACAGGGAATTTTAAAATATTAAGAGGACGCTATTTTACCATGTTGACTTTCTGCTTCAAAATGGTGACTTTAATTTTTATCTCTTCTTTAGCTGGCAATCTTGACTCTGTTTTCTGAAACAGCTTTGTGGTTCTGAAGAAGTTCTTCTGAAACTAATAGAATGAGAATCAGAGTAAAAATGAGGTTAAATAAATGAGATAGAAAGGCAGACCTACTCAAAGAAAGATACTGGAAATGTTAACCAACCCATAGTCAGTGTGAGAGCACTGATGTCTCACAGTATTCTTGTAGTGTGAACTAAACTAAAAGCAGGGAACAAAATAATTAGAAATGTAAGAAAACACAGAGATCCTCAGTTGTTTAATCTGAAATCAAGCAAGCAAATTTTAGTGAGCCAAGAGTGTTTTGTAGAATAAATATAGGTACAGATGCTGGAGTGAGGGGTTTAGGGCAGGGAGAAAGTGCCTCTTATCCCACTTTTTGGGCTTTGTTTCAGGGAGCAAAGAAAAAAGAATTAAAATTCTTGCACTCCTCTAACAGAGATCATTATGTGTCAGATAACCCAATGAAGAAATTCTTTCATTCCAGAAAAGTTATAAAAAAAGTTATAAAGAATTCACAAGTACAATTTTCCTCCTCAGCTGGTAATATCATTTGATTGTTACCAATAAAGGGTGTTAATGAGTAATTAAAGATGGGCATAATTTAGTTTTTAAAAGTCCTACTCACTCTCTCACAATTAGCACAGTGTGTTTATATATTAGTAGAGCTTAATCAGATCAGGAGGAAAGGATTTTAACTCAGAGGAAAGGAAATCCCAGGGATGGTTTTTCAAAACAGATATGAATATATATTCTCATTCAAGTATTACCTACACAGGACAGGATTCACTGATGCTGTAACTCTGGCTAAGGAATGAAGATGGGCAGGTTCTAGATTCTGACTGTGACTTGATGGTTTTCTTGAAGGGTTGTTCAAAATCATACAGAAATTAGGGGCATAATGTGTCAGTCATGGAGTAATATCTATCATTAGTATGAGGTTGGCAAGAGCTCAGAATAAAGATTAAAATGGCCACTTTTGGCCTTCAAAATAGAAAAAATGTAGTACTGTTCTCTGTATTCATAACTGGTACAGAAACTCTGATTGCTGAGCTCTAGTTGATCTTCAAAAATACCAGAAAGTGGATAATTTTTCCAGTTCTGTTCATTGCCTGTGAAGAACTGTGTTTTCTATCCCCTTAGTAGTATGTCTTGAGATCACAAATAATCAGTTTGTACAGCTTATCATTACCTCTAATCCTTAGATTACACTCACACTCTAAAAATCATTGCAAGTGGCTTTCATGAATTCAGTGAGGCACAGCTCTGTAAAAAAAAAAAAGCATTGCAACTCATGAAGGAAGCACTTGGGAGGGAAAATATGTCCTGGAAATGGCCAGGGCTTTTTCCCCATTCTGTATATCTTGAGGAGTGTGTTTGTTCTGTGGTAATGCCAGCTAAATAAGCAGCGTTAGTAGTTAATTAAGAGACTATTAAATATGAACAAGGCTGCCATAACCTGAACTTGTAACAGGGTAAATGGAATGCAGAAAATGTTGGTTGAAAATGTAACATGAAAATTTCTTGGGCTAATCCTTCAGAGTTTAATAGTTTGCATTGTCTTTTGTCATAGATTAAATAAAGACTGATAGCACATCTGTATGGTAGCTTTTTATACTCATTTTTTAGGAGGGAGTGGTTTTAGTAACCCAGCCCTAACTTACCCTGGGATGGGATATGTTATGAATTTAGCTTAATTTCTGCATGCTTCAGTCATCTTCAGATTTATTTAAAATAATGAAGCAGTGCCAGAATCCCACATTGTCTGTCATAGCAGCCACAAACCAGTGCAGGAGATGTATCAAGCAAGCATTTAAAAAGAGGAGGACAGAATTACAAAAACATAGCAATGCTTTTTAAAAACCTTCTCAATATGGGCAAATAATTTTTTAATACAAAATGAATGATTTTAAAATTTTTGTTTTCTTTGCACATTCTGGGAAATTTTAAGATCAAAAGTGAATGCATGAAAGCACAATAATTTTGTAGTAGTAGTAAAAAGAGAAAAAATTAAAGTGTTTTATTTTAACATATGCTGCTGCTTTTCCCTATTCCTGCTTCAGGGAAGAGTCAGGCCATGCCTGACAATAGATTTATAGTAAAAGTGTGTAATTCCCTTCTTGCAGGCATTCATTATTACATTTGAGATATTTCATTTCAAAGGCAGAGAATCATCTTAGGTACTTTTATCATGGTAATGCTTTAAAACATAGAATGACATCTGTGTTTTTTGTATATTCCTTTCATCTTCTGCAGAATGGGGTATATCCTGTATGACTGTGAGTACCTATGGCAATTCCACATCTTCCTCTTTGATTTCCTAGGATAGTAGGAATTTGCAGAGACTGTTGGTTTAGTGAGTGTGGTGCCATTAGAGATAAAGCTTCAATTCCAATTTCTCTGCATTTGCTAATCACTTTTAGAAGATGGACCATTAAATATACATGTTCGGTTTTCCTACTTTTTTTTCCTCTTTTATAGCTCTTTATATCATTATTGTCAGATAATTTTTGCCCAAAATACAATGAAAGCTTTTAAAAGGAAATCAAATCACTGCAGTAAAAGCAGTCTCCCCAGTTTGTAGCAGATTGCCCCAGTGAAGGACTGCAGAACGTGTGATGAGTGTATGCACACACACATGCAGGGAGCTCTCCTCTCTCCACACTATCCTTTCCTTGAGAAGAGGTTGATAAACACAATTCCTTTCTTCCTCTGTGGAAAAAGAATGGATGAGTTTCTCCCTCCAGGCCAGGCAAATTTGGAATCTCATTTAGTGAGGCTCAGAGCCACAGGCTCACAGATGTGTGCAGGCTTTTAGCAGAGATTGGGGTAACCCAAGGAGCCAGAGCTGCTGCTGGTGCTTTGAGCAGCCTCTTGCTGCTGTGCCACAGGCTGTTCTCCTCCTCTGCTGCTGCTGCAAAGTTTCCCAGGTTTGTTCTCAGAATTGGCTGAACTGCTTTTCTTCAATAATCAGGGAAAGCAAATTCTGTGTCTCTTGCTGGAAGGCCCCTGTACAGAAAAAAAGGTCAATGAAAATACCAATGGTCCAAGGTCTGCCACTCCTGAGCATATAAAGTAGTGTTTCAAAAGTTACCAGCAAACTGTAGCTGCAGCCAAATATTCTATAAAACAACTTCTACACCTCTGTAAAATATTTACATGTGTTTGAAATGAGGTTGTCCCTCATAATGAAGAATAAGAAGCCAACATACTTGCTCGGCTGTACTTAGCATTTTAAGTTTGAAGGTTTTTTAAATTTCAAATCAGATGTAGATTTTTTTCTTGTCTTAGTGCAAATTAAAAAAAAAAAAAAAGAAATACGGGCAAATTCATACACTTTATTCTGCTATTAGATTATTTTCTTGACTTTCCTTTCAGCTCTTCCTACAGAATTCACACTTGGAGTGGATTTAATTCTGGAAAGTTATCAACTTTATTGCATAACTGTGGGATATGCTTCTCTAAATGTCAGGTATTATCAGAGCACAGCACATTTAGAAGAACTCAGACTGTATAACCCCAAGGTTAGATGTATTTAAATTTGACTTCATTACATTTTTTACAAGACAGAATATCTCTATCCAGAAAGGTCTGTGGGGTTTTTATTCTCCCTTTACTTGCCACACTTCAGAACCAGTTGGAAAAAACCTTCAAAAGCAGAGCTGTGAGGGTCAGAGCTGCACAAAGCATTGCCATATTAATGTTGCATGTGTTTGATTAACAGTGAGATACAACACTCTGTTATTCATCATGCCAAAAAATACCTCTTCAAGAGCAAACTGATTTCTTCTCTGCTAAGGCCTGCCAAAGGATTTAGTCAACCTCAGTGGGCAGGGAGAGAGTGTTTGCTGGAGGAGGGGAGAGGACCCCCCTTGGCCCCAGGGTTGGGCACAGAACCCCCTTGGCCCCAGGATTGGGGACAGAACCCCCCTTGGCCCCAGGATTGGGGACAGAACTCTCCTGTGGCCCCAGGGTTGGGGAGAGGACCTCTCTTGGCCCCAGAACCCCCTTGGCCCCAGGATTGGGGACAGAACCCCCCTTGGCCCCAGGGTTGGAGAGAAAACCTCCCTTGGCCTCAAGGGGGGGGACAGAACCCCCTTGGCCCCAGGGTTGGGGACAGAACCCCCTTGGCCCCAGGGTTGGGGACAGAACCCCCTTGGGCCCAGGGTGGTCCCCCCTGGAGCAGCACTGGCCAGGGCAGCAGTGGCTGCTGGAGCATGGCACAGGCAGGTGCAGTGAGGAGTGGTCTGAGGATGCTCAGCAGAGCCAAGGGTTCAGCTGCTGGGGGTATCAGATATATTTTAGGTGTGATGGAGCAATTTAGCACCTGTTTCAAAACTGACTTTTTTTGGTTTTGGTGTGTGAGGAATTTTAATGCTAAAAAGACACCTCTAGGAATAGTCAATAATTGAGTTTCTACCAGTGATTCTTTTTCCCTCAGGGCTGCAATATTGGGTTGCAGTACCTATGATCCACTTTACAAACCCGGGTTCTGTTTACATCTGGCTCTTAAAAATCATTCTGAGAAAAGCATGCTGCGTTCACATAGGGTTCCAGTTGAAATTAATAAACAAATTACTTCATGGTGCAGTTAACTTCAGTAATGTCCACGTGAATCTTGATGCACAGGTGCTTAGCTGAACCACAGAACATGCAGCACAGTTGTTTTAAGCTGCATGAGACATTTGTAGTTGCAGAGCAATAGCTGATTCTTATTCTCCCTTGTTCTTTTTTTTTTTTTT
>VZRH01004153.1:582988-686632 GCA_013397555.1 Urocynchramus pylzowi | reverse complement strand
GAAAACACTTGTGTTTTCCCAAATTTTTTTTTTTTTTTTTTTTTATCACTATAGAAGCTGAGAAAATGTGCAAGTGCTCTATCAGGAGGTTTTGGAAATTGACTTGTAGCCCACACCGTGGTGTAAAAAGAACAAATCTAGCCGAGTCCTCAGCTTGATGTAGTGAAGCTGGAACGGGTTTGCCATTCTTAAATAAGAACTAATATCTGATGCAATTCAACAAGTGGTTGATATGTTCTATGACAAGCTATTATGTACAATCAGAGCACAAAATAGTTCTCTGGGAAATGTTCAACATTAGGAACAAAAGTAGTAGTTAATTAGCTTTAAAATAGAACAAATGTTTTGTAAGAGCATTCTACAAATTAGAAGGATGAACATAGATTCTAAAAAAAATTAAATGGAAAGAACCCCCCCAACCACCTCCACTCTATGAGTCACTTCCCCCTACAAAACAGAAATAAGGCAGTGAAGTATCAAGCTAGCTCCTTCATCACTGGAATCTGGAATTACTGCTTCTCATTGAACAAGTACTTTCATGGGAAGCCTGTGCCTTTCTATTAGCATAAAATTACTTAGCCTGAAGGGAAATGGTCAGCCTGACCCAGGTCATTGCTTCAAAAATGCTAAGGCAGAGTTTTCATTCACTTGAAACACCATTGTACAGCATAATTGAATCCACCATGCAAGTGGATATCAATGGGGGTGGTTGGCTCTGTTTGACTCTTAAGAAGTAATTCATTAATCCAGTGGCAGAAAACTTCATCCCAGGGCAAATGTCCAAAGATAAAAACAGGCTGTGTGTTTTTTCAAATATTTTAACCACCCTGTTTCACAGTCCTTTTCTCATGCACTGCATGGCAGGGGTATCTCCCACCTGCATTATGCACAAGGAAACCATCCCTTCTTTCTCAGAGAAGAGGCATTGGCCCCATTCCTGGCTCCTTGATCACAAGAAAAGTTGTCTGACTGCCTCTGACTAGGCCAACAGGACAGTTGTGCAAGCAGATAAATCTGCTGGCATTGGCATTTCTCAACAGTGCTGAAAGGAGTGCTGGATAAGTGGATTTCCATAAATGAGAGTTAGCAGTTACTTTGGTACAGATAGAATGAAAGAAAGGTCTTTTAAAATACAGACATACAGTTGAAATACCTTGAAGTAGGTGGAAAAGACTAGACCTTTATGTAACTGTCCCAGAGAAATGTTTTAAGCTGTCTTTGTTGCACATCACTCTTTAAACCAAGCTTCCATCTCAGGCTATGAGGAGCACAGATAGTGTGACAGACCTAACAGATCAAATGGTTGAGTCCACTTTTTAGAGAAATATTAAGATATGCCCCTTTGTTATCCAATTTTTGTGTTCTTTTTAAGTAAGGACAAGTCTTTTTGGGTATTTGAGCATGAAAGGTTTAGCGTGGGGTTCTCAGGCAATAAATTAATGTTCCAGTGAAGGTAGTCAACCACCTGCACAAATTTAGCCTTTATAATTCTATTTATTATCTGCAAATATAGCACCAGATTAGATGTTTCCTGGAGAGATGAGTTTGGTGTGAGGTATTCATCACTTTGTTACAGCTTCTTTGAGATCACCATGAAGTACTCCCTTGTACTAAATGAATAGCTCTCTTATCATGACCTTTTAATCACTTCATCATGAAGAGGTCTTTTACTTGCTACAGGAGTCTACTTCATGATACCACCATCAAAGGGACTGTAATATCATAAAATGGCCACAACAGAGACCAGTACAGAAATATGGCACAATAAGAGAAAATTAGTGAAGGTAGACCTAGTTGGCTGCAAGCAGCATCATGGCTTGCTAATGGGAAGTGCTGGAGAGGATAACTGGCTGTGAGCTCCATTGTTGGGAACTGCACCTGGAGGTGATATTTGGCTCAGTTTTGTAACAGGGTAGTGGAACAGAAGGGGAACAGTGTAAGCTTGCTAGTAGGGCCAGCAGCACCAAAGAAACCATGGAGATGTGGGAGATGAATGGGGCATGACCAAAAAGGAAGTTTAAAGACCAAATTTAGCTGTAGTGATACTTGCTGAACTTAGTCCTATGGAAAAGATTTTCTTTTCATGCTGTATTTAAAACATGAAGACCCTGGAGTTCACACTGCAGTGCAGAACTGATGTAGGAAGGGGAGAAATCTAAATTGCAGTGTTCAGATTATTTGAAGAGTTTAAACAGGGTTTCTAGAGAATGTCTTGGAGGGATGGAGTCCTGGCCATGTTGGTTGCCTGGAATCATAAAAGTTTGATTGCAGTACAAGAGCACTTCAAGCAAGTGGATTTCAGAATTAGTTGTGAAAGCAGTTCATAGCTCAACCTACAGGCAGATAAATACTCAAAGCAAAACAAACAGTAATTTTATCATGAAAACTCTATAAAATGCCAAATAAGGAATTTATTGCTATCAAAAAAACCTGCCAGTAGCATACAAAGATTCCCTGGACTCTCCAACACCCAGAGCTACCATTAAAAGTGTCTTGATGTCACAGTGGAGATTAGGAGAGATGACTTAACACGAGAAACACCCACTGCCTTCCTGCTATTCCATGTGTCATATCCACACTAAGCAATTAATGATGATGGTAATCAAGACAGTGAAAGGCAGGTAGTTCATGTACAGGTACTGAACTGTCAGATTGCTTAGAAAACAGCTTTTCATTCATGTCTTCAAGAAAAGAAAGGCTCTAGGTGCCAGTGTGCTCTGAATGCATTGCTCAGTTCCCTGAGCCTGTGTTGCAGCCACCATGCCCACACACTGCAGGTCTGCTTGCTGCCTTCCCTCCCTGCTGCCTCTTCTCCTTTCATCTGAGCCTACTCATTTCCAGCCCTTTAAGGGTCTCAGCTCTGGTTTGTTCTGGATTTGTTCTTTCTTTTTATAATGTCTTTTTTTCCCATCCTGATATTTTTAGCCCTATCTTTTTGTCTTCCTTCTTTCATCTCGCATGCTTGCTGGTTTAGCCATCTGCTTCCCTCAGCCCAGTTTTCTTTTCCATTTTCCCTTTCCATTTCTTCAGACCCACAGGCCATTTATCTCATTGCTTCTCCTTTCTCCAGCTCCACAGGGTCTTTTCATCTCCTCATGCAATTTGTAAGCAAACAGCAGATGAGCATCCGGTATCTGCTTCCTAACTGCAGCCTGAGTGACTCAGATTGTCTGGAGAAGAAAAAGAGATATTGAGACTATAGTCTTTACTTCAAAATTGACTCATCAAATGCTTTGATTTCCTTTTGTAGTCTCATCATTTCAGGGCACCTTCAGTTCTGTTTTGTTTTGTGCTCAGAACCTGGACATTTCATTTATATGGAATGTTAATTTAGAAAATATTTTCTCAATATTTTTTAAACTTTTTTTTTGCATCATATTTCGCACGAATCAGTTCATGCATATTTTTTTTAAATATCACAACATGTAGAAGTGTGTCTCTTCAAAACAAGGTGGTGTTTTTTTCTGCATTTGGCAATTTTCTCTTTAGCAATCTGTTTGAATAAGTACAATATGTGACTCACTGTGGAAAAAATGAAAATAAAACCAGGTCTTGACTTTATTCTTTTTTCCACAGTATCTCAACAAGCAATTAAACCACCTCAGAACACTCTGAGAACACTTGATGAAGCTTTGCCTTTAAGAATCAGTGTTTTAAGACATATTTTGTTTTCAGTTAACAATTTTCAGTATGTGTGGAGACACTCAATCCAAATTCCCTGTAGATGATGCCTCTTGCGTGGGATGTGAGTAATCCATAGGACCTTGTAAAGAGATCAGACTGTCTGAAGTGTCAGGCATATTGAAGTACTTAAATGCATATTTTTCTAAGACAGGTTTGTATTCTCAGCTGCATTGACCAGAGGCAAGCACCCTCACCAGTCTCATATTTCCATGGAGATTAAGTTCTGGTTGTGCTATCAGAATTTATATCTTTTGTTTCCCCTTACAGTTGTCCAGATCAAAATACGCACTCTAAAGCTGCCAGCAAATCAGTTCAGGAAAAGAGAAGTTTCTATTAATCCCCAAATACTCATAAGGTCCAAATTCTGATCACACTGAACATGAGTGTGAGCCTAAGCTTGAAAAGGATGTGCACGTACCTGTGTATCAATACAAAAAAAATGCACGTATTCTGCTTAAGGCTTAAGATTTACCAGTTCCACTGTCATGTAACAATGATTTCAGTGCAGTCATTCCTGTTTTTTAATGCTGCAGGTGAATAAGCCAGAAAGAAACCCATATAAATTTTTTGTCATAAGTCATCTCATACAAGACTCAAAAACATATTTTACGTGGTAGTGTAACTAATAGAATTTCAAATGACAGTGATGTGTGAGGCTTTGAGAAGTGGCAATGCAGAACATTCTTTCTTGAATAATTCACTCATCTGAAGTTATTATATATTCAAAACTGATTGAGTTGCATATCCAAATGATGGTCTATCAGCTGTTGATGTAGGAGAAGAAAAAGAAGTTTCTGCGTTTATTCAGAACTGTGGTTTGTATCACATTACTCTTGGTTATATGAACTGAGTTTAATTGATTGTGATTTAATTTACATTCTGCAGTGGATGTCTTTTTCTTGAGATAATTAATCTTACTGAAAAATTCTGTGTGAACAGTTGAGGCTCTTACAGATTTTCAGGAGGTGCATTTTTGTTTAGGCTTCCTTGACAGCCTTTTTTCTTACAGATAAATTACGTGTCTCAGAATGTCTTGCCTTTATATTTATTTTGGTTTGGCAGCATATAGTTGTTATGGCTGGCAATATTTCATACCCCAAAGTATTAATGTTAACCATAAATTACTACCAATGATATGCAGGGGTTCTTATCAATCATGAGAAATAATCAATGCTGATTGAAACAAATAAATATGATGCTTTTCAAAGTTATAACCTTGTCATATAACTTCAGTGCTCAAATGCATCAAGCTCTATCTGAAATTAACTCTGCAATTATATACAGAGTTTTCAGAAATGAGATATTTCACCAAAAGGGCCAAAAATTATGCAAAACTATAAAGATTCAGACATTGATAGTGACAAAATTTGCCTCTATTTTGTTTTTGCTTCCAGAATTGGGTAGAAATGATAGGATTTGCAGATGGGTGGCAGTTCATCAACTCAGTATTACAGACTCTTGTGTTGATTGTTGCTAAGAGTTTGCTCTGAAACCAGCTGAAGAACATGTGTGTCATACTGTTTAAAATGAGAAGTCCCCGTTGCTCTCTCTATCCCAGATATAATCAATATGAAATCAGTCATTAACTCATGAGACTTACTGAATCTAACTCCAGAAAAATACCAGTTAAATACTAGAGCTCCAAGAGCAGAAGGTGCCACTTCACTGGTGCATGGTGTGAAGCATTTCTGGTGTGTATCCCAAAGTGAGCTGAGCTTTGGTATCAATGCATAGTCTGAGCTCTCACTGTGGCTGTTGCCATGGCATGAAATCAGCAGAATTCCAGTCTTTAATCAATATTATTTTTATGAATAGGCAGAGGCCATCGCTGATTGGTATGGAGTGTGGTTTTTCAAACTCTTCACTAAGAGCACAGGTGTTATCCAGTGGTTTCATATTCCTCTATTCCTCTAACAGAGGAATTCAAAATTGAAATCAGAATTCAGAATTCAAAGCTGCAGAGCTCTCTCTTCACTTCTTACACACCCAAGGAACCAATTACATGAAATCCAACCATGGCTGTGCCATACTTGGCTGTTCAGTCCCATTTAGCAGCAGTTCCTATGCTGGAGAACACATGGAGTTAGCCTGGAAAGGCAAAGGGGGAACATTTGAGGTGAATGATAACAGAATTTTAGAGAAATTTGGATTTCACCATAATGTTATCGATACCATTATTAATTTATTTAGCACATAAATTGCAAAATGGATGGAAGTTTCATCCAGCAGCTGTGCTTAGCCTTTGGCAGTAGTCATGCTTCTCCTAATTTAATCTTATTAACTCCCTCACAGGTTTTACTAACAGGGTGCTGAACATCTTGCCATACAAAGATAAGAAAGGAATATATCTTCTTTATTGTTTTGTGATCAGCACATTAGATACTGATTCCATTCTCTTTGCACTGCAGTCCCAGCAAGGTCACGTGTCTTAAAGCTCATAAAAAGGAAATGAGGAATAGGAGCTGGTTGTGTGAATGTTAATCTGGTTTTTTGGAGAGCAAGAAGTTGCTGCTTGGAATCCTGATGGCATCAACCAGAGAGTGCTCCCTCCTACTGTAACTCATTTGCTTTCATCAGTCTTTCCACAATGGAGGAACTTTGGCCACAAATAATCTGGTGTTCTCCAAATGTGTACCAGAATAAGGAGCTTGAACATGACATTAAAGACCTGCTGAAAGCCTTTTCTCATTTTCCTTGCTGGAAATCTGAATTACACCAGTGTTCTCTGAGCAAAATTGATAGTAAACTATCACTAACTACAGGAAAAATAATTTAAATAATTATTTGCAGAATTTATATAAATAATAGACATAGATTTTGTATAATTTAGTACAATTTGTATAGGCTGTGGTTTTTTTGTATGGGGGGTAAACTTGAATATATGTTAACTTACTGAAAATATATAATACAGTTATTTTTTCTGGCCACAAGCCCACTCTATTTATCTCAGTAATCCCATCAAAAGATCTCCATAACCATCCTGTGCCTCATTATGTCCCCTCATATTCTCTCCACTCTGCATCTGGTCCTTGCTTAATATTTGTAGCTCATGGCATGTTCTGGATATTTTTCTTCCAAGGTACTTTTGTCCTAAAGGCAATATAGGAAGCAATATGTGTGTACATTTCT
Source organism: Urocynchramus pylzowi (assembly GCA_013397555.1). Classification (NCBI taxonomy): domain Eukaryota; kingdom Metazoa; phylum Chordata; class Aves; order Passeriformes; family Fringillidae; genus Urocynchramus; species Urocynchramus pylzowi. Next base: position 679,819 of record VZRH01004153.1, on the reverse strand, counting down.
TTTTCTAAAGTGTATTTTGAGCCTTTAGTGGAGGTTTCTTAAAGATTTGGGTTTTTGAATGAGATTCTGTTTATCATTGTGTGTGGGTATTTCATTGAATGAATGGCAGATGAATGATGGGTTACTTTTTGCTTGGCCTTCTAATCACTTTGCCATGGCAAAGGCTTTTTGGTTCAGTTTTCAGCATAAGTAGATTTTTCCATAATTCTTCAAATGTTTAATCCAAGTGTAGAAAAGAGGATAAAGGCTGTATCATACTCGTGGTGCTGTTTTTCACACTGTGCATGACAGCCAGTAGCTCCTGTGGCTGGCACCTACTGAGGCAGTTTGGAAATGTGCCAGATCATTTTACTAATGTATTATGAAAGATCTTCAAAAGTGAGAAGGGCCACGGGTGAATGGAGAAGTGAGTGTCCTTGGCCAGCTGTATTCCTGTTTATTTCCCTGCTTCACTGTGTCCTGTCCCCTGATTTCTGGGTTCACATGCATTTTGTGATATGCACTGTAATGCAGGTTATTAATTTTGAAGGATCACTTTTAGTTTGAGGTAGCCCTTTTATTTTTCAGCTGGGCTTAGGAATATTTGTTTCTCCCTAACATTGTTGTTACAGATGTGGTGGCCTGAAGGGATAAAGGAGACAAGATTTGTGGGAAGAGGTAATATCTTTTATTAGGCCAACTGATGTAAAAAAAAATAGAAAAGGTTTCAGGCACAGAAAACCTTTTCCAGGTCGGGTTCTCTCATGGCTTTCAACTTCCTAATAATTAACTTGTGCCTGTGAAGCAATAAAAGCAGTTTTTTGATCTTTCTTTTTTTATGAGTAATACTGTTTGGGAGGCATCCATATATTGCAGGATTTTAAACTTTACCCAGCTAAGGTTGATTATTTTGTGTCCAAAACTGATTAAATTCTTTAACTCATAGAACAAGAATATAGTCATTTTTCATTCCGATTAGTAGTCTCATAAAATACTAGATTTTATTTTTCATGGGATCAGAAGTGTAAATTAACCCATAAAAAATCTGATATCTCACTGGTGAATCAGAGAGATCTGCATGGTTTTGAACCTTATCTGTGAAACTGCCTCTCTGTCCAAGGCAGGGTATGTGTTTAGAGATAAGTGGGATGGGAATGATGGCAAACACTGCAATTTCAGATATTTAATGAGTCTCTGCTGCTTTTTTTTTTTCACTAATGGGAAGGGCATGGCTTTTAAATAGTATGTTCTATTTGCTGTGTTCAATACATTTAGATGGATAACCATGTTGTGTGCAAGACATGGACAGCATTTGGCTGTTAAGCTTTGGAATAACTGAAAGTATTATTGCAGGTGCTGAAATTTTCAATGTATTTCATATGCTCTCACCTTTTATAGTTCTTGCACAGACTGAGTGCTTTTATGCCCTGTGAGATGTCTTATTGGAACCTGAAAGGGGAATTTACAGAGTGTAGCAGCACTGAGAGCTGCAGTGAGGAGTTCAGATTGCAGGTGTCTGTTTGAGTGGAAACAAAAATACAGGACAGGCACTCCACTACCTTGGAAAGAGCTGTGCCAGCAAGAAGGCATCATTACTGCTCTAAATAAATAACACATGAAAGATTGTAATTGGTTTATAATACAGGAAATGGATAAAGGATGCATCAAGGTGTTTGGCATGCCCAAGCATTTTGGGATTATAGCGCTGCCAGGTTCTAATGTCATCAGCTCTCTTCCATTTCCCTGGAGCTGAGAGCTCTCATCACACCATAAAAATACTGCTACTGAGGTTTTCTTGGCAGCTTTTTAGCAAAAACACTATTCTGCTGAGAAATGTTTTCCAAATTACCCAGGGACAGTGAACTGGATCTTTTCTGGAATGTTTTGCAGAATTAGTGGAGTGTGTTTGGCAGAGTGTATAAGACAGTTTTCTTGCATCTTGTTGGGCTATGCACTGAGTTCCATGGAATTATTTCATTTTTAGAACTGCAGAAAGAAAAAGAAATTCCTTGAAAGGTAGAGAATAAAGGACACATGAAACTCCAAAACTCAATAGTTGAAAGAATCACACCTTCATCTAAATGTGTCATCTAAAAGTTCAGATCATGATTGATAAGTGTGTTTTTTATTGTTGGCTGTTAGCTGAGTAATAGATTGTTATTTCAATACATTTTGACTGGAGCAATTTGCCTTGAAATACTTTTGGCACCTTTTTTCTTTTAGGTCCTTTGTAATGGAGTTCTGTAATTTCATTTTTTTCATACACAAATGCAGCTAACTTTTTCAGTGTTGAGCAGCACCAGATGAAAGCTTGTCATCACTTTATAAACTGATAAAAGAATGAATTCAGAAGAAATATTTAATATGCAATGGTTGTTACCGACTGCATTCTGTGGCAAAAGAAAAATTAAATAAATTGTACTGAGGGGGAGGTATACTGTCTGTCTGATCTAAAAAGCCATTTTCACAGTTCTTAACATTGCAGGGAACATTTTCCAGCTTATCATAATAGAAGCAGGCAAGTTATTTACTTGCCAGAAAGGCCTGAACCCTAGCAATCATACATGCCACATCTGAAGTGAAGGCTCCTTACAGTGCCCAACTTTAACATGTATAATTATTTTAATAAATTATACCATTTTCCTCTTTTTGTTTTCCTCAGCTGACATGACACTGCAGAAATTGCTGCAATGCATTTAATATTTTAAAAGGCTTTTCTCTCCTACATTGCTTTTCTTCTTAGAGATGTTTCGTGTGTCCATAATCATTAACTGATTCTCTCTGTACGTAGAAGATGAGTATTTTTCACTACAACCAAATCCTTTTCCTCAGTTTCACATCTCTCATTTTGGTCAGTTGGAGCAATTTAATGTCCATGTTTAAATATTAGTCTTCCTTCAGTCTTTTGGTAGCACCTCAGTTAGAAGGCATGGAGTACAAGAAATGTCTGAAAATATTTTGGAATATTAATGGTTGTACTTTGGGTTTGACTTGCACACAGTAGCAGCCTTCACTGTAAATACACTGAGAGAGGGGTCAGTGCTGCCTGAGCTTTAGTCTGGTTATTTGAATAAATGACCAGCTTGGTGGTTTTTTCTGCTTTGCACATCCTACAATTCAGGAGTTTCAGGGCATAATTCCCCAAGCCTCTTTCACAGAGGACACACCTGGTGGGAGGTTTGATCCTGGTATTTAGAGGGTTGCTGCTACTCCTCCCTGTGGTGCCAGATGCTGTGTGATGGTGTTAGGGAAGAGCTGTGTCCCAGCCATGACACAGCTCTGTGCAAGAGGAAGCCAAACAGGTTGGGACTTTGTACAAAACTACAAGAGCTTCCTAAGCCCTTTCTGTAAGAGCCAGACTAGGAAAAGAAATATTTTCTACATCCTTTTTTGTTGATTTCATTTCGACAGTGATTGTGTTTTGGTGTGTGGCTCTTGCAAGCAGGATGAATTAGGAAGCTTCATACTTGTAATTTATACATGGTGTTCCTGTTAAGAACTAAAACTAATATGAGTAAATCGAGAAAATTGTCAGCATCCTGTCTGAAAGTGACCTCACTGTAGTGTTGGTCTCCACTAGAAGGGGAGCTCTTTCAGCTTTTTTCAACAGATATTAATGTTTCTGCATAAATGTTTAGACAGAAATGTTACACAAGGCAGGAGCAGAGTTTCCACATGATATATGAAGTGTTGTTCTTGTTGTTACACTATATTTTCTGTTTAAGCTGTCAGAATGACTTATTAGTTTAGCATTTCTTGTTGAAATATATTCTGTCTAATAATTTACTTTTAAAATATTCCTATTCAAAATATTTATCAACCCTCCACAAATTATCTTTGATACAATTTTCCCTTTTCCCACAAGGGCAAGAGACCCATTTCTCTTCTTTGTAACTGGCTGCTGGCAAGTGCCCCTCTGGGTAATCTCTGGCAGTGCACACCCTGTGCAGCAACCACCATGATTTAAACATTTGTCTCTCTTTCAGTCACACTCCTCAGAAGAGGCTGGTACCTTGCATGACAAAACAGTTTCTCTTAATCTGTAATATAAAATATGAAAAATGTTTGGGGCATACTTATTAATATATGTATGATTCTTACTGAAGCAACAGTTCTGACGTTAAACACAATAGACAGGGAAAATGGAAATTATTTTTGTCTCAAAGGGAAATTTTATAGAAGGGATATTCAGCTGTTGCACAAAGTAGGGTTACTAATCTTAGAAACCTTTGTGGGATTCTTGCTGCATCAGCCAGCAAAGATATAGGGCATGCTAAATTCCTGGCATGTGTTGGCAGGGAACCAATAATGAGAAGGGAGTCAGTGGAAGGATGTTTCAGATGGCTCTGTTATTGAGTGGCCTCCAGGCAAAATAACAACCTCTGAAACCCTCTCGTGTGCCATAAGGACAAATTCCAGTGGCTCTGTCCATGTAGGATCCCCCTTTGCCTGTTCTCTTTGAAGGAGACACTGAAAGGTTCCCAGAGCAGAAAATTAAACCTGAAGAGCTCCCAACACATGTAGCCATGTCAAGGTTTTGGCTTTACAGCTGTAGCTGTCCCCATCTAACTGGGATTAGCCTGTCCAGAAAGAAATCCTTCATGTGCCTAGCAGAGATGTTTTAACTGTAGACATGAAGCTGCAGTAAGTCTAGTGGATGTAATCTAACATTTTTTTCTGACAGAAATTTATATTAAAGAGATTTTTGCTTAGTTCAGTAATAATTAGTGGCAAATATATTTCATATTCCAAGACCATGAAGCAATTTTAAATCATATTAAAACTAATACTATGGAATTATGATATTTTTCATGATACAAGGTATGGAGGCAAAAAATGAGCTTGGTAAAAACCAATCATTCAATCCTGGAAGAGAGCAAAATGTCTGTTATTCACTATGTGTGTATAGACTAATCTTTGACTAGAGAGAATGTGTGATAGTTTGCTTTGATTTGAGCCCTTTGGTGTAGTGGTCCATCATATTACACACTGCAAGTGCTCTTCTGTTCAGAGAATCCTACAGGTTTGAATCCAGAAGTCACTGGTAACTTGCTGTTGAATGAGAAAGTTAGTTCTCATAGTTCTTTCTTTTACTCAGAATATCAAAAAACCTTCAACAGACTTTTCCTGAAAAGCAAAGGAGGGCACCCAAAATCAGACCAAAACTTATTTAATAAAAGCCACAGCAAACAGAGCTCCACTAAGTACAGATTTTTTCTGTTCTGTGAGCCATGCCTGGGAGGTCCTTCAGGCTGTTCATAGCAGGTGGTCAGAAAAATACCACATGAGCCTGTATTGGTCTGCATTTCAAGTAGAATAACTGTGATACCTGTGCAATCATTTTGACAGTGGGTAAGAAAAAACAGTGGGGTTTTTTCCCTAATGTATATTCTCAGTGGGTTTTTTTGGTTTGGGTTTTTTTTTGGGGGGGAGGTTGTTTTTATTGTTAGGGTTTTTTTAAACAGGAATGCAGACTAATTGGAACATTTTCTGTGCAGTTCTACTGTTACAGTTTCTGGTTAAATTAACAGGTGAATATGTGTATCCTTCCTACAGCTTTCAAAACCTGGTTCAGGTCTATTGGTTGTAATTAATTCAGTAAAACCTTCTTTCAGTAATAAAGGTGTCAGTGTTTACAGGGGTTGAAAGACTGTGACTGCCCTCATGGTAGTCTGTATTTAATCCTGTATTTTCTCTTGTAATTCTTTTTTTTTTTTTTTAACAGGTTTTTCATTATTCTTATACAGCTTCATATGTGATTTATAACATACACACAAGGTAGGTCACATTGTTTTTTCCATATCCTGTCTTTATCAGTGGTTCTATGCATGAGGTGATGCCAGTGTGTTCAAGTAAAAATGTTCCCCTTTTTTCAAGGGAAGTTTGGGAGTTAAACCCTCCAGAAGTAGAGGATTCAGTTTTACAGTATGCAGCCTGGGGTGTTCATGGACAGCAACTGGTAAGCACAGTCATTAAAACTGTATGGACTCCAGACAGACTGAGGTAAAAAAAAAAACAAAAACCTGAAAGCCTTGAAATAAGTTGTGTTATATATTTCTGCACTGTACTAGTATGTTCCTACTACAGCTTTTAGGAAAACTCTATTTGTTTGTTTATATTTTATTGAAAATAAGTTTTTCCAGGCTGACCCCCAATAAGCAAATGGTACAGATCAAAGAATCACACCTTCATCTAAAATGCACTCAAGTGATTTTCAGGATAACCATCTTTGTGGCTACTGCTGTGTGGGAAGGAACGTTAAAGGTGAAAAGCAGTTTGCTTTTAAATGCAATATCAATGAAAACTGTGGGCAAAAGCAAAAGCTTATCATCCAAATGTGATGTGATGGACTCATGAAAAGTGATGTTTTCATTTCAGTATGAAAATTACTGTCAAGGTCAGCTGTGCTGCATTGAATTCATAATAATTAAATGAGATGCCACATTTCATGTATAATTTTTTCCAGAAGTTTTACCATTTTTAATGAACATTATTTGTCCATGGTCATCATAACCAATGTCAATATAAGAGGAAAAAAAATTATGGTTTTAGAACAGCAATGATTTTAATCTGACCTGTGTTGGTAGTTAAAGGCAAGAGACTGATTAAATCTTCAGTTCTGCATAAGAAATTCAGATAATCCTTGTTACAGTGTTCTAATAAGCTCATTAATGCCCTCAGGCATGATCCCAGGGCCTCCTTGCACATCCAGCTTGCTCATGCAGAGAGGCTGTAAGCTGGATGTCTAGAGAATATACCCTGTTGCTTTATATCATTCATCAAGATGATTGGAAAGTAAAAAATGTTTCTGGTTGGAATGTTTTGCATTAAGGAAGTGGAAGCAGGTGAGAAAAAGTAATTGGAACATGCTTGGTATGTTTCAATAATTAACCACATTAATTTATTAATAATGAGAGCATGGCAACAGGATTAGTGGCAATAAATACATAGGTTATTTACCAGGCAGTATTATGGAATGTGGCAAACCACGTAGGTTGTAGTAGAAAGGAGAAGCATTTGCAAAACTGAACAGATTTAAGTAATATTTTAATTAAATTTCAATTTGTAAGATTCCTCTGTACTAGACAGAGTATCTGGACATTTGTCTGTGCTGATCACAGGATCAGTAATCTAAAGTAGAACAAAAATTAAGTGCAGTGATTACAGAGAAATTCTTTTCCTGAGATGTCTCATAAGAACAGGGTCGGATTTAGCAATCATAAACCTCAGAAAAAGAAATCAAAATTATGCTATCTTTAAGTGTTTGCCTAAAATGTCATTCTGAAAATATGTATGGATCCTTTCAGATAGAGGCACAGGTGGACTCCTATTACATCACAGAACTGCAAAAAAATAGGTGATCATTTTAGGTACAACCTTAATCATCCAAATTTGAAAACATTGGCATAATTCATACTTGAGCGAGAATAACATTACTCATCTCTGTTAATGTTCCTAGTAAAGTTAATGTCATGCTTTAAAAATATCTGCTCTACTGTGGGTTTTATGGTGCCATATGGTCTGCAGAATTAGGAAATAATAACTTTGAACACAAAATCTTGTGTGCACTCTGAATGGCACCGAGTGTTGCCATAGAGATGTACACCTGCAGGAACAGCCCGCCGAAGGTGACTTTAGGAATGCCAATTAGAAGGGTGTCCTCTTGAAGCTGTTCATGTGGCAGAAGGAGGTTTCCAAAGTGACAGAAGTGCCTTGCTGCATTGCCCTCCCACTTCAGCAGCAAGCCAAAAATGTAGAAGGAGCATGAATGAATAAAGACTGTTGTGAGTAATGGTTGTTGCTGCTGTCCAAAGGAACATCTGCCTCGAGCAGAAGCAGGAGAGAGAGTTCAGTCCAGCAGAACAGGTTAGGCAGAGGAAAGATGTGTGGCTGAGGACACATTGCCACAACTGTTCTGTTATAAAATTTGTCATTGGAACAAACACTGGATTAATGGGTTTTGAGTAAAACAGTACAGGAGGCAAACAGCAGTGAAACAAGGCACAACAAGGCACAACAGTTTCACAACAGTGAAACAAGCAGAGGAAGGCATAATGGGAGAGATCCAATGATGAAAATCCATCAGCAGCTATCAATGGAATGTACCTGGGTGCAAACAGCTGCAGTCTCGTAGACCCGTGCTGCCAAGCACACTATGAGTGGTTTACCTTCCTGAACAAAACTTACATGTCTTTTCTGTGGAATAAGGAAATAGATATAATTCAAGAGTAAAACAAGCAATTAAATACTTACTCTAAATAAAATAATCATAGTGTGTTAACCTGGGTAATAATCTCCAAGAGCAATTCTTTACAACTGAAGAATAAGTGGAGAACAGTTGAAGAAATTTAATTTAAATACAAAAATTTGATGTAGAAGGACCCATGACACGTGCTGTGTGCCATCACAGAGATAGAGTGTATGTAGTTCTCTAAAGTGAGGGGGAATATCCCCCTTCATCTGTGGTGCAGAAGTGAATAGCAATATTGTAGCCAGGACTGGTCAGCAAAATTAGCACAAAATGTGAAACACGAGGCACAGGTACGTGTGACTGAGCCAAGGATCCCAACTTTACACTATAACTATTTGGAAAGTACTGGATTAAATCCACATTATAGGGGGATAACACATGGACTTGGATCAACTGTTTTAGATAGGCTGTAGTGTAAAATAAGATGTTTCCAGTCCACAGTTCTGCAGATCTAAGTAACAGTGCAGCCTACACGGTTATCTTAAAGTATTCCAATGAGGAGGAATAGGCAAGATGTTCCAACAGATAATGGAAGGATTTGAAGGAAAAATAAAAACAGGAAGGAAAATATGTATGAAGCCACAAACTGCTTATTGCACAGATGGAGTTTGGCTGCAGTGAAATCAAGTATATGCAGTATTTTACATCCTTGTGGAAAGCCTGCATCAATCTAAGTTTACTGTTAGGGATAATTTCTGGGGCTGTCTAATGGGCCCCAGAGCACGCCTCATGTGGCTAGTGAAGAACAGAGTTAGTTTTCTGTCAGATGCCAGGTGACTGAGCCATAGTACCATTGTTTTCCAGCTACCACAGTGGTTGCAAGTTATTTCAGTTCCTTGCTATTTGCCTAGAATAGAGGGTTTTGTAGTGATTAAGAGGAAAGCTTAGAGAAACATCTGCTGCTTGAGTCATGACATTTTGGTGGTGAAATTGAAAATGTTTGCCATTGGGGAGAAGAAACTTTTATCTAATGAATTAATGTATCTTAAGGTCACATAGCTCTTAAAATGGGAACTTTTTTCAAGGTCACACAGTTAAAATGCTTTTAACTGTGTTAGAACTGTGCCAGATCTGAAAGATCATTTCTGTGTCATAGTATGTTAGGGAGCTGTTCATCTATTTGCCAAACATTACTCATGTTTGATTAAAGTTGTGCAAGTCATTAGTTGATTATCTCTTTATCTCACCTCCATAGAATCCATCACTGCAGCATCAAGTAATTCCAGGAAAGACAAACCCAGCTAGAGATCTAATTTGTTTCATCAACATTTTTCTCCCTCCATTTTATTGATTAAAGACCTCACTGCTTGTGTGTGAGAAAGAGATATCCCATAGCTGGTGGGAAGGCTTTACTGAGAAGAAGAATGCTTTGGGGTTTTTAAAGGACCTCAGTTGTTGAAATACCCAGGTTTTTATCCGGTGTTCTCCCTTCTTGAGCCTTATCTTCTCCAGTAGTTTGTAGCAAAGGTTTTCATGTGTTTGTGCTGGACCTGGCTTGTGTCTGGCACAGGGGAGACAGCTCTGGATCTGCCTGTAGGGATATATTGCAGGAGGAGCCTGGATATCAGTTCAGGCTGGAGATGTCTCCAGTGCTTGCAGTGCTGTATTTAACAGTGTGTCTATTAACACTCTTGTGTTCTTCTGCAGTGCTCCTTGTGATACAGATAGTTCTTCTGATCAGTTATTGGGTGAGCTAATTCAACTAGCTCCCAGTGAAGCATGGTTAGAAGTTGTTCAGTTTGACATAGCTTTTTCTTAAAAGTTATGCATAGTTTTTTGGGTTTTTTTTCCTGCCTTGGTGGTGGTACATGTTGTTTATGTTGTATGAAATAACTTATTTCACTTTATTCTATGAACCCACATCCATGCACACACTTTGCATTTGTATTTATAGTAGATGTTTTGTGTTATTTATTGCAGTAAGCTCGTTTTGATATATTAAGGGATTCTGGGGGGAGTTTGAGTTACATATTTGGATGGATCAGTATAAATAATGCTCTATTGACTTCCAGATTAATGTCTATGCATAAATTAATATATATTTTAAATAAACAGAAATGAAGAAAATACTAAATTCATACTAAAGAAAATGAACTTTTAGAAACTTTGTCAAAAATTGATGCTACCAACAAAATATAACACTATCAAATGGTAGGACTGAAGATGATCTTTTACAGTGTTTTGTTTTAATTTAGGACATCATTTAGTCGAGTTACCTATTAGGCTGTATACACTAAGAACAATTTGGTGACTGTAGCTGAATTGTGGATTCAAGATGTTCTCATCAATTTTTAGAAAGTACTTTAAATACTAGAATCTATAAGTTGCCCTCATCTTCCAAAAATCAACAACAAAAAAAGGTTACTCACAAATAATAGATCTTAGAAGCTGAAGCTTTTACATAAAGAATGAAAAAGATCCAGTGAAAGAGAACCTCACCTTGCATTGAAACTACCTAAGAACCAGCATACTAACAGAAACCCATAAATAAACCAGAGCAAAATCTGCTTTAATTGCTGTTAATAGATGTACAATTTCAAGAACTCTCTGCCCTTTTGCTCTGTGATCAGTCATCTTAACTTTATCCTTTTGTCATGTTTGGAGCTTCAATTTCCCTTCACACCCCTGTCAATAGTCAATACCTGTTGCCAGACAAAAATGCAAATATATCAGACTGCATTAACATGACAATACCTTAAAATTGCCTTTTGTCAAAATTTTAGCCTTTTTTTCCCCAATGGCTTTCAAAGACTGTTTTAGAAAAGACAAATAGTGTAGCAGCAAAGGTCTTTGATGTTGTATTATTTTCTAGGTACTCAGATAAGCACAGGACTAATTTTAGTAATTGAGGAATTAGCAGGATTGTTCTCAGACAGTTACCTTGCTCAACACGTGCTTAAACAGCCATTACTTGCTGAAAGCTCCATTTACTCTTTGGTCTATCAAGGTAATGTACAAGTGCTATAAAACATGGTAATTTATCTTTCTGTAAAATATTTGCCATGTGTTTTCTTTTTTGTATAATTAGTGCTGTGGGTACTTGGCACCCCCTCCTGGCAAGAACACTTGCATATGCAAATGAAGTAAAAGCTTAATTAATGCTAATGAAGTAAGTCCTAAATAAATATATTTCCTCTGCTGTTTTTATCTGCAAAGTCTTTTGCTCTTTTGACTTACTGTATTTTAGATGAGTAACTTAAAATTACACATGGAAATGTCAAGGCTTTATTTCATCTTTCCTTTTAATGACTATGCTAATGAGGCAAATGGCAGTGAAACTGAGAGGAAAACGTCGGCTTGAATTTATTCTGAAAACTAGAAATAAACAAGAACACTTCAATGTGACATTAACCTCAGGTATGATACCTCATTTAAAATGCATGAGGGGTTCCATTAACAAACTTCTGTAGTTCAAAGCACATCTGGAGGTCCTTTGTCCTGCTGAGGATGTTTCTCTGAAGGAAGGGAACAGTGGTTGAGCATTGCCCACCCAGCTGACTCCACAGAAGAACTGAAGTTACCTAAAAGACTTAGTTAAACTTTCTTCCTACTAAGCTACTGCTACACATTGGATTTTTATCTTGGATTTGTCAATCTACCATTGTAAAATCTAAATGTTTTTTACCTTTTAATTTATATTTGATTCAAACTGTTCTTCAAAGAAAAAAAAAATAGTATGAGTTGCTCTGAAGGTATTATACTGAACTATGAATTTCCATTATGAATTTCTGGGTGCTTACTCCACTTAAATATGGATTGGAGGAGCATTTAATGCATGTTCTCTAGTTCCAAAAGTGATACTCAGTCTGAAAGCTTCCAGTCTCAGAAAAGGGGAATGGAGAATGCAGCCAGAAAACACAGGCAGTTTAGCAAAACAGGAAAAAATACAGTTTTACTTATGAAGGCTGGATATATTCAATAAAAGTTTTGTGGGCTCTAGGGACCACTACAACATTATAAATGGAACATTATAAATGGGGCAAGGCTAAGTTGAGCAAAAAAGTTTCTTCATCAATTTTCCTTGTGAAATACAACAGATGTGTTCTAGTATCAAAGGCAGTCTAAAATTATGAGTATTAAGGGTTAGATATTGCTGGCTTGTGGGAATAGCCACTTGTCTGCATCTGAAAGAGGTGAAGAAATAATGAGAAAATCGTATGTTTTATAGGGGCATTATTCCTCTACCACTGTTTTTCATGTGAAACAGTAAAAGGCCCAGCAGCTTTATAGTGAATAAATCAAGAGAGGAGATAAAAGATGTTTCCTCTCCCTGGTTCTTATTCTGTTATCACTGATCTAGCATGCAGCTAACATTTGTCAGTATGGAAGCCCAGCACACAAGTAATGCATTTTTTTATCCAAAAGCAAATATATTGGAAATTTGATATATCACTGAGCTAAAACTCAAATTATTTTTTAACATGGCTACTTGTGTGGAGGTGTGTGTGTATATATATATATATATACATATATATATATATATGTATGTGTGTATGTATATTTCTTTACATACAGTCCCACAAAGACACAGAAACAAGTATAGACACACATGTTTGATAGGAGCAGTCCTGAGGACTTTTCCATGCAGTAGCCTGCAGGGAGCAATGAAAACAGCAATATGCACCTCTCATCATGTTGTTCAACATGTCCATGTGTAACAAAGCATATCTGAATATTCACACTTCCGTCTGTTAGCTAATATTAACTGCAAGTCCAATGGCTCATAAAATAGGGCTGCTGTGCTTCTTGTGTGGAAAATGTGTGGCTTTCTGTAATGCAGAAACATGAAAATTATATTCCAGAAGTCTAAAATTCTTTGGAAATAGCCACCCATAAAAGCTGTGAAGCAGAGGTTGAAATTTGATGGAATCCTTAGCTAAACTGGAGTTGGAAAAGATTGGGTTTTATTGTGGACTGTATTTCTGTATAACTCCAAAATCCTGCCTAAAACCACTGCATGCTTACCTGTGTCCCTGGACCATATAATCATGGAGTGGCTTCATAGTTAGTGATTAAAAAAAAGATGCATCACAGGATGGGATGGAAAATTTGTCATATCCATCTTTTGGTAATGTAATGTGAAAGACAGTTTTATCTGGCAAATAGAAAAAAAAGAGTAAAAAAAGCCCAAGAAAGCAGCTATATTCTATGCTCCTTAACATCTTGGAAAAGGAAAATTCCAAGAGGAAGGCACCAAAATGTCAAAACAGAAGACTTTGAAGATTTCTAACACCTTTCTGGTTCAGGTTCTATGGCAGAGGTTGTTCTTATCCATTGTAAACACGACTTTTATTTGCCTTTTGTAAAGTGTTTGGCAGAAGACTTGTAAAAGACTTAAGAGTTTTTGTGATGGTACCAGTGGCTACAGAGTTTTGCTAGGAACAGGTTGAAGTGGCAAAAGCAACTTGACACAAACTCCGCTGAACTCTGGCTCTGTGGCAGGGTTCCTCCATCTCTTCTATTTACAGATTTGTTTGCTGTACATTAAAATCTATTTTCTCATTCAGCACATAATATCCATCAGAAATATAGACAGGTTTCTGTCAGTGGAAGTGATAGTGACTGTCCTTCTCTGCAAGGTTGAACAGCTTTGGGTATGATCAGTTCTCCTGGCTATTTCTCTCTATTTTAGCCAAGTCCCTCTTGAAAAAGAGGCATTAAATTCCATCGTCACCTCCCCATAAATGTCCTTGCATGTTTCTTTTTCCTTACACTAGGGTTATGACTTCCCCACTGTGTTTGTGCTGAAAATCAGAGTTGATTAAACTTTGGCTGCACTGTGTTAAAGTGACTTATGCTGGCATGTTGACTCAGCCTGACCAGCCAGTGAAGTGCAAAGAACTGCTTGTGGATGTGTAGTTGTGGGGAATGTATCTCCACTGGCAGCTCCAAGGCCTGGAGAATGAGGATTAAAAAGTCAGGTGTACTGTTGATATCTAAGAGAAAACAATGCATTGATTTCTTTCTCTGTTTATGGCAGGTGACAGCATGTTTACAGAAATAGAAGGGAAAAGTTTTGTGTGGAAGGAAAGCAAATAGTTATTTACAACTGTTGTTTCCCAGATGCTAAACTGTCCCAAAGAGATGTGCTGTTCTAAGAGCTAGTCAAAATTTCCTAATTCTTCCTTGTCTCATTCCTAATGAGTTATTTTAAGACAAACTCTGTTTCTTGCATTGGATGTGCTATGTGGACTCTTTACAGGTGGATGTTATCCACTAAAATTTTGGCCCATCAGAAAGACAACAGGCTTTGAGCCCTGTGTGCAGTGGGGAGATGAAGGCATGTGTCCCATACAGCAGCATGGGCTGGGTCAGCAATAGCAGCTGAAAGCACAACCATTGTGGGCAACTCTGCTTGGGTTTCTCATGTAGGAGATGCTCAGAGGCAGGATGGTCTACTGTATTTCATACAACATACTCAGGGGTTGCCCCACACCCTAAAAATAGTAGAAAATGTAAGTATGACTTTGCAGCTCAGAATTTTCAATTCTGTATCTTTTTACTTCTGTTCTTGCAGCTGTAATGCTACTTTCTTACATTTTGTCAAAGAAAACAGAATATTCCTCTTCTGATACCAAGCCCTTACAATTTCCTTAGATATTTTTCTGTCTCCCAACATTGCTTTTTTTTCCTTCTGGAGTAACTAGGTTGAAATTTTTTCAGTTTAGCTTGTTATGGATTGATCTGTCTGGGCATAATTGAATGCTTGATATCAGTGTAAGATGAGCCTGAAATAACCAGAGATCATTTCAAAAGATTTTATGGTAAGGACAGATTATGATTGTGTTATAAGCTCCATGCTGGCTCATTAGTCAGAAGCAATCAGTAAGTGTGAGGAAGGAGGAGGGTGAATTCCTGAGCATGCACTGGTTTTGGATAAGTCTGTTCTTCACATCACTGAGACAAAGATCAAAGGGCTGAGTGGCCCAATCCTCAGTGACATTTTGCACAGTGCTGCAGCCAGCAGAGCTCTTCAGGCAGCTCCATGGGAGGAAGCAGCAGATCCAGACCATCAGCTTGGGGGCAAGGCAGTCTTGCTGTGATCTGTGCAGCAGATTTATGAAGCAGCTTTCTGCGTAGGTCGTAGTTCAGATATTATATATGATTGTATTTATATAGCACATTACACTATGTTTGCTCTCCTGGGTAAGCTGTCATTGGATGAGGCAGAGTGGGAATTTAGTGAGCATCATGATCCAATATCATTGGAAAGGCAACATAATTAATGTGTGTTGAAACAAAAGAGGGCAACGCTTCCCCGCATTTATTGGAAATCAAGGACATAAACATCAGAGTTACCATGGAGCTGCTTGCTGATAGTCTGAGTTCATGGCCTGGTTTATGTCATGACATTAGTAACTAATCTTACAGCTGCATTATGAGTGCATCCTTGCTATTGTTTACAGTAGATTTATAAACTATCTAAATAGCAATTAAATATAATAGCCTCGTAGATTGTTTGTGGTTGTTCAGAAACCATTGTGCTAACACATTACTGTGATGCAGTGGCATTAATCTAGACTGAAGAAAAGTGATGCTTCAGTGTTCTGTTCTTTCTGCTATGTCTGGCAGCTTGATTACTGCAAAAATAAAATTAACATATTGTAACTGACAGCAGGAAAAGGTAGTGTATGGCATTGGGGTGTCTGTGGTTTGAGGTCTCAATCTCTCCTACTGATCAACAGCTATTTCCCCTCTCCCTTAATTGCAACATAATCTAAACGTTTGAAAGCTTCCTCTGAAAGAATTATTGTGCAGGTCAATCACAACCTTTAGAAAATTGGTACTTTTAAGAG
This sequence comes from Urocynchramus pylzowi, assembly GCA_013397555.1. Lineage (NCBI taxonomy): Eukaryota > Metazoa > Chordata > Aves > Passeriformes > Fringillidae > Urocynchramus > Urocynchramus pylzowi. The sequence continues at coordinate 663,793 of VZRH01004153.1, read as the reverse complement.
TGGCTATAGTTCTTATTGCTTACAATTATAATAATTTTGTTATTATCTATTATTTGGTTTCCACCTCATTTGCAATGGTGAGGATTTTTGGAACATGGATCATGTAAGGGCAGATTTTTGTCCACTGCCAGGCATTGCTCAGATAGCTCATGGTGCCTGTGGTGCCCAATACCTGCATAATTTAGTGCTCTGTGGTGCAAGAGCTGGAGCAAGTCAGAGCTGAATGGCTCTGAAAATTTTGTACCAATACAGATTGACCTGCAAAAGAAAAAAAATATCTGTAGAGAAGAGATCAGAGCCATTATGCACTCCTGGAGACTTGCAAAGCAGCTGTATTGCAAACTAGATCAGACATTGTAGCCTGCAATCCTGTCTGTGAGAGCTCACAATCTAAATAGATACAAATATATTGTAGGTGAAAGGAATAGGAAATAAAGCTGCTTTGCAATACAATCCCATGAAACTTCCCTTGAAATTATCATCCTGTAACATATGTGATCTGTACAGAAAATGTGTAAGATGTGAGAAAAAAATTAAAGGCTTTTGGAAGAAGTCTGTGTAATTGTAACTCGGTAAGTCACTAAAGAATATTCTAACCTTCTAAAATTCACACCTATGAAAGCTTTATAAGCCACTTTTCTGTGGTTTATATATTCTGGAATATAATAATTATCTCTGGTTTTAGAGATGGCTGCTGTAAGAAAGACAGTAGCAGGATAATCAGTCCCACCAATGAAAGGCATTATGAGTGTTGGGGTGGTGGTTTGCCACCCTGCATTTCCCTTGCCTCTCAATGAGTGAGTGTCCCCTTCATTACCACGGAGCTTCAGCTGATTCCTGTGGGCAAGAATGGCAGACACCAACCCTTGATCTTGCTCCTTTTTCCAACAAAGTGCAAAATACCTCTTAGAAATATGGATTGTCAGATTTTGTACACAATGTGTGTTCAGTTTACCTGTGTGGAGCAGTAAATAGACTCCTAATTTGGAGATACTCCAGAGCCTTGTCACAGGAAGGCTGGGGGTGTACATGTTGCCTGACAGTGGGCACTTTGAGTGACCCCTGTGCCAGCAGAGTTAGGAATCTCCAGCTGTAGATAAAAATGGGCCAAATGGCATTACACCCCCAGGACAGCACAGAGCACAGGAAAAGCCACCTCTTTCTGCTCCCAAATAGAGCCCTGAGGGATTTCTGGGGCTTTCTCCACCATGTGCCCTGTGACTTTCCTGGCCACAGAGGAGCTTTAATACAGGCCAGGAGCTTTGGATTGCCATCATGGAACTTCTAGCTTGGTACAGTAAACAACTGTTCCTGTCTAACAGTGTGTGCCCAGTCCTTCTGGATGATATTTTCTTCCCCAATGAAAATATTCTTTATTTGACTTCGTTCTGCTCATGAATAGCTGATATTATTTGTATTAATGGTTGTTAGTGAAAAAAACATATTTCATGTGGAAATCTTAGTGAATGATCTTGTTGCAGACAGGTAAAAATGTTATAAAAGAAGTCTTATAAAATCATGGAACTTCTAGCTTGGTACAGCAAACAACTGTTCCTGTCTAACACTGTGTGCCCAGTCCTTCTGGATGATATTTTCTTCCCCAATGAGCATTTATCTTTTCTGTGAAAGGAGAAAAAAGAAGGAAAAATAGCGATTACACTGTTGTTGCGTTGGCACACAAAACACATAATCTTAACTACACCTTGTTTTTCAGCGGGAATCTGCTTCAAGTAAATAAGATTTTGGCAAGGAAAAAGGACAGGAATGGGTGCTCATCTTCTGTAACAGTGGGTATAATAATGGTCTGACAATCTCAGTTTAAGTCTGTGAGTCCCAGGAGTATAGTAAGTGAAATCACAGATGACAAGAAAATGTTTGCTCAGTTTGGACTGGAAGAGAGCAGATATTATACTGTGGCTAAAAATAATGTAATCAGTGAATCTCAAAAAAAAAAATTGTCTATCAGAATTTTGGAGGATGCTGAATGGTGGTAGAGAAAATGCCAAGCCAGGTATTCATTTAAAAGCTATTGCATTGATAGATTCTATGGGGGATTTGCAGTATTTTTTAAATTGCTGCAAACTAATTGTAAATTTCTGAAGTGGAGCTATTTCTATAATTTTTCAGATCTGTGAACCAGAAGGTAGAAACAAATACTTTTAATCCTCAAATGAAAGCAAACTTGCTACCTTAACAGCAGCTGTTGAAAACTGGCAACCAAATTGTCTCGATGTGGATGCAGAGCTTTGATTTTAGTTTCTTCCTGCAGTCCAGAGTTAGTTCTAATATTACTTACAAGACAAAGGATATCTGCATTTTCCCTAAATATGGTGAAAGCAACAGTAGGAATTGAGACCACATTTTTATAATAAAAATTACTTTTAAATAGTTCTAAAATTAATTATTTCATTTATTATGCCACTTATTTATTTCTTCTATGCAAGATCCTTTTTTGTGCTGGACTTTCCATATGTTCTAGAACAAAAGGGCATCAACTCTTTGGATCTATACAATATATGTGTGTGCATACACGTTATCATGTAGTATAAACTTAGCACTGTCCCTGAAACTGGAGAAGTCGTGGTTTAATCTCTGAAGAGCAAAGTCCAATATTTGCAGGGTAACTAAGAAAATATTCTTTATTTGACTTTGCTCATGAATAGCTGGTATTATTTGTATTAATGGTTGTTAGTGAAAAAAACATATTTCATGTGGAAATCTTAGTGAATGATCTTGTTGCAGACAGGTAAAAATGTTATAAAAGAAAAGTCTTATAAAATATAGATTAGGCCCTGCTACTTCAGCTAAGCTAACAATAGCTTACAAGTTCCCATGTGAAAACATCTTGAAAATGAGAATTCATTAATACAAAAATCTATTCCTAGGGTGAAAAACAAGCACATCTGTATAAACAATAAGATCTGTCCCATGATAATCAGTAGAAAAAGTACATAAACTAACAAAAAATACAAAAGTTTGGTAAATAAGCATAATACCATGTACTGACCAATTAACTAAGTGTAAATGTACTGTCAACCAATAAGATCTGACACAGTGATAATAATGCTAATCTAACTTCTAATAATGCTATAAAATATAACATATACAGTAAAGATTGAGCTTTTCCTGCATGAAGAAAATGTAGTTTTCGCTAACTTCTTACAACGTGATCTAACTGGGGGCAGCTGGCTTTGGCCCTGGCTAATGTATGGTAAGACAGGCGACAGAACAAATGGTCAGAGGCAAGCCCAGATGGAAAAGCATCTTGAAGCTTTTGAAGAATTAATTATGCAGCTAATTGGCTGGCAGTCTCTCAAGAAGGGCTGGGGTTGCTGGAATGCTGAGGAATCAGCAGGGCCGGTGGGGCCTGTGCTGAGTGCAGCCATGGCCGCGTGCGCCTGGGCCGGGCGGGCTCTGTGGGCCTCGGGCTGGCTGTGCTGCTGCTTTCTGCAGCAGAAATGTCCTCACCCCTCTGCAGAGAGCCACAAAGGGAAGTTCAGCTCTCTGTTCCATGGAGTGCTGGGCTCTGGTCACTGAGGGGTGAGCTGTGTGTCCCTGCCAAGGTGACAATGCAGCCGGGGCTGGGCCGCCTGACCAGGCCAGGCCGTGGGTTGATGTCTTTAGCGCTGTCATTAGCGGCTGCAGGAGTTCTTTGGCAGAAGCATGCCCTCAATGCCTGGAGCTCTCCCTCTGGGCATAATCAGAAATTTCTTGGTCTTGTCATAGCTCATATTTTCAGTGTGAAATGTAAGGAAGACTTTTTACATTCTCTGAGGTATTGAGTAGGAATGCTGAAGTTGTTCCAGATTGGAGTAGTTATTTTTCTGTTTATTGGTCCGAGATTCTGTGGAAGAATCTGATGATTTTCACGCATTACAAGTAGAACTCTCACTTGTACAGAAAGACACCAGGGCTTGTTGCACAGGTTTTTTTTTCTAACCAAAGATTTGTAGATACAGATAACTTCTTTGTTTCCTTTCCAGCTGCATCTGCTCTGTAACTTCAGAGTTTGGTTAGCACTTTCCTTGAACAAAGTGTTCATCCTGATGAATCCATGTAATGGCAAACAATACCTGCAGCCACACTCCACAATTTCTTTCCTTCCAGCCTGTTCCAGTCCTCAACCAGCCTCCAGGGGAAGAACCTTCTTCTAATACCCGACCTAAACCTCCCCTGACACAACTTCAGGCCCTTCCCTTGGGTCCTGTCACTACACAGAACAGATCAATGTCTGCCACTCCTCTTCCCTCACAAGAAGTTATAGCTGCAGTGGGGTCTTCTCTTAGTCTCCTCTCCTCCAGGCTGAACAGAGCAGCTCTGCTTTTCTTCCACCTAAAAAACCTGGGCTTTAGAGTGACCTCCAGCAGCTCTGGGAAGCTGCTGCTGCTGCCCAGCTGGAGCAGAACAGGCTCGTGCTGTCAGTGAAACGCTGCCCCGCAATCACACGAGGGGTTCAGTGTGCATGGGCCATGCAGGAGGCTCCAGTGGAGCACCAAAAGGGAAAAAGTGGAGTATTTTTCTGTAATTTAGCAGCTTTTCTCTGCCTGTAGTGTTTGAAATGATTAAAGACACACGGGGGGCCTCTCCAGCTCCTGGCACTAGGTTTGCTGTTCAGCTGGGGAGTGGATGTCTCTGTTTTCACAGCTGTCTGCCATCTGCAACTAACTTGGACTGGGTGCTCTGCTCCAGACCTCAGCCCGAAAGCAAATCCTGTAATTGTGAAACATGTTGCAAACAGTAAATAAGTGTTTTGGAAGGAATTCATTTAGAAGAAGGCTTATGAAAAAATGGTTTAGAGGATGCCAGATGTGGAAGAATGCGATTAGTGCTGAGGATTAGTACTGAGATAGAATATTAGAGCAAGCAGGGCCTCAAATTCTTCACAGTCAGTGGCAATAAATGTAATCATTACCAAGAATTAATATCTCACTAAGCCAAAACATTCTTGCAGGTGTTTTTCATTAATTGCAAAATACTTAATTAAATACTTAAAGAATTTCTGTGAAGTTTTTCTCCATTTGGTTTAAGACTTGATGTGCAAAATCTCTAAGAAACCAGAAAGTTACATAATTTTGAAGGCAGTAGATTTTGGCATTTATCCCCATTTACAGCATTATTTGCTGAGGGTCTCAGCTAAAAATTGCTTTAAATGTTTTAAGAATACTCATGAAATATAGTTAGAAGAGAAGAGGTTAAAAAACATGTAATAATAATTTCCACATACAATAGCATATCCTGGTTCCACTTTGTGCCTTTTTCAATTTACTTTCTTATCATTATACCTGAAAGCATTGAAAGCTTTTTGGGCACAAAGCTACTGATGTATTCTTGAGAATACCTCTCTGATACACAGTTAGCAACTCCTTTTTCAGCAGTTTGGGAAGACTCAGTAGTTGCAGTCAAGAAGGGAAACTTTGGATGATAGGGTAGACTGAGACTGTGAGGATGTTCAGAGGGTGACTGAGAACTGGTTTAGGATGGAGACAAAGCTGTTTAATGAGGTGAATGAGGAATAAAGATGATACAGCCACAATCAGTGGCACAACAGTGAGTATCCTTCAGAGATATTTGCTTATCTGGGATCTGTCAAATGGAATTAGCAATGCCTGCTAAGTAGTAATAACAGGATTAAATACCTTCTCAGGATTCAGTCATAAAACAAGTAATTCTTAATCCTGTACTTTGTCACTGATCATTTGAAATGAAAGACAATGTGGGTATCTTCATGATTAAGAACACTAACAGCCTGAAAAGGGGAAAGAGAAGCAAAAATCATACTCCTGATCTTCAAAAATGAATGAGATGGATTTATTTTAATTAAACAAGATTAAATAAAATAGAATCATTTGACCAAGCAGGCTTTTTTGGTAACCTCTTGAAAGCTGCTGTTTAAATAAGCTGAGATTGTCAGCTCTCAGTAAGAAGTTGCTTTGTAGGAAGCAATAGTCATTAGAGTGGTTCACTACTTACTCCACCTGTAATGAAGTCTGATAGCAACAGTTTTATTTGACATAAATAACAAATACTCGGCTAAATTATTTTATAAGCAGTTAACCATGCCTTGGTTTTGCTCATATTAATTTCTTTTACGTTAGAAATAAAAGTGCATTTTTAGTGTGGAAATGCACATTTACAGGAAGTTCTTGTTGATGTAATTTCAAAAGCATCCATATCAGTATTTGATACATCCAGCATTCTCTCATGGTTGTTTTCTCTTGCTGTTGATGTTGAGTGATACATCAGCTTCCCAGAAATTCTCTATACCAATATAAAGCTCAGTACATTTTGGATTATTCAAAATGGTTCAGCTATTTTTGCTTCAGTTTTGAGCTCACTGCTGAGCTTTGAATTCTGGCCTAAAGGACTTACTTCCAAGTCACCCCCAGTTCCCAGTAATGGTTAAAAATCATTGCATTGCTCGTGGTGTGTAAAAAACCTCAGCTTTATAGCTTTCTGCAGCAGAAATCATGAAGTGGCTACTGCTAAAAATCACTAGTTTGGGGACTCATAGGGAAATCTATTTCAGATGGTAATTTAGAAGCAAAGGGAACAGCAGTAATAGTGATAATAAAACTTTGCTCTTTGGTTAGTGTTTTCCCATAAGTCGTTTATTATGGAAGTATGAGAGAATGATAAATGACCAGGCTTTTTAAATAGTCTTTGGTGGAAATATATTTACTTCCTGTTACACTGAGACACTGCATATCATCAGTGTACAGTGCTGAAATGGTGTAACAAAAGCCTCTGTGGCATTTGGCTTCTTTAGTCCTGTCACAGATGCATTTTCTCAGTGTGAATTGAGGTGGTGCATAATCTTGCTGTTGCTTTGATTTTGGTGTTAAGCTGTGGAAATGCTCACGTGGCCATTGTGATTTACTGCACTTTATCATGGAACCTGGAGCTCAGCCTCATAAAATGAATGAACTTGATACCTTTGCAACAAAGTGAGCAGGGAAAGAAGAGTACACAAGGCTAATGAGTGGCAGTGAAGCAGGAAAAAGGAGGATGAGGAGCCCAGATTTGAAAAATAAAGAGCATTTATATAGAACACTTGAGGTAAAACATTGGTGTGTCAGTCAGAAGTCATCAGCGAGCTGAGAAAAGTTAACTGCAGGCTGTTATTTGTTTTTGCTTCTCCAGTGTGTTCTCACACCATGATATAAAGCTGTAACTTATGATGTATGTACTGTGCTGTATGTCCTTGCAGAAGTGTGTCTCATTTCACAGTTAGAAAACCAGATGAAAATTTCTTTATTCGCACAGCTGTTATAAAACTTGTCTCCTGTATGATTTTGAAGAATGTAATAATATTTTTTAACATGAATAGGAATATTTCAACTGAAAAGACAATTTCAAAGGAAGGATTTGCTTGCCATAAGTATTAAAAGTTTGTTTAATTTGTCCAATTTCATAGTAAAATGGAATATGAGGACAATGTTGGTGCAAACTCATGCTGAATTATTTTGTAGACTGTTCTGAGCCTGAGGAAATTATGTATTCATTGTTGAACATTCATTTATATCTACCAAAATGTTGGTTTTCTCTCCATCTCTCTTACCTCATCCAGATTTATATATTTGAAAATAACATCTACTATCAGCCTGATGTAAAGAGCAGCTCATTGCGCCTGACATCCTCAGGAAAAGAAGGAATTGTTTTTAATGGAATTACAGACTGGTTATATGAAGGTAAGCTGGACGAATATATCTGTTTATAAAAACAGATGCAAGGTCCTTGTACACACCCAGCAGCACAAATCTGTTCATTTCAGAAAATGCTGAGGGTGGGTTTGCTTGTTCCCTTCTCATTTTCCTGCAAGGTTGCCTTTGTATCTGCTCATTCTTTATATTGGCTGCTGGTTTGCATATAGCAGTGTTTTCTGAGAAAGAAGAATTTTTTAATTTCAAACCAAATTTAATTTCAAACCAAAATGTAGCAAATGAACTCTTGGTAGCATGTAAAAGTGAGCAGGGAAAGGGCTCAGTTGGCTGCTTTTATGGATAACAGTGATGATCCATTTCCAGTTAAAACATCCCAACAGAAAAGGGCACCCAGATTTGAGTGGGGGATAGCTCAGTCTGTCTTCTGCAGCCAGTACCACAGAATGCTTCTCTGTGCATCCAAAATGCTTTTAACATAATGATAAATTTAGAGGGGAAAAAAAAAAGGGAGCAGATTATCTAGCTTGGAATAACAGCTTAAAATTATTGCACATTTCGGCTACTTTTTCTATGGCAGTCACATATTCTATAGATAAATAGCTTGGTGTTAATTTACCTAAGGTATAGAATTTCTTGTGTGAAGAGTTTTTTTAGGAATGGTGTTAATGGCATACAGCATGGAACTTTACCTTAAAAGTGGCCTATCCACACCTCTTGCCATGGCAGTAGTTATGAGCAAGCAGCTCACTGTGGGGTTTTTTCCCAAATCTCTGCTCAAGGGAACTCTGAAGTTAAAATGGTAATCTGCATCCCTCAGCCTGTAGCTGATAGTTACCCACTTCCAAGATTTTCATTAGTGTTTTGAAATCTTTTAATGTGGCAGCATGTTTTAAAACAAAAGAACATTTTTTAAATGGAATATAATTTTATATGCACTTAATAATCTTAAAATCTTACACGACAGCATGCAGATTGAAGAATTTAAGCAGATATAGCTCATCAAAGTTGATGTAATATATCAAGTTTTTGCTAAAACAAAGTGAAGTTAATAAGAGTCACAGCCAGGAGAAGCAAAAGTTGTCTCATTTGGGACTAGAAAGTTTCTGAGGTGTTTTGGGAGGTGATCCCAAAGCCTTCCTCATGAAGCATGTCCTAAAGCCTTCTTTTAGTCAAGCAGCCTTCTTTGCTCGTTATTTTCCAAGTTTTTTAATCCCAAGCAGGATGTTGCAATTCCTGACTTGCAGAGAGCTCTCTGGGTTCCCAGGGCTGCAGGCAGGCAGTGAGCCCTTCTCAACTCTGAGCACCATGGAAGTCAGGGTGGGAGGGAGTTCTGTCTGCACTTGCTGGAGAAGCCCCGTGTCTGCTGGCACAGGAACACACTGCTCCTTTCCCATTAACCTAGAGCACTGCTCCACTTTCAGCAGAGTTTTCAACAGCATCAGCAGCTGAGCAGGCTGAATATTTTCCTGGTGAATTTGGGAGATTTTCAGTTGAATCAAGCACTCTTCCTCCTTTGACCTCATTTGTTTTTTCTTATCTTTTCATGAGATTGTTATTAGCATTTTACCTTACAAAGCATTTGGGAATAGCTTTTCTTTGTGTGAATAACCTTGTCTAAATGCAAACAGTAATATTTTAAAGCAAACATAATTTTGGTTTTTTGCTATCTGATATTCACCATTCGTTCTCTGTTCTTCTCCTGTGTAAAAGGTTTTAGTTATCCAGCCAGGGAGAGAAGCATGACCCAGAATATATGACTTTGAATATAGGTCCCAGCTTCATTTCACCTAAACTTAGATAATTCAACCCATTAAGCTGCTTCAGAAGCCTCAGAATCCAATTAGCAACTTGGAGAGTCTCTATTGACAGTTTAAGTAGTTTTGTTAGGTAGGCTCTCAAATTAGGTATGCAGTCAGGCCTTTTCCCTTAGTACTCTATTCTCAATTAGTTTTCCAGCCAAATTCTTCAGATTTAAATACAAAATCCTTACTAAGCAGGCCAACATATCAAATACATAATGAAAATTTTAAGTGTTTTCACAAGTGGAAGCAGAAGACTTGTTCAGGGAGAATTCAGAATTGCTCAGGAGCTGCTGGGATTCCAGGAGTTTGGGTTCTGTGCCTGTGGTTGCTTCTGATTTGTTTCTTTTGACTGTGTTATACAATGACAATAAATGTAAGAAAACATTGAGTGACATTCTTGGAGAATTGGATTCATTTGGAAAGCAAATAAAATTTGGATTAAAAAAAAAGTTTGGTTCAGATTTTCAGAAAGTTTCACTCCAGAAGAACTAACTTCCCAAGAATTAAAGCTGTCCATTAGACTGAGACAAGAAAATCATAATATTGCACTCCAAAAATGATTACATAAATATGACTGTGTGATGATCTGCATGTTATTGGGTGCCACAACTCAGAGAAATCAGATATACTGAAGTTCTGTATTAAGAAGAGAAGAAAAAAAATTTGCAATCCCAAAAATACCCCAAAGCCCAAAATTATTTAAATCATTTAAAATTTGAGTAAACACATTTATTGGAATGCAATAAGCATATGTCAGTAACAATAATTTTTCACATTTAGATGATTTATGGATGTTAGTGGAAGTATGCATTTGAGGAAAATGCTCCTTCAATGTTCCTTCAACCATTCAAGCCAGGATGATGTGAAATTGCAACAGACACATTTCAGGTTGGCACAGGGAGAATAACTTGGTGCCAGCTGAACAAGCTAGACACTGTGTGTGAGTTTTTTTAAAGACCCTAAGGAAATCTGGTTTTGCAGAGGAACTTCTCCATTCCCACATTGCCCACTGGTGGTCTCCAGATGGGGAAAGACTGGCCTTCCTGACCATAAATGACTCTCTGGTGCCCAACATGGTTATTCCCAGGTTCACGGGAGGTCTGTATCCAAAGGGAAAGCAGTATCCATATCCTAAGGTAAGATGAGTGGGAGTGCAACCCCCACCTCCTCTTCTGTGTTCACTGATAATATTCAGGCATGTGGAAGGAGTGTTTCCAGACAGTAACAGAGGCTGGTTTTATTCATGATGCTTTTCAGAAAATGATAATTACTTTTTTTTTTTTTTTCAGTAGATTATAATACCTGAAAAGAAACTATCGAGTGAGGGGATAGCAGAGAAACTAATTTGAAGTAATTTCATCACTGATATTTGGCTTGGTAAAATCAATCCAGCACCTCAGAGAGAAGAGTAAAGCATTTGAAGGACATTTTAGGAAAAAGATCCAGCCCCATCTGCTCTGGAGTCAGACACTGTGTGCAGAGCACAGGGCAAGTTCCTTCACAGATACAGAGATCTCACTAGATTGTGCTGCTATTAATAAATGTGATGGACTGGCATTGAATAAGATAATCCACAGTAACAGGTTTTCATGGCCATCAAAAAGAGAAAAAAAAAAAACTAGAACTGTCAGTGTTTCAGAAGATTTAGAAAAGGTTTTTTTTAGGTTTGTTTTGGTAATGCCTGAAATCACTTCTCATTTTCTGGGGATTTTCTGGTGAGGTGCCTCCAGATCTGCTGTTTTGATCTTCCAGCTGATCAGTTTATCCAGCCCTTGCACAGTTTCAAAGTGTCTGGGTTCCTTTCTGACAGGTCCCCCTATATGGTACTCCTCTGGCATTTCAGGGAAAGTTTATTGAGAGCTTTAGAAAATATTCCTGTTACCTTGCTATTCCTGCTACTGCTTTTTGGTGATGAACCCTTATTCATGAAGGCTGGGCAGTTAGACTGTACCAGGTAGTATGAAACAATAACATACATTATATAAATAGAATGTATTTGTGCTATGAAATAATACTCTGAAATAATGAAACAGTAATTTTAGGGGTAGTTTATGTACTTGCATTGCCTTGAGTGACAGAGCAAAGAAAAAAATAAGGAATATTTTTAAGTCAGCTCTGTAAATGAGAAAGGGGTAATATTATTTCATTAGCAATTCAGCATAAAAGTGATACACAATGCTACTTCAGTAATCTCATTAATGAAAAAACATTATCTTTATTTAATGTCTCCATTTAATACAAATTTAGCTCCTCGTTAAACATCATTAATTGGTAATGAAGTTGGTGGTGTAGCAACAGAGTTAACAAAAAAGATTTGGCCTTTATTATAGAGTGCAACCATCAGAGAAAATTATAACTATAATTAAAATATAAAATGAAACACACATGTTTTTGTGTGCACTGGAACATGCTTATCTGTGTCTGTGTACTTGTCATACACACAGACTGCATTCTTAAAAAAATACAAGTTTTTAAAACTTTTATTTTCCTAGCAGTGTTATAAACACACAAATGCCACTTCCTTGTCCTCCATACCACTCAGAAATGAGTGGATACACCATTTGGACTTTTATTTATGGAGATAAGCCTAATTTCTAGCAGGAATTTGGGGGTGTATTTCAGCCTGTGAAGAGCCACGTACACAGCTTTGTCATTTTCTACAGTAAATCTGTAGAATCAGTGATTTTTACCTTTTCCTTCCAGTATTAAACAGGGCTCAGCCCCATTGAGCTCCAATTTTTGTGTCCCAAGGGTGTTATGTAGTGCAATTCCTGTGACATGAAACTGAAGCTTGGGGGTGGCATGTCTAGGACAGGGCTGTGGGACCAGTAGCAGCTCCTTGCAGCCCTTGAGAGCCTCTCTTCTTCATCTCAGGAGCATCCCTTAGCAACAAGCCATGTTACAGGAGAAGGATGATTCCCACCTCTCTGTAGATCCTCAAGATTTATCAGACTCTTCTCAGTGGGTATCTATCAAACTGCCATGTTATTCCCCTTTAGCCACAAGAATAATTTTTTTTCCCTTGGAGCTGGCCTGCCAAAGCAGCTGGCTCCTGGTACAGGCCAGAAATTGAGATTTTTCAGCTCAGCAACCAAGGGAAGGAAGACTGAGGGGAAATGGTAAAGAAAAAGAGAGGTGGGAGAGGAGGGATGATGTCCCAGACTGAGGTAGTGCAGCTTTTCAGCAGAAGGAACAGCATCTTAAAAAGGCTTAGCTGGAGGCTGGATTTACCTGCAGATTTAGGAACTGACTGTTTTGGCAGCTGACTTTACTGAATTGAATAAAGCCACTTCTAGTGCTGGTCACTTGCTTTGCACAGGAAGGTCTTCCATCAGTAAAGGGTGGTGAAAGAATCACTCAATAGTTCATATCTTTATCTGTGTGATTCATATAGCTATGAAATTAATTATTCAGATTTAAGATACTTGAGTCTTAATAACTTTTCATTATTACAAAAATGCTGAATTATATTAACAAGTGAGGCTGCTTAGCTGTCACTGATTCAGTGCCTCTAAAACTCCTATTTGTTTTTTCTTTTCCAAAGGCAGGTCAAACAAACCCCACAGTAAAGCTGTTTGTAGTTAATCTGTATGGACCAGCACATACCCTGGAACTGATGCCACCTGACAGCTTTAAGTCAAGGTATGTAATTTCATGGTGATGGTAATTGTTCCCAAAACAATCAGGTTGTTAACAGTGGCCACTTATTCACAACTGTTACAAACAGTCTTAGGCTGGTGTTGCTCTCTTCTACACAAATTGAGGTACTCTAATTTATTGCAGGAATAATTTATCAGTAAATTATGCCTTGCAATTATTAGTGTCAACTGGAATGCTTACTGATTGTGTTAGTAAGAGAAATTATTTTGAATGAGTTGAGCATTTTGAAGTATTTTCTTTCTATTGATGGGCCACTACTGAAAAACATAATAAAATCTGCTGCTGCTTCCTAACCCTTCATTAATTTAAACAGTGCTGTAAGATCTGAAAGAGATTTCTTGCCATCAAGATCAGCATCTTCACTCTCCTTAATGACATTAAAGTTGAGCTTTAAGTGTCAGAAGGCACAAAAAAGTTAAGCAAGAAAGCAATGTATAAGAAAAAATCCCCAAGACAAAGATAATCTTGAAAATGTTGGTCAGATGTTATGGTTTCACTTCAGGGTTTTCAGATTCATTCTGCCTCCTCAGCAGATGGAGTAGAATCAAATATGAATGTTAGTATCTTAAAACTTTTTTTTTTGTCTTCTTGAAGTGAAGCCAAATCACTTGCCAGTTCTTGATAAGATATTGTTGTTGATAAAAATTCTGGCTTGCTAGTTCATGAGAAGACTGAATAAGCCTATTTAAACCTGGGGAAAAAAAGTTAGTTTCTTCTTCATTTTAACTATTAAGGTATAATTTCCATGCTGTAAAACTTAGAAAGATTGTAAAATTGTGAGCCAGTTTTACTGTAAATTGTGAATTTGACTTGGGATTTCAGTAACAGTCTTCACACGGGTCATCAACCCATATATGTCCATATATCAATATATATAGAGGTATGTAAAATGTGCTTTAAAGAGGCTTTTCTAGAGTGAAAATCTTTGATGTTTGTAATGATTGGGAGCGGTTTTTTCTAAAGTATTAACTTTTTTAGTAAAAGTAGCAGCTACCTTTAGAAGTCAGTTTATTTCAGTGTGTTTCTAACCCTTTCATTATGGAGTTACTAGTAAATAGGTTATGGGAGTCTTTCAGAATTAAATCAAATGGTTCATTATCACAAATAGTTTTAAGGCTCTTTTAGGGAAGAAACATTTTTAGAAATAGTTATAGGTATTTATTAAACTAATTTTAGAAATAGTTATACAGGTCATACCCATCTGCTGTTATGGAGAGATTCACTCCTTCACAGAGAAACCACAGAAATGGGAAGGGAGGGGCAAAGGCAAGGGAAAAGAGGTTCTGTTAGTTAGCCACAAAAAGTAACATTCAGATTCTCAACTTGTCCCAAATTGTGTCTGGTATAGGACCTTTGAAGACATAAAACTGTTTCCCTGATTTTTAGGGCATCTGGGAACTTGATGTAAGATTGAATAAATTCAATGAAAAATTAAATTAATAAATTCAATGAAAAATTCATTTTCTTCTTTTAGGGATCCTGTAAAGGTGCTTGGTGATATTTCCCAAGTCCTTTTCAGGCTATTCTGATATAAAGATAGGGATAACAATGTAAATTTTATTCCTGAAAGTTTCATTCTGTAGAAAAAATTAGCACCTACTATGCACTATTAATGCCACAAAAAGCCTGACACTTCAGATATGTGGTTTTATTTCATGCAATTACTGTTTCCCCCTTGGTGCTTCCATTTCATGTGTACAGTTATGCTTTCTTCAGTGACAAACATCATTTAATATTTTGCTTCAGTCCTTTGCCCAGAATGCAATTAGTTTTGGAAGTGGGGTTGTGAGGAAGCTGGAGGTGTGTGCAGTACAGCCTGAGAAGCTTGGAGACACAAACTGATTGCTCTCCTGCTTGAGTCACCTGGTGTCATGGTAGATCTTGTTTTACTTGTGCATACATTTTTGCCCCTCAGTAAGATTAAACATCTGTTAAAGACAAAAGAAAAAAAAAAAAGTAAATATTAGACTCAGAACTTGAAGAAGAGGGGACTTCACACTTGAAGTCCCCATTTCTATTTATCATTCTGGTATCCAGAGGTGAAAATACCTGTTTTACTAGAAGTCAAATATGAAAGCCAAAGGAATCTTTGCATGTTGCTGGGTTGTTCAGGTGTGTTCTGCAAACACAGCACCAGGCTGGGTGAAGCTGCAGTGCACTCCTGTCTCCTGCCTCTCCTGTGAGCAGCTTTGCTGCTGGTGCTGCTCAGCATCTCTGATCTAGCAAGGAGCTTTTTAAATGTATAATTAAAATCCTGTTGTCAAAGAGTAATGAGATCTTTATCAGTAATAGATTAAAAGCTTAATTATATTCAAGTTAAGCCCCTTGTTTTAAAGGGGGTGTGAGTTTTTTCCAGACAAGCTGAGTCCACTGTTGCACATAACTCAGCTGGACTGTGAGAGCTGCCAGCAGGGGAAAAGGGAAGGAAGTAGCTGGGCTGGGGTGACAGACTGCAACAGGTCTTCTCTTAACATCCCCAGCCTGACAGCCCAGCAGGATTTTGGGAGGAGGAAGGCAAATCCTCCACAGCACCAGCCCGAGGGAAACTTCATGTGTTCAGCCAGGGGTGTTGAGGGAGAGGCAATTTGGCTGATATTATGGGCTGTTTGTTAAAACAGAAACAGGAACACATTGATAGTTAGAGGGACCTCCCTTTTATCCAGAAGTCCTGTTATAAAATATTTGTTATTTTATAATTTTGAAGTGGGCTCTAGCTGAACTCTAATAATATAGAACCTTTTTTGTTTCTTTGGCAGTAGGACTAGATTATTTTGCAAAAATGTATGTCATCTGAAGTTATTTGTTGTAGGAAAATACTGGCTTCTGTTGGAATTCAGTGCTTGTTTCTAAGCTGGCTGGAAAGTACACAGTTCATGTGTATTGGCAAGCATATGTCTCACAGTTGGTAAAGTTTGTGTATATATGCAAAAAATTTCCCAGGGGAACATCACACTGAAGGACTGAGCCATCCCACTTGTAGGAACACACATGCTGGACATTTGGGGTTATTTTCTCCATCCTTTGGCACTGGCACTGTCATGCAGTATGAATTCAGCATTTGAATGAACTGTATATAGGGGAGTCTTTTCTAAAGTCTAATCTGAAATATCAGTGATCTGAACATTGTGTTTTCAAATGTTTTGCTTAGGGAATATTATATCACCATGGTGAAATGGATAAGCAACACCAAGGCTGTGGTGAGATGGTTAAACAGAGCTCAGAATATCTCCATCCTTACAGTTTGTGAAACCACAACTGGAGCTTGTACCAGGGTAAGTTGTTTGGTTTGTTTTTGTTTTTGTTTTTTCCCAAGGTCTCTTTTCAAGGTTTCTTCTGCATTGTGTTTTCATATTCAGAAAAAGATATTTGGAAATCAGTTTGCAGATGCAGTAGTTGAAAGCTAAATATAATTAGTCAACAGGGAGGAAATGGATGTGAGAAAATTCTGAATCTGGTGGAATGAGTTCATGCAATTAGCAACTTTGAGTGACATTTTCAGAATTACTAAGCTTTGTTCATTCATTAGCTTCATTGGAAGCTGCAGTTGCTGAACATCATGTACTTGGGATATAGCTAGAGCAGTGACAAGCTTGTCCTCTGACAGATATTTTCAGCTGACTGGTTTCTCCTCTCTCCCCCTGCAGAGTTCCGTTTTAGATCTTTCTGTCTCTCACAGCTTCCATACACTTAAGGAAAATGTATAAAATTCTTATAACTCCTTCAAATTTGATCGCAGAATAAAATAACTTTAGAAAAAAAAAGGAAAAAAACGAAAGGCAGCAGGGATATTTCATTTTTGAATGTAAGCCAAACTGAAATACATTTTTCTCTTTGAATCCAGACACATTCCACCCCTGGACCCAGACTTTGACTTCTGACACTGCTGCATTACATCTCCCCATTTTCGCAGTCAATCTTGCATCTTGAATGCATTTGGCTGCCTTCCCATTCTGAGTCACAATCTCTTCCCAGAACCAGCTAAAAGTATAAATATTTTCTGTACATGCTGATATCAGTACCAACAGATGCTCCAAAGCAGAGGGTATAATTTGGCAGTGTAAATGGTTATGAGTGATTAATGTTGGCCCCTGAGTCAAAAGGCTCCCATCAGTGTCTGCTACTGAAGTCAGTCATATTGAAGTGTTAGAGATTATTTCCAGGCTCATCTTCTTCTCTTGCTGCCTACTACAGGGTGATTTTCCTCACTCAGAAATTATGAATGAATCCTCAAAGTATGGATTAAGATTGTGACCATGGAGATTTGGTTGCCTGGGAGCCTTTTGTCTTTTTTATTAAGAAAGTTGGTCCTGAATCACTGCAGCTGCTTCTGAGAGGGAAACCTTTATGTGCTCCAAGGTCAATTGGACTTGTTGGAAGTAGGTATCCAGGGAGCTGTAATCCAGGACATAATGTAAGAGAGACAGACTGAGAAGTCCCACTCCAGAATACTTACAGTGCAGCAAAGGACGTTTTTAGGGGGATGAGGAAGGATAGTGACACAATTTCACTGCGTGCTGTGAGCACACCCAGGCCTGGCTCCTCCTGGAGGGTTCCTACCCTGCATCCTCTGGGATAAGGTGATGCTCTTGAAATCACTAATGGATGAGGAAAGGCTAAATATTGTGAGAATTTAGCATTGTATCACACCATTTGATTTCAGCTGTAAACTCTTCTCTCTAGGATGTTGCACATGTCCTCAGTTTCAAAAAGGAATGTATAAAACCAACTACTGCAATAGCTACAGATTTTCATTTTTGAGGCCATATATGTACAGATTCTTCTAAAGCTTATAAATTTTCATTACTTCACTGTGACTATGACCATTTGCAGCAGTTGATGTGTATTATATATATTTTTTCCAACAATGTGTGCATGATATTTGGTTTTTTTGTTGTTTGTTTTTTTCTTTTTTTTTCCAAATAGCATGATGTGAAATATGAGTATGAACAACAAAACTCAATAATTTTTAAAATTTTCCTTTCTCCTCACTAATGCCACATTACAACCCATTAAAGCACAAGATTGTGATTTGTAAAGGTCTCACAATATGAGCTTGATGCTGGCTGTTTGCCCAGTGTTGATGAAGGACCTAAAATATCCAGTTGTCAGATGATGCCTAGAGGTAAAAAAAAAATAGAGCTGCCTCTGCAAAGCTTCTTGATCAGAAAGGACTGAAATGGCATTCTTGGTTCCCCTGTGGTATTCTACCAAAAACTCTGAATAAAGCAGCTGACTTTGTAATTAAATTATCATTTGTTTCAATGCAAGTGCCAGCAAAGTGATGAGGAGATTGTAACACAGTAGAAAAAAATCCCATTAAATAGCTAGAGATCTTTTGCTGAATGTGGGAAATATTTTTTTTATCCATAGCTATTCCATAAAAGCAATTTTTTTCCTATTTTTTTTTCCTTTTAGAAATATGAAATGCAGTCAGATTTGTGGCTTCCTAAGCAGGTACAGTATAAATGCTATTTCTGGGTGCATAATGCCTAATTGCTTCATTGTCATTTTTATTTAACTGTGTGTTATTTTATAAGCTAATAAAATCCTGAGACACTTGTGAGGGTTTTGGAGGCAATATTCCCTTCGGTTTCTGGTCTGTCTGGATTCAGTTCAGTAAGCATTTAGATTAACTATCCAAGTGTGGGATGGTGGAAGACAGACCAGATGAATCTCATTCCAGGCATGTCCTACTTACCGTGATTTGTTTCTGATTTAAAATTGATTTCACCAAATTAAAGCAGAAGTTCAAAGATTAGAGGTCATATGGGCTATAATTGGAATGAGAAAATAAAATATTTCTAAATTCATACCCAGAACAATATGTTTAACTAATATGTCAGCCAATTATTCCACTTCCATAGCTTCAGAAGAACTGTCCAATAACTGGATGAAACACATTCCATTTAAGCTACATTTCAGGCTTCATTTTGCAATGTGCAAATGAGAAATCATTTTAACAAAAAACCCTCTATGCTTTTATAGCAAGCCATTTCCTTTAATATTTCTGTGCAAAGCTAGACGTGGAGAGATGGTATCACATCAGGCTACAGTTTGTGGTAAAACCCTGATTCAGAGTATCACTTCAATGTGCTTATTTTTTCCATACAACTTTATCAAAATCAGTGGGTGTTGAACATGTACTCAGTGAGTCCAAACCATTGAAACTTTTGCCCTCCTCCTCTGCAGTAGGAGTTATCTCTGTCATTATTTGTATGTCTGTAAAGGACACTGTCCTGGAAAGTCCCCCTGCATTAGGAATGAGAATACCAGAGGTAATTACCAGAGATTTTTGTGAGGGAGAGTTCTGCAAGGGCTGTAACCCATGCTTTAGGACAGGATTGCACATGGCATGAGCTATACTCAGCTTTAGCCACCGCATTTTTTGCTAAACTTAACAGAATATACTTAAAACCTAAAAATGTTTTCTCCAACTGATTTCTGAGCACAGCAAAACCAAGGAGACGAAAAAATTTAGGCTGATCTTTTGTTAAGAAGTGTTAAGAAGTGTAATGAATGTAAAGACTAACACCACATTACACTTCCAGAATGAAGAGCCTGTTTTCTCCAAGGATGGCAGTAAGTTCTTCATGACTGTGCCAGTGAAGCAGGGCGGCCGTGGAGAGTTCCACCACATAGCCATGTTCATTGTGCAGGTAAGGCTCTGGTCAGGCTGCTTGTGATATCCTACTGCTTATCTGGGACTTTTATTGTGGCCCAGGCAAAGGTCTGAACTTCAGTTTAATCAGAACTCTTGTTTCATGGTCATTTGTCCTGTCCAGCTTGTCTCTCAGTGCAGTGGGATGTATTTATAACTTCTTCCAGAATAAACACTAATTTTACCTTCTCTAAAAACACTATACATGAATATTTTTAAATAAAAAATAATTTTAAATGTCTATTCAGAATCTGCCCTTACAGAACAGTAAAGGGAGGCAATACCCAAACTTGAAATTCGTGTGAAAGTTAGGATGCTTTTATTACCCTTTGCAACATTTTTCAGCGGCTTCCATTTCCCAGGGTCATTACTTTTCCCAAAGAAGAATCTGAAAGAAGATAAATTTGCAGTGTGACTTTGAAGGTCACCAGTATGAAGTTGTGATGAACTAAGAAAGGAAATTATGCCCTGGAACGGAACACTCCAAGGCATCTATTTAAATCATCAGAGCATTAATCCAGGTGCTTTAGCAGAGCCATATGACATAGGAGGGATTACCAAGGTACCCAAACATCAAAATAGCAGATTTGTGCCAGGCAGCTCTGTTATCTGCTTTTGTGACAGTGTTCTGGTATGAGCATTATTAAGTCTGAAATATGTTCACAGTGCACTGCAGACAGAACAAGAGCAAAAGAACTCTAATGACAGTTTAACCTGAAGAAACAAGAACAAAGATACTCATTCACTAGAGTAAATATATCAGGAAAGAGTCAGTGAAGATAAAAGGGATCACAGACATGTCAAATTCTATTTCCTAAAGAAAACAGTAACTCAGATGACAGTCTGGTAAAGGTGTATTGATATAATAACCATATAAAAATTCACACCTGAGCAAAACCATTTTGTCAGTTGTGGTGGGTCTAGAATATACTTGCTCATTTCCTGCTGTGAGATAGGATTAGGAGGAAGGCAAAGCAGGCTCAAAACTTTATTAACAGTAACTAAAAGAAAACCGGGCCAGCCTTGTTACCTGTTCCCAGACTGGAAGGAAAAGAGAGAATTCCCAGGGTTTATTTGTTTTAAAATGTGAATCTCACAGAGGTGGGTGTAGTTTTTAATTGGCTTATTAATATGCCTATTCTCAAAGCCAGCCAGCAACTGGTTTTGCTAGGCACAGAGGAAGCTCTCAGCAGCTCCTCTCAGAAAAAATCACTTGTGTGGGTGGTTCCAATGCAAACCCAGCACATCAATCAAGTCTTATTTTGGTGTCTTTCACAGTATCAACAAGTACCTTTAAAATACAAGAAATAATAATGATCTGGATCTGAAAGTTCACTTGCAACATTCCCAAGGATATTACAGGTAGAATCAAGTTTGTCTTAACCTTATAGGCTCTGACATTTCTTGCTACTAAAAAGTCTAGGAAACTTGATCTTAATTCAGGAAAATGTTTAAGCAAAGATCAACCCCACTCCTATTCAGTAAGGTATTTAAATACATGCCCACTTTTAAGCACATCTTTTAATTCCAGCAGAATAATGTTTAAAGTCAAGCTTATGTTTCAGAATTTAATATTCTGTCCCTTTTGGGCAGAATTAGAGCCCTGAGTACTGCACAGCTCTAAACCTAAAAAATACTTCTATTTTGCATGAATAAACAAATCTGAATGGTAGCACCAATGACAAATTTGGCTTTAGGCATGTAGCTGCTCCTGAGAAAAAGGAAATGTGATATCCCATGTATCAGCCATTATTCATCAGTAAGCAACATTCTGCGTGGTAATGGGGCTGATACAGAGCAGTAAAGGGCAGGAAATATGTTTATATGATGTGTTTTACACACTGCATTAATCTGATTGTCCATTATTCCTAAAGCAAACATAGAGGCATAAAAAGTATATTAACCGTTGCACATAAAGCCCTTTGTCACATGAGATGTTTGTCACACCTTGTGAGAGCCACAGCAGCACAGCAGGTGCCCTGCAGAATTTAAAGCAGTCAGCAGATCACCAGTACCCAGATGGTCACAGCATTTTTGAATGGAATACATGTGGATGGAAAAGGGTAACTCTGGAATTTGGCACTGGGATTCTCATTCCTTCTCTGGTGCCACTCAGTAGAGGCATCAGCCCATTGACAGAAATCAGCTTTCATGTGCAGGAAAGTTAAAACAGAACCAGTGTGGACTTGCAGGGATAAAGAAGCAAATTTTAATGGCTCACTTTGATTTAATCACTGATGCTGATTTCTCAGTCTTACAACAAATGCTGGTCTTTTTTAGGCTGCATTTCTTTGCACTTCAGAAAAGCACGTGTCAATGACACAAAGCATGTTAGCAGAGACATCTAATTAAATCTTTATGCAGGGAGAAGTTGCTGTCTGAAAGGTTACTGTCTATCATAGATTATTTACTGTATGAATGGAGAGGGCTGGATGTGTGGTTTATTGTTTTCAAATGCTTTTAGTAACATGAAATATTTAAAAGAAAATAATCTCAAAATGGGATTGAATCATGTCTTATGTATCTAGACATTTCTTTCATGGAGTTTTGCAACTCTGGAAAATCCCTTTTTTTTCCAACCACAAAATAAGAATTATAAAGTAACTTTAATGGATCAAGGGGATAACTTTCTTCAAGCTTCATAAATTATGTATCATGGCTGTAACCTTGAAAAATAACCATGTTTATGAACGCTTGGCTGCACTTTTTATTGCTGTTTCTTGTTAGATTCTGTGATCTTAATATTTAAATATCTATTTCAGTAATTGCAGCTTCTCTCTCTCTCTAGAGAAGAAATAGTCACTTACAATAAATCACTAATATGTATTTTAATCGTTCCTGGGGACAGCACTGAATATCAGAATTTTCCTGAACAGGGAGCCCTCATCATAAACATATGTACAGCACCTAGCACAATACCCTGATTGCATTTGGTACTTGCAAGGCTTGTCATAGAGCTGCTATGTCATTCTTTCCTTGTGGATCTGTTAGGAATCAGATCAGTTCCAAGGGATTTGGTTCTGCCTTGCCAGCTCCCAACATGTCTCACAGGGTACCTTTCTGCATTTGCTTTTTAGTTATTGCGGCTGTTGATGTGGAGCTCAGGGCACAGGTCAGAAATACATGGATTTAAAAAAAAAGGCCAACCTTTTTGCCTTTGTGACTTTTTGTAGGCCTTTTAACCACTGAGTATTACCTCTGAGATATCATCTCTTTTCTTTATAAGGTTTGTCTTGAATTTGAAAACTAAGAATATGTATATCCAGGCCAAGCATAATAACCCTAATATAGAAAAATCCACATAAAGTATCTCCAAGCTGTGAGGGTAGAAGTTTTAATCTTCAGCAGCCTGAGCCATGATTTTACCTAGGAAACACCCTCAGATAAGCTTTTCACTTCAGGTTTTTTGATTTTAACCTGTGTCTGATGAGGAGTCTGCTGCAACTTCCAGCCAAAGAGTTGGTTTTACCTGCATTGCTTCTATTGTTTGTTGACATGGGGGCAACTGAAAGAAAAAATGTGCTGAAAACTGAGATTATTTTAATGATTTTGACAGGCATATAGATGGGAGGGAAGGGATAAGTGAAGTTCAGGCCTGTCAAAATGTGAGGTTTGTGGTTTAAAGATGTTATGTTGCATGTTAAAGTTTAAAAAGCTGTAATCAGTAATGACATGTGCAGGCAATCCTGCTAGGCAAAGAAGAATGTAGCAAGGTGAAAGTGAATGTTTTCCATCTCTCAACAGGCTAAAAGTGAACAAATCAGTGTGAGACACCTGACATCAGGGAACTGGGAAGTTATCAAAATCCTGGCATATGATGAAAATACTCAAAAGATGTAAGCACTATTCCCTTTTTAAATAAAAATATTCAAGTTATTAAAGTAAAATCCGTTTAACTCAAAATTAAGCAACAATATTTCTTTCATTTTGGAGCATTACCATAACTTTGACACACCTGAGTACATAAGGTGTAGTTTTAAGACAATTCATCTGCCATTCTTTTCTTAAATGCTTTTTTATGCAAATATCACTTGACTCTGTATTTTTCAGAATAAAAGGAATCAACACACAGTGCAGCAGTAATAACATTTTGGTAACTCTTTTCTGGAAGCCAGATAAGAAGTCATAATAAATTTTTAGTACTTGATGAAACATCACACCTTTACTGCATGAGGTCGCAGAGTTTTGGGCATCTGATCCAACTTCATAAATTCAAATTATTTGTAGAGATTATCAGAGCTCCTGATTCTCACCCACAGAGAAATCTTTCCACAGCCTATCTTAGTGATAGAGAGGAAGGAAATGCAATGCATATTTTCTTCTTTTGGGGAGGAGTTTAGAACTAACACAAAATGTCTGAAGGCTTCACCTGACTCCAGTGAATCTTGCTTAATTTTCCCTTTTATCTGCCCATGGCAAAAAATATGCAAGCATATCTAATTCTCATTTGCTTTAAAATAAATTATATTTCAACAAGAACTTTTTTGAGGCTACAATAAGTCCCATCTTTTCCACTGGTACTGGAGAAAACCTGGTTTTTTACAAGTCTTTCAATGGGTTTTGAAAATATATCCGTAGAGAATTTCCTGGTACTTCTGCAAGGCCCAGGGGTAAAAGTGAGGTCTGGATGCACTCAGGCTGCAGAGAGGTGACAGATGTCACATGGGCTGTGTCAGCCACTTGAGGGATTGCCTTGGCATCCTCCTGCTCATCAAGCAGAAGCTTTGTGGGGATCTCATCAGGGAAACACCAAGGGCTTGTCTTGATGTTCCTGCAAAGTCTCTTTCCACCCATGCAAAGTAGATAGAAGAAAAAGTTGGTTTACAGATCAAAAAGACTCTCAGATCTCGTAAGAATCAGAGCATTATTGTAATATATGACATCATTTCATTGTGACCTTTATCTACTACTTGGATTTATATTGCAAACTCTTGGAGTGAAGCAGAAACTTTCTCTTCTGTATTTTTAATGTGCAGAAAGGTGTCCTGGTTGCTACTGGAGCTCCTGGGCATGACAGGAATTAAAACCATGAGATCCTGTTTTCATCAGGGTTTTAACAGGAAATTGTATAGCTTCTTAAATAACTAATCTGTATATTGGATCAGAGTTTTATCTTGGAACTTATGTTTATATATAAGTATTTGATCTTCGTGGATATTTGTAAACTTTTAATTTTTAAAAATGTTGCTTACGGTGTCTCTCACTTCTTTAAACACTACCCAAATCAGACAGTTTACCAAACTGAGTTTTAATGTTTTTCTTCTTTTGGACACAGTTATTTCTTAAGCACTGAAGAGTCCCCAAGAGGAAGACAGCTGCACAGGTAAGAGGTACATGGGTAGCTGTGTTATCAACTTCTTCATCCCAAGCCATAAGTGCTATGGTGCTTGGGTAATCATTTACAATGTGTAAATATTAGTGTTCTTGAGCTATAACAAAGAAACTGACACAGCTTTTCAAAATTAAAATTGCCATTTTCTGAAAAATTGAATAGATTCTAACAAAAAATGGTTTTTCCACTTACATCTTCACTAGTCCTTTATAAGCATCTAAAAAGTTAAACCTAAAAACAAGCATTTAACATGACTGTGTTTTAGAAGTAATCAAAGTTTTCTAAAGAAAATTTTTCTAAAGAAAAATATTTATAGGGTTTAATCATGTAACTTAAAGTGTGGGGGCAAATCACCTTATTTTCAGTGCTTAAATCTGAGATTAGTGAGTTTTTCATGATTTCCTACTAATGCTGATGTTACCCCTCAGCACTGTGAGTTATTGCAGTGTCAGTGGAGCTTTGGGAAGCTTTTGGATCCTGTCCACATAGCCAAGTTTACTTTGTTTTATTTTATTCCAATTTAAAAGGTTTCTGATCATTTTCTTCCCCCAGTGTATCAACAGTGGGGTCATTGAACCGTCAGTGTCTCTCGTGTAACTTCTTGAAGGACCAGTGCACGTACTTCAGTGCAAAGTTCAGCCCCATGAACAGGCATTTTCTCCTGCACTGTAAAGGTAAGGCACAGGGTGCAATGCTGCTTGCTTCTGAGTTAATGTATTCCTTGAGAAGGGCATTAGGCTGGACTCTAACATTTAGATCAGCAGTGGATTACTCAAAGTTCTGTACGGAGCCTATTCTAAGACTGCAAGTAAAGATGTTCTGTGAAATTATTACATGAAAGATAGTCTGCTAAATTATGAGTGATGTCAGAAAGCTGCTCCAATCCTGACCCTCTGTCCAAGTAAAGGAGATCAACTTACATTCACTCTAAGTAGAAATCCTTCAGAAAAAAATTCAGAATTTTGGTGATGGTACTGGGGTTTGTAACAGTTTATTATTTTATATATTGGGATTGATCTTGTGTGACTATACCTAGTTAAAAAATGAGGGCCTGTGTTCTCTAGCAGTGTTTGTACACATGTAGGTGCAATGTATCTATACACCCCCATAATTATGTGTATGGGTGTATCTACCAAAAAACAGCTGTGGTTTAATCCCCAGAGACAGATCCTCTATGTCAGTGCAATTGTAATAAATAACTCACGGTGTTTTACTGTTAGCTGCATTCCAGTAGCATTAAATGGCACCAGCTGGCTTCAGAATTTCTGTATAAACAAAAAAATTAAAACCATCCCACACAAAGAAACTTATAACCTACACATAGGAAATAAACACTGATATATAAGTGATAAAAAGAGGTTCAGAAAAGCATGAGATAATGCATATAGAGTACATAGGCAGACCTGTTGTCCTTGAAACTTGCAAAATTTTACAGACACCATCCTCCCAGTATTTTTTAATAGCTGGATCAGAGTGCGAAGAGCAGAGGACAATTCATCTGAAATTCATATGAATAGCTCATTTTATATTCATGCTTTTTTTCTATTTCTTTCACAACTCCACTATTTTTTTCCCCCACAAAAATATAATACCTGCTGACTTGAGCATTGAATGTATCCAAACAAGGAAACTATGAATATATATTGGCTAAAATAAGGGGTTTGTTTTTGGTTTTGTTGTTTTGAGTTGGTTTTTTTGTGGAAATGCACCTACAGTACATAGCTGATTTGAAGAAGAATGTACAAACTTTATGGTTTATACATGGTTAAATCTGCAGCAGAAGTGATGGAGCTAATCTTGAGGTCCTTCTCTGAGTAATGAGCTCCTCATGCTTTAGGCAGAGTTTTCCCTTGAGCTTGACGTAATCCCTATGGGGTAAATCTCAGATTCTTGCAGGAGAGAAGGTTGATAAATTGGGAAGAGTTTTTTGCCCTGAATCAGCAATGTGCTGGGGTCCAAAAGCATCTTGTTACTATTTTGGCAAAATATATTCAGCCTGTGATTTTTAATGTGCTTCTTCGATATAAAAATGTGGATGCCAGTAGGAGGTTGTGCATGTGATTACTCACAAGCTCACGACTTTCAGTGACTTTGGCAGCTCTCTGTTTGAGCTGGGAAAGCTGTATATCATCCTCCCAGGATTAAACCTACACTCCACTGAGTTGCAGTAGACTACCCTGAGCTGTGGATGTTGGGCAGGGATGCTAAGCCCCTGTCATTAATTTTTTCTGCCTCTAACATTAATGTAGAGTTAGTGCTGGCTGGGAGTTGTTCAGGGTCTTGTCCTGTGTTTCCTCAGAGCTTGGCAGGTACAGCAGCAGCTTGGGCCCCGTGGAGTGCCAGGGCCCTGGGCTGGGTTGGGCATTTGGCAGTGTCAACACTGATGGCAAGGTCACCATAGAACTGCCATCAAAACTGTTCTGCTCATGGGAGTATGAGCAAACTGCTTTGAGGAGACAAATGGCACATCTGCTGTGTGCATGCACACTTGTTTTCCCACAGCAAAAAGCCTTCACCCAATTGTTACAAAAGCAATTTGCCCAGAAAAACCCTTGGGGGGCTCTGGACTGGTTCAATCTGTATAAGTTGCAATTCTTCAACCTCCTGTTTACCCACAAGCACCTTTATTAGGATAGTTTTTCCTTCTTAGTTTCCCTCAGCCAGGAGATCTCTCTCGTTTTGCCATCTGTATCCATCTCCAGAGACTCTCCTGAGTGAGGAGTTATTTCTTGCCTGGTAGGTGGAGGACTGGCTCCTCAGCCTCTCAGTTTTGACAAGCACATCCTTTTTGTACTTACTTTCCACTCTGCTTGGGGATTTTTCCTTTAGCACTTCACAAACACTAGCAAGGTATTTTTCTCTCCACTCAAATAAGATAGTTTAGAAAGGGAGTAATTGTTTCTCCCATTTTATACAGCAGGATATAAGCTGTGAGTTTGGGGTTAGTGATAGGAGGTCAATGGAAAATCCAAGTATTTTGCTTTGTTCTGATGCACTGTAACACAATGCCTCTGACACAAATTTGTCTT
Source organism: Urocynchramus pylzowi (assembly GCA_013397555.1). Lineage (NCBI taxonomy): Eukaryota > Metazoa > Chordata > Aves > Passeriformes > Fringillidae > Urocynchramus > Urocynchramus pylzowi. The sequence goes on along the minus strand of VZRH01004153.1, from coordinate 635,651 downwards.
TTTTCCCTCTGATCAGCATTTTAATCTACTGCAATCTCCCTTTTTTCAAAATGTCATCATCCTTCCATCTTTTAGTATGACAAATAGAGATAGGCTGGAAAATGCTGGTGCTTTCCTGCTCAGAAATGGTCTTTCGTAAATAAGAATTGAAAGCAAAATGACAAATTCAGAAGTAAAAAGAGCTGGAAATAAAAGCAAACCCTAGCAAAAGAGACATCTTATGAAATTATCTTAGAGAGCTAAGGCAGAAAGTTGTGATTTGTCAACAATCTACCTGTAAGATTTTTGTCAATTTTGTGAGTTTTGTCAATTGTCCCCCTTGAGGGAGAGAATGAAACTGATAAAAATCTTCAGTGAAGGCTGTGAATGTCATCATGCTATTTATTTCAGGTATTTACATTTCCCTAGGCTCATGCCACAATTAATTGAGAGAGACAACCTCTCAAAACACATAAATTAAGCTCTGTTTCTTCACTCTCAAAGGGAATTGTTTGTTTTTTTTTTTCTCAAAAAGAGAGTTGCAACTCCTAATTTCAAAGGGTCCATGCCTTCATCTGCTATGGAGTCCTCAGGGACTTCAGCTTTTTTGCATTGTTCTTCCTCACCCAATAGTGACTGAATGCTTGTAATTTAAGCACTGAGATAAAGAGCTTCTCATGTCTAAATTCCATGTTGGGGGTGGGGACACAAGATTTTCTTTGCAGTTTTACACTGGTGGTGATCTTCAGAGCAGGGACAGCAGACTCAGCCACTTCTGAGCATGCTGAATGCTTGGTCATGCCAGTTTCACATACTGCCTTGTGCATTTGCACAGTTGCTATTGGCATGAAGAATTATTCCTGATTTTTACTTTCTTAGTGGTACAGTGAAAATAAAATATGTGAAATAAGATTAGACTACATCACACCTAGGTTTAACTGTGATGCTGTTGGTTTTGCAGAGTTGGCATACCAAGGGAGCTTCTTAAACAGATAATTATTGAAATATATTTTTTCATATCTATAGTTTTTTCATAGAGAAAATAAGTGGATATTATCATTAATTCACTTCCAAGTCAACCTGTCAAACTGCTATATTTTAAACAGTACCATTAAGTGCAGCCATATTTTTTTTATTCGTCACTTAAAACTAAAACATGGAGATTATTAAAAAAAAAAAAATGAATGCTCCTTATGTGTGCAGGGTCTGGGCTACTGAATCTCCACAGGCAGAAGGCAGTGTCTGTTTCACACTTTGTTGGTCCTGTAACCCAGCCTGTGTCATTTCCAAGAGGTACCAGTGGAGTTCCTGCTGTGTTTGAAGGGAATTGTGTGTATGGAGCTTCCAGGATCCTGTCTTGTGTGGTAACTGGTGCTCCCATTCTTTGTCACTGAACTACAGAGTACAAACTACCTCACCCTTCCTCTGTTTTTCTTCTCTCCTCAAAACAGGACCAGGTGTTCCAGTTGTAAGTGTGCACAGGACTGGTAATACTGCAAGTGAGTATACCTTATGAAATAAGTAAGTTTTTTTATCATCCCTGATTTCTTTGGGGAGTGTGGGAGAGGGGAAAGTAAGCACATGAAAATGTCATGCAAGTACATGAAAACTAATTCATATAATGTTTAATGCTTTTAATTATCTTTTAGCAACATCCACATCAGCAAATGATAAGGAAAGCAGTTCATCCTAAAACTTTTCTAGATATTTTTTATATCTTTTGGACTAAATGCATGTGACTCATCTTCAGTTTACACTTGAGTAAATTAGATGGCAGATTGGTCTTCATCCTTTTCACTTCCTATGTAGATCATGCTGCTATTGCAGTACACCTTCTGTGTTTTTAGAGATGTTTTTTAAAGTTGCAATCCAATTATGTTCAAGTCAGGTATAGTCCTTGGATGATTGATCATAAGAGCTGACCTACATATGGTGATTTAGTCCTTCTCTTCTATTTCTCAAACCAGAACAACTCCGCTGACATTTCCAATGAAGACAAATCCAATAATAAAGGCTTTTTAGGAGGGTATTCTTTACCCCTATTTGTCAAGTTTTACTCATTATTTGCTTGTTTATTGATGCCCATATTTACTGTTACTGTTTCCTGGCTGCTGAGGTGCTTTTTAGTGAAAGACTGTCCTCCAGCAGTTGAGTTCTCCTGGTGATGCAACCACTCTGCCACCTCCAGCTCCACTGTGACTCCACTAGCATGGAGTGGGGGACAATTTTTCATTCAAAAGCACTAAACCAACTCTTCCATATCCTCATTTCATTAATGGGATTATCCCCAGGATTTTTCTCAGAATGCAGAAATCCTAAACTGCACCTGTCTGTATCCCCTTTGTCCTGGGCCAGTCACTGTTCACTGGAGCTAATCTTTCATGTTGAAGTACCATCCTGATAAACAGTGCCATGCTATGAAGTGTTAATTAATAGCTACACTTTAGTTTCCTTTTTTTTTTTTTTTTTCCTTTAATTGCATTGTTTGTGTTTGCAAAGCCCAGTTCCACAGCACACCCAGGGCAGGGAGTTTTATCCAGCTCAGTAAAGGTAGCTATTGCTCAAATAAATGTGTTTTGGACTTCTGTGGAGCTCCTCAATTCTGTGAAGGCAGGATTTTGCTCTTTATTACCTGCATCTAAAATACTATGGAGTGTGAATTACTGAAATGGAGATTTATGTGCAGCACCTTAGAGTAAAATAAAGCAGGTCAGGATAGAGAGACGTTGTTTGTTGTAACAACAAAAAGCCAAATAATAAGAGAGATAATTTACCATTAGTGTTTCAGTGCAAGATTAGATTATCCTCTTCAATTCATAAAGGAATGATTAAGGATTATTTCAATTATTCCATCCTCAGACTATAATTATACCATTTTGGTTGACTGCCCAGAACAAGCATTCTCCTCAGATTATCTGTTTTGGCCCTAAGTGAAGAGTTTTTTATTTAATTAAAAAAATCTAAATTTTGGAAGCAAGATCGGTAATTTGAGTTAAAAAAAAAAAAAAAGAAGAACAAATTATCCATTCTTTCATGTGTACAAGGGTTGCCTCAAATTAGTCTGTAGCTTTAAACCAAGCTGATGGTCTTGCTCTTGGCTGAAGTGCAGAAGACAAATAAGGACATGCAGTGACCACATTTAGCTGTGCTGGTTAAATATTGCCTTGGAATAGGTAATACTGGGGAAAAGGATGCCTGCATGAGGCCTAGGATATTGCCCAGCAGAGCAGCCTTGTGCTGCTGCAGCTGCTCTTAGGATTTGGCAGAGATGCTGATGTTCATGTTGGTCATCAGGAATTTCCTTGGTAGTGCTTAATGAAAACAAAGCCCTCCAAAGCCAGAAAAATGAACTGGATGTCTATCTTTTTGAATTGAAAAGTAGTTGCATTATAAAAAAAGTATTTATAGAAGGAATTAATTTGCAAGATTAATTGCAAGATTAATTTGCAAGATCATTGCACATTTTTCCTTTTTTAAAATTTTTTTTGAATCTTGATGTATCTCTGCTGTGATGAGTCTCCATGCCTTTCACCATGGTTTTTCTTCCTGTTTTCTAGAGTATTATATTTTGGAAGATAACCCTGTGTTGAAAGAAGTTGTTCTTAAGAAAAAGAATTACAAGACTGAAATCAAAATGCTTCACATTGAGGATTACGGTAAATGTGGCAAAATGTTATTTTAGCAAGCCAAAAGCTTTGTTTCAATGTTACTGTTTTTTATCTGTGTAACTACCAGCCTTTAATGTTTTGCTCTTTTCTTAAAAGAATTCCCTTTACAGTTGTCACTGCCAAAAGATTTCACGGATCGAAACCAGTATGCCCTTCTATTAATAATGTAAGTATCCATTTAGAATCACTCAAAATAATAAAAAAACTGCTCAATAAAAAACATTTAAATCTGAAATTAGGTGGGGTTTTTTTTTTTTCTTTCTTTGTTTTTTACCTTTTGTAGGAAAAAAAAATATCTCATGGATTTGAGTTGAGAAATCAAAAGGCTTGTTCTTGGGAAGATTTTGTGACAGGTGCTGTCTGGTAGAGATGCCTGGGGTTTTTTTGAGCTAGTCAAACCTGACTGTGCTTTGCTGTACTTTCATGTTTGGGAGTCACTGGTGTTTCTGATGGTGTAGCTTTGAGTAGTCCTGCAGTGTTTCCTGGACTCTTACTGATCCAGCCCACAGAGCATCTCACTCAGAGCATGTGCTCCTTTTTATCCCTGAGAGAAATGAGTAGACCTTCCAGAAGGGGCTCAGTTGAGATGCATAAAGCAAAACTGCTTTTAGGAACTCCAGAATGAAATAAAAGTTACTTTTGATCATCAGTGGTTGAAGGCATCCTAGGCATGATCCAAAGTCTGTTGATTTTTGTAGAAAAGCTGCATGGGAGGAGAATGATATTCCCTGGAAACCTGTGCTGTTCTTTTAAAAGGAGATGGGGTGTGTGTTTCTTGCAAGGAGAGTCAGCATTTAAGTTGTGTGTCTGCACATGTGTAGCAGAGGAAAAGAACAAGTCATGTGAGTTCTTGAAGCCTACCTGGGAAAAGTGGTGATGGCCAGCTGATGGCATCACTCCTTTCTCCACCCAAACTCAGCATGGGTGGAGAGAGCTTTCCTGGACCTACAGAGCTTCTTCCAGTCCCAGCTGGAGAGAACTGATGTGAATTTCAGTAACAGACATGTAGGAGTGTGCTGCTAAATTGATGAAAATGCCACATTACTGAGCTGTGTCACCTGGAGCAGATCTCCCCTCAGTGACAGCACAGATCCTCATTGTTGGATGTGAGGTGTTTACAGACCTGAGCTGCTGAATGAGCCCAAATTCCTCTGTTCAGATCAGATAATAGGATAGAAAGGCACAAACCTGCTTATTTTGAAGCCCAGTTTGTGTTTTAAAACTCAGAATTTTCAGTTGTAATTATCTGCAGTTGTGGAAGCTCTCTGCTTTAATTGGCTCACGAACATATTTTTCTTCCCTTGTGGAGAAACAGGACACGTGGATTTTATTTCATCTTTGCAGCATTTCCTGGCATGATCTTGGAGGCATGATTATATTTTAAGCATCTCTTATATGAGTGCCAAAGGCAAACTGACTCTGTGAGTTGACCCCAGCAGCACTGCAGGGACTTGCAAACACTTGTGCTTATTCCTGTTTCTGAGAGCAGGGAAACACAAAGGTGTTAGCAGTGCAACGCTTCCCTTTTCAAGTATCCTAGTAAATACATAATCTGCCATATACAGCTGTGGGAAAATATGGGGTTATAAACTCGTGTAGAACCTAAAGACAGAAGGGAAAGATCAGAAATCTGAGAAGTCCAAGGCCAGAAATTACAGGAAAAAGAAAAAAAAAAACCTAAAGAAAATACTATTTTGAATTGTTTTTTGATATCAAGAGTTTAAAGAAGTGAGAACAGTATTGAGTCAGGGTCTGAATTTAAACTTATCAAAGCTGTTGGTACCCAGTGAGCAAATAATGTGGCCAAGTCATGATGTATGGTTATTATTTATAATTGTTTGGGGGTTTTTAATGATAGGCATGTGGGATAAAAAGGAAAGTGATCAACTTATGAATACAGATTGCTGTATCTACATATATTGTATGGAGACTTTGGTTCTTTTAGGTCAGATTCCCATCTTTGAAATACTGAATGCTCAATGTTAGCTTTAGCAAGGGTTATTTTTAGAAAACCCTATACACTAGTGAAAGTATGAAGCTGAAAACTTTAAATCTGTCCTGGCTCATGTACTGTAGCATGTTTTGTGTCCTCCTTTTCCCTAGAAGAAAAAGAAGTTACATTAAGTTGTATTTCTTCAGCAGCTTTTTACAGACTTAAAGCTAAGGTTGCCAGCAATCCCTTTTTCTATTAAAGAGGTCCCCAAATGAAATATAAAACTGCAAACTGTCACTGAAGTTATGGGAGGTTCCCTTGTGGGATGATTATTTGAGCCTAATAAATTCTGCCTAGCTCTTGAGAAAGAGCTGCTGGATATCTGTGGGTGTATAGGGGGTAATTTCTTGACCCACAGAGCTCCAAATTGACATCCTAAGGTTTATTTCATGATCAGAAGTACTACTTTCAAAAAAAAGAGAAAAGTATTCAGGTCCAACTTGTAGGAGAACATGTAGCTTTTATAGGGAACGTTGATTAGTTGTGTAGGTGATATCATTTCCCAGGTGCTTGACTTTTCTGAGTCCCAGAGTGGTACTGTTGGGAGTGATGGGGAAACACCCTGTTCCTACAGCCAGCAGTGTTAGATGAGAACTGGGGGCTGATAACAAGTGCTGTCTTTTGCACTGTTCAGCTGCCCCTGCTTTCTTTCTTCCATTCTCAGCCTTGATATGATTATCATTATATTCCAACTATTGAGAGAAAAACCTTTGAAAATGAATACTTATCAATGTCCTTGGTAAGAATGTTGGCTTAATTGTATGTCCATTCACTTTTTTTTGGAAAGGAGATTCTATAAAACATCGTGATCCAGGAAACATGCACTTAGAAATATAAATCCAGAATATACAAGAATAGAAGAGTGGAGTATTAGCAGAGAAGTGGGGTTTGCTTTCCCATCTCAGTAGCACTTTGAAGAGGGAAAAGAGAAAAGAGGAGGAAGGAAGGCAGGTGATGAGTGATTTTATTATAGGGATGACGTTTGCTGTTATTTGGATTTTTTTTCGAATCACTGAAAGCTAGTAGCCATTTCAAAGTTGCATGACTATGAGAAGGCTTCTGTATTCATGCAAGGATGTCTGCAGGTAAATTTGAAATTCCAGCACATGGCCCTCAGATGCCTGAGTGTTAAGGCTGAATCCTGGAAGGAAGCTTGTACCAGAGGAATCTGGTCCTGTTGTGAAACCTGGGTGTGAACTGATTTCAGTTCCACATAGACACAAGCTCAGCTTAAGGACCAGGACCTGATTATGCTGTAACCATCAGCATAAAGTTTGCATGAACATTCATCCATTAGCAGCTGCAAAGCAGGTTGCAATACTCAAGTAATAGGTCATTGTATTGCTGTGTTAAAATTTATGTCCATCTGGACAGCTAGGCTGTCTAACAGATCTCATGTAGAAACCAGTTATGTTGGCTGGCACTCTTTTTCTTTCCAGAATTGTGATGAGTAGCCCATAAAATGTTAAATAGATTAAAACACTTTCCTTTCTTCCATTTGTTCTCCTAAACCACTGATAACGTTTCACACTCAGTTTCCTTCTGATGTAATGCACACAGTGTAGCTATACATTAGAGAGCTGCACAGTAATTGCCTGAAAAAGTGATTACCATCTCTTTTCTATATAATTAAGATCAAAGTTTAAATTTCAAATCCTTGATTTCCTCATTATGGTTCACCTTACTCATTAAAACAGTTGGAAGATACTCTTCTTGGTAAAACACAGGAAATGATTAAGTAAAGACTCTGGCATTTAATCTGGGTAATAAAATCAGAGCTGATAATCATTCTTTATTTTGCTTTGATTGTAATTAACCTCATTCTTTCAAGTGTGTAGATAATGTAGCTTAAATATCAGTATGTATTATTTAATGCCATTTAAAGTTGTCCAATATATAAGTTGCTATTGTAAAACTGGATCAGTGGAAAGATTGTCCTGGTATTTGAGGGGGAAAAAAACCCCAACTTCTTCAAAGTAGCAGTGAATTGTCTCCAAGAGGTTTCTGGTTTTTTATTTGTTTACTTGTTTTCTTATATTTTGGTCATAAGCAGTTGTTGGTTTATCTGATTTTGAACTACTGAAAGTTTTAGGCCTTGCACAAGCAATCAAATCTGTTTATGTCCCCAGTGACAGCAAGATGAGGCAGTAGGGTTGGAAAGTGCATCTTTTGTGCAGCTTTGAGAACAAGCCATGAAAAGACTATAAGAAATATAGAGAGGCATAATGCAAATATTGGGAAATATATGTTTGCTGTCTCTCTGTGGGGGACAGAAGCACACCTCAGATACTCAATATCATTTTATAGTGGCAACTGAAGAGTAAAGAGACCTTTTGGTGCTAATAGGAGTTCTGATATGTACCTCAATGGAAATAACTTTAAATGCTTATCACAGAGTATTTATATGGACATTCTTGAAATAAACTAGCCACTGGAAAATTGCTTCCTAAAGCAATACATCAAATAACCCATCATGCAGAGCTGGATGTTTAGTGTTTAAACTCTGAGCCCAAAAGGAGCTTAAGAAACCAGCACTGTCAGTTCTCACCCACTGAGAAACTTGCAGAGGTTCTGTTTGTTGTTCTTTTTTTATTGGAGGAATTCACTGTGGGTATCACCTTTGATTTATACTCTTTTTTGTTTTAAACACTTTCTGGCTTAGAAGAAGGGCTTATAACTGTAATGGTTCTTCTCCTATTCCTTAGGGTCTAGAAATATATCTATATCTATGTCCACCAGATGTATGTATAACCTAGATATAAAACACATATAAATCAAATGTGATCACAGTGTTACTTTTGTTCTCATATTTAAAGGGAGGAAAGCAGGCTGACTCACAATATTTTCACTTGTGTGGAATGTGTTAATCTGTTGGAAAGTTACCTAGTCATACATGGGTATTTCTGATGTATTATTGTGGAAAGTTGGAAGAACTTACAAATAATTGTAGCTGGTCTGAAGCTCCTATTATTGGAAGTAATGATACTTTGTGAAAACATCTGTGTCAATGTGTAGTGCTTCTGAAAACCTTGCTCTGTGCAATGAGCAGAAATGGGAAGTATTGTTCTGCTCCTTATTGCAAATAATAATGATTATATACTTCCTGAATCGTGTGTTTTCTGCAGAGCTTACTTGACAGTATTTCCAGACTCATTGCTTTGCAATGTTAGTAATTAGTGTAATCACAACTGAATTGGTTAAGCACACTAAAAAAATTGCCCTTCTTTTTGTAAAGCCAAGTATAAACCTGATGTGCAAGATAATGGTAAATCAAGCATAACATGTTGTGGCTGAGTCTGTAACCAAGTAATCCTGATTTCAGTACTTGATATAGCAACTAAATAGATAGGTCTGACTGAATTTGAGAACACACACGTTGTGTTCTCAAATATGCTTGCTAATTAACTGAGTGATTACTTTGAAGATGGTCTGTGTTGTCCACAGCCAAAGCCAGATACTGAATCAGCACATTATTGTATTTATAAGAGAGTACTTATTGGAGGATATTTTATCTCTCTTTCCTCCCCAGGGTTTACATAAGTCTATTTGGCAAAATAATAATTTCTGTCTTCATCTTTCTTTCACCTTCAACAGCATATTCCCACAGACCATCCAATTTAATTTCCATACAGCCAGCTCAGACACTTTTACATTTTAATTTGCATTCCACTGACAGATGCAGCCTGCATAGAACTATTTTGCATTTTGTACAACTTCGTGGTAACCTGTTCTTTTATTCTGTGTTTATCTTGGGGGAAAATAATGACAAACTTCCCTTTTAAAACTGACATTTTATTTCCTTTGTAAGGGAAATAGTGTAGTTGGCTTCAATGGAAAATCTTATTCTTCTTCTAGAAACTGCATTCTCCCATTCTGTTTCACCTTTTGTGCTGTAAACCACCTTTTTTTTTTTTTTTTTGTTCATAAAATAGACTTATCACTCCTGCCTGCATCCATTTCTTCCTATGAATTTTGATGGAGAAAATAGAATTTTCTCCAGTGTATGCTTTAGTCTTCTTTGTAGTCTATTTCAAAAAAATCTATTCAAGGATACAATAATGCAATTATTTTTGTTTTCTCAGATGACATCCTTCTTAATAGTATTACATATCCTACAAAATGGTAATCAGGATGCTGAATGAACTTACCTCTGTGTGTTCAGTGAGACTTTAAAAATTCTGCATAAGCCTTCCCAGAACTGAGCTAGCCATTAGTGCTTATGTTTGGGGTTTTTTCCTTCCCTTTATTATAAGCAGCACTACCTGCTTTAATTTTCTGTGTCCTTCAGCAAAGTGTATTCAGGTATTGGCAGCACCGCAGCACAATGGCTATAAAGTTAAGGAAATTTTTTGCTGCAGGGCTTGCAGCCCTAATGGGATGGTATTGATGGAAGTGACAGTAGCTCAGCAGGGTTGCATAACCAACTGAACTCTGCCACGTAGGTTAAATAAAATATCAGAGCTCGGCGCAGTGCATCACATTGTCAATAGTCTTCGTTTGTGTCTGGTGTGTTGGTATTTGCAGTGATGAAGCTCCAGGCAGCCAGTTGGTTACAGATAAGTTTCACATTGACTGGGACTCAGTGCTTGTCAACTCTGATAATGTCATCGTAGCTCGATTTGATGGCAGAGGGAGTGGATTTCAAGGCCTCAAGATCCTACAGGAGGTCCATCGGTGCTTAGGATCAGTGGAAGTGAAGGACCAAATAGCAGCTGTAGAGTACGTATGTGCAAACTCTTCTTGTCTTTCACCCTGCCTCCACCTGGATGAATGAGCATTTGGACTAAAACTGCCCAGAATGTTTTCTCTACGTTGTTAATGTTTGTTTTTTAATGCAATTGCAAATTTTGAAACCGTAATCTTTCCATTACAAACAGCACGTAAAAAACCAATTAGGTGGTTTTGGGGTTTTCTTTGAGTTGGTGCTTCTCTTTTATAATGCTGTCCTGCTTTGTGCAATCCAAATATGCCACCTGAGCTAATTCATATTTGTCTATATTCTGTAGGTAAATTTCTTGCTGTCCACATTAACATATAAATATAAATGCATTTGTGTTACAATATTTTGGGTCTATACCATAGGATACTGCTCTCATTTTCACCACAGAGTAATTGCACAAAGCAAATGAAGTTCTAGTGTTGTAAATGAGAGCAAAATTTTGGCAAATGCCTGTTATTTCTCATTTGCATTATCATTCTTAGACTGATATAATTCTACCAGCTGCAGAATAGAGTAATTTCTGTCTGTGGAGTAGTCATGTATAGCTTTGACAACACTCCTTACTCAGGGTGCACGTGTCAGACCTCATACTAAGGTCTGGATAGACTTTTTCTGGGGTTTCTCAGGGAAAGACAGATTTTAAGCCAGATATTTTTTCTTCTTTTGAAAGAGGTCAGTGCTTCAACTATTCCATGAATAAGTATCTGTGTCTGATATTTCCCCTCAGGTTATTCTGTCTTTTCTGTATAAAATTCACCATAGATGATTAATGGCCTTGATGAGAGAATTAATTATTTGTATAATTATCTAGATTCAAGAAGTTCCATTCATTATACCTTCCTTTAGCTGGTGCTAGGCACCTGGTCAAAGCCAGGCATTTAAGCTCTGATCAGTGGAAAATCCTGGCATTTCTGAAGGATGACCCTCCCCAGACAGAGAGAAGTTTCCGACATGTGTAGGAATGCTAAAGGGTATCTCTCTTCTCTCTATTAACTGAAAAGCAGATGTAAATGGATAATTTAGACAAGATGCTTAAATTCTGATATCTAAATTAGGTTAGATGGGCCAGACACTGTTTGCCTTATGAAAAAGGAATTAGGAAACAAATCACATTTCCCAGTGCAGTACTACTTGTATGGATGTAATTTTTTCTTCTACTTGATCTCCATGTATGGCAATTCCTTAATGCAGAAATAATGTTCTTTTCCTACTATATTCAGAAAGTAAAATCCACCATTTTACTTTGCCAAAATTAAAAAAGAAACTTTTTTTTCCTTTCAGATCACTTCTAAAACAGCCCTTCATTGATCCTAAGAGACTGGGTATATTTGGAAAGGTAATGTGCAAAAATAGCTGGCTATATCATCATGATTCTTTAAGAAAGTGCTGTCAGTTCATAAGCAAATGTATTTATATATTTTCCAAAAACAATTTCAGTTATTAAATGGGAAAAAAAGCCATCCATAGTTTACTGTCTGTTCTGTTCAGTATTTTTTTCTCAGAACAGTTAAATTTAAGTCAATAAAATCGGTTTTATGATATAACACCATTTGCATTTCAGAATCTGAAGGAGAAAGTATTTGTTAAAAATTCTGCTTTCTGCTTTCTTTAGAAATTTTTAATAGGGACTTGGGTTTTGTGAAAGCTTGTTTGTTTCAGTTTTATATTTGGGCTGCAGTTAAATTGACAATGTTGTCCTATAAAATACAGGTTTTATATCTGAATGTTTTACTGACCCTTGAGCTTCGCTGAGCACCTACCCTGTGGTACTGTCAGCAAGTTCCTTGTTGCACCAGTGAGAAATCTTGTCTTTGCTGTTTTATCAGCTGCATGTCATTGCCCTTAGCATGAGATACAATGAGGCAAAGGCTCGACTTTTAGTAGCAAATTAAACAGCATTTTACTGCCATCTATTAAAAAACAGCAATTAGAAACACCACCCAACTGCTGCTTCATCTATGAACCGGCATGTGCAACCTTTTAAATTTGTTAAATTGTTGTTGTTTTTTTTTTATTAAAAATGAAGCTGTTTTCTGCCTTTGAGCTCAAAGCGGTAACAAACCCTGATCAAGTACCCCCCAGTCATCACTTTTAAGAGCAGCATGTGTTTCTCCATGAAGTGCCTTAGTTCTCACTCTGCTGCTGAGTTGTTGCACAGCCTCAGGCAAGTCATTTAACCTGCCTGTCTCAGCCTGTCTGGATGCAGGATGAGGAGATTGACATTTACCTCCTGCATGGTAGCATTTTGAGGACTGGCTGATGTTTGTGACTGTTATTAACATTTCACATGAACATGACCTTCCTCAAAGATCTGAGCTCCTGCTGCACTCCTTGAGCTAAGAAAGAAACTCTCACTGCAAGAATTTCACTTGGGTCAAAACCAGTATTTGGGTTGTAAGGGAGCAGCCAGAGATTTTCCAGCTGAGGATGTACAGGGTCAATTTCATCCACCAGGTGATCATGGCACACACTTCTATTCAGGTTTTAATGCCTGTTACCAATGTATATGAAAGTACACATGCATAGAAGCATCAATGTTTCTCCATATCCTCTTCCTCTTTCAATCATTTGATTGAAAATACTGTTTCTGGAATGAAATCCCTGAGCATCCAGAATTGCTTGGTTTTGCCTGCAGAAATTCTTTTCACTGCTACTTGAAAATTCCCACTTGTTTTTTTGCCAGAGATTCATCAGTATCTTTTTTCCTAAGAGTGATGTGATGAGACAGTTACTGAAGAGCATGCCTGTAACCATGGCTTTACATATCTGACAAGACCTACCCCCAATTTTCTTTTCTTTCACAAAATGTTATTGATTGCCATCTTCCTGCATTTATTTTCTGAAAGCGGTGTTGAGGAATGAAGAGTGGGAAATTCGATAAGCTTTCAACACTGCTTTGAATTCAGGGAAATTTCCAAGTTGTTTTTTACTATCAAAAAAAAAAAAAAACAAAAAAAACAAACCATAAAATTTAAAAGTGAGTTTTATAATTAACAATAAAAAATATATTTAACAGCTTCTTATGGTTAATTGTATTTTTCCTCCACTCTGCTTGTTTTAGAGTCGATTAAACATTTTTTTTAAAACTCATTTCTTTTATATCACATACAAGAACGTGAGAGGGAGATAATTTTTTTTTTCTTTCTATGCATTAAATTTGCTGTGCACTTTGCTTGAAAATAAGTTGACTTTGGAATGGCTTAGTGCTGATCTCATAAAACTGGACGTGTACACTTTCGAGAAGCTCTCTAAGAGGTTTCAAAGCTACACAGAAGTAAAATTCTTGTCACAATTGATGATGTCAATGAGGCACAAGAGTAACAAGACTGTCCAGAAGGGCACAGTGGGGAAAATTGCCAGGCAATCTGCCAATGCCCCCTTGCTTATCTCTGTGAGGGGTGCAAGCCTAAGTGATCCAAGCCTGATCCAAGGGCCTTTCTGAGCTGTTAGACAGCTAAGTGTGGTTCCATGGAGTTTGTGGTTTTATTCATGGATATGAAAAGAGAGTTTAAAAATAAGTTGCAATTCTACAGCCAACATCTTTCTTGAAAATGTGGCAATTAGGCTGCAACCCCAGAAACCCAGCAGGTGAGTGAGGCAGCACATGTTCTTGCATCAGGGCACATAGAATAGCAATGTCACTGTGAAATGCTTCTAAGAATTTATAAAAAATTCACTCTGTAATGTTTTTGTCCTGAAAAGCCTGGCTGGAAGGAAGGACACGGGCACAAAGGGAAGAAACTCTCAGGAGAATTAAACAAGCTCTTAATGAAAACATGGAATAAATAATACATAACCTGGCAATACCTATCCTTGGATTAAAATTGTGCTGTGGAGCTACTGGGCAAGACACAAACAGAATATTAAACAAAAGTAAAAGCAGAGAAAACCCAGAGGCAGAGGAAAGTTGCTATTCTGTTAAGGTCTTTGAATTATACAAATTACAGATGCTCACTCAAAAATTCTGTCTTAGATGAAATCTACTCCTGCTCATGAACAGATCTGGATGGCTCTTAGCCTCCTGGGCTGAAATTATATGGGAAAGGAATAACTCAGTTCCCCACACATTTCCTTTGAAAATCCAGCTCCTATTTGGTATTTTCTTCAGTATGTCCATCCCTTAATATGGATTAATTGCAGAGAACAAGAAACCTCTTTGCTTATATTTCTTAAATAAGGTTAAAGGGTTTTCAAATATTACCATTCTTCCACAGAAATCATCTGTTCAATAAATATTTAGACATGAAGAACAGGAGGAGGTAGCATTTATGAAAGTCCATGAGAAAACTGTAAGCACTTGATGCATAATCTTTTTTTGGATCAGCTGCTGTTTTGCATTATATTTTCCCTGTCATGGGATAATTTCATCTTCCTGAAGTGTGTTGTGCCAAACACAAAACAACAACAACAAAAGACACCTGAAGAAATACAGATTTTTCAGTACCAACGAAGGGAAAAGAGATGGCAAGTAGAGAAATTTGAGGAGCCTGTAATATTCGAGTAAATCATTGATTCCAGGTGCCACATTCAGAATTTTGTTTTCTGTGAGTCTAGAATGATTACAGGTGTACAGAAATCGATTGCCAGTGTCATTTCAAGGAAATCTGTGGTTTCAAGTTAAAGCTTTCAAAAAGGTTTCATGACTCTCTGGTATCAGCTCTACAGGGGAGATGTGTTAGACTTCAGAGATGGTGAAGAAATGTTCAATACTCGTTACTGATAACTGCATAGATTAAAAGTCATGACCAGGTCAATGAGATCTTTATGCACCCTTAAACTATAAAAATTATAGTTTTAATACTAGTTTAATAAAAATAATAGTTTAATAATAGTTTAATAAAAATTTCCCATTCCTCAACTTACCCTAACAAATAAAAGGTTTGAAAGATTCATGTGACCAAAGACTATTTCTTAGTGATGCTGAATGCCAGAAGCAAAGTCTAAGGTGAAATACAGAGATATGGAAAGACTAGTTTGGACAGGCTTTATTATGGCTAGTTTGTATATTTCAATTTACTCATATCCTTCTTGCTTGTTTCCTCATGATGGCTTAAATACCTTGTCTTCAAAAACTACCAAAGATGCACTGTCAATAAATATAAATATAAATATGACTGTAAGCCACTAAGAGCCAGTTTTCTGGATTTTTTAGAGGACAGTATACTGTTAGAGGTAATTTCTGGATTAGCACAGTGGCCTTTAGCTTTATTCTTGCTGGAATGAAATAAATCAACCAAAATTTCAATCCCATTGTTAGGGGTATGGTGGCTACATTACATCGATGATCCTGAAATCCAGCGAGCGGCTCTTCAAGTGTGGAGCTGTGGTGGCACCAATCACAGATATGAAGTTATATGGTGAGTACTTCCTGCCCTAAACCTGTGTGATACTTAGGTCAAAATAAATTTAATTCATGGAGCTGCTGTTTATTTCAACTGAGGGCCAATAACATAGCAATGTTAGTGAGATTTCAACTCACTGTCTTGGTCTCTTCTTTTAATTGAAAGTAAAGCTGACACTGGGACAGTTCACTAAAACCCACAACAGACTTGGTATTACTGACAGCACTGATTTTTCAGTTTCCTCATTTCTTAAGAATCCTTTATGTAGATCAGCATGAATCAAATCTTTTATTAGGAATGAATCCTTTAACGTTAGAAGTGAATTCACTACAATATCAGCCATGTAGTCATTCAGTCACAGGTTATTTGGTTCTGTATGTGAAGTTTTGGGTACTGTGATACACAGGAAACCAGACCAGATTACTTTAATGGTCTGTTAGACTTTCTTTGGGTTTTAGCTTGTGTTTCCTTAACTTAATTTAAAAGTGGGTTTAAATGGTGTGTCAAAATGGTGCATTCTGTGTCTCTAAATGAACATCTGGACTTCATGGCTTAAATAGCTTCTGACTCTAGGTCAGAAATTATGAGTTTTAAAGTAGAAATAACTTGGAATTCACAAGGTTTGTTGTTTGGTTTTTTTTCTTTTATTTTTACAGCATCAGCTTTTTCAGAAAGATACCTTGGGATTCCATCAAAAGATGAAATTACCTATCAGGTAAGTTAACATAAAGAAGTAACTTAAAATTACCATTTTACTCTTAAAATGCAATTCAATTACAGCTTTGTGTGTGTTTGCTCACTAGGCATCCAGTGTATTACACAATCTTCATGGTTTAAAAGAAGTGGATTTGCTAATAGTTCATGGGACAGCTGATGGTAAGTATTTACAGATGCAGCTGATTTGGAGTCAGAGCTTCTAATAGGCAGGTGTTCAAGGGCTGATGAGACACACACCTAGCAGGTACATTTGCAGTTTCTTTTTCCTTCTGATAGGATTTTTTTTCTTCTGTTTCATCTGTCAATTCTAACTCTGAACTGGTGACACTTTTCTTTGCTGAGGATTTGCACCTTTTAGGTGCTGTATGTCTTGATTTGTTTAAATCTTGTGGACCACTGTGTTGCTAGTGAAAGGTATTACATGAATTATTAATAGAATAACATACATTTTTAATGTTAAATTCATACAAATTCTGCAGAGCTATCCGTACAGCTGGTGAAGTACATCACCAAATGGGAAGTTAATCTTTTCATCTAATTAATTACAAGGTACTTGCAAACCTTCTGAAGCTGAAGCTACACAGAACCTTTTAATAGCACCAATACTTTTAGCAGTAGATTAAGACAGAGAATGAGTAACACAGGGTAAGTTCTAGCACTTTAGATGGAATCATAAGATGTATGAATTGAGATAATTTGTAATTGCTGATTTCACTGCAGTTTATTCTTCTGAACTTTCTTAACTGATGTCTGAAGAATGAGCTTTGATGCAGGCACAAATTACAGTGATGCAAACAGCTGCTCTGTACAGACTGACATGCCTGCTTCTTTCCCAGTATTTTCTGGTGGATATGGGATAATACAAGGTTTCTTACTCAGTCTGAAGGGATAAGTGCCTCTCACTGGCAAGGGCCAAGGTGACAGTGCCCATGCACAGTGGCACAGTGCCAGCCTGTCACCCCAACTTGCCAAATCTGTGTTATGGATCCAAAGTACAACCAGAGGGGTGCAAAGCCTGTCCAGGGCTTCTCCCCAGAGCACAGTGGGGAGGGTTGAAAATGAACTGGGTGACTGAGGAGGCATGAGGGGCTCAGGCTTTACTGATTGCAGCAGGCAGCAGCAATTTCTGCCACTCTGAACCAAGTGCTGGATGGAATTGGGGCTTTGATAGATGTCTGAGCAGTGCAGGGTGCTCTGGCCTGGGAGTCTGATTATCTGCTGCCCCTGCTCAATATCACATCCAGTGACACTGCCCAGCCCACCTGCAGCCTAAACTCTGCAGGGTGAGGACATGGTAATCATGGCTTTGCCACACAAAGATCAGGTTACTGATAGGTTCCAGAAAGTCCATTACCTAAAGAAGAGTGGGGTGTAATGACCCCACGTAAGCAATAGAAAATGCAGTGTGCTTTCTTTCAATCAAATTAGAAGATGCCATGATGTTCAAACAGAATAGTTTTACACATCTCTAAGCTATCACAGTATGTGTAAATCAAGGGTAAAAAGAGGAGTCCTCACTAAATGTCTGAAAAGTGTGGCTTCCCCTGGGGGCTTCCAGCTCCTTCTCCAAAACCTCTGCTGTAACACCCTCCTGCTGGTGGGGCTGGCCTTTGAGATAGTCAGCTTCAGATCCAGTAATTACAATTAATTAATCCAGTAACATTTCCAGAGCCTGGAAATATTTTCAGCCAAAGCTGTGTAACAGATAAGTATTTCATATTACTGTAGCTGTTTCTAATAATATCAAATGTTTTCTTGCAGCTAAAGTTCACTTCCAGCATTCAGCAGAACTAATTAAGCGTCTAATAAAAGCTGGGGCTAATTACACTATGCAGGTATGTGCACCTCTGACTTTTCCTATAAACATAGTTGACCATTTAACCTCCTGTTGCTATTTCTACACTGCAAATGGTCCTGTCTACCACAACACAGTGGTATTACCTCAATTTGCAGTTAGAATTCTGTTTAATCCCATTTTTCTCACTGTTTGTATGGATATCAGGAGCTGTATCATCTCGTTGTCCTGGGCTCTTTCTCCTGTCTCTCATCTTTATCTTTTCTACCTGTTTATCTTACAATGCTATACAAAGTGCTCTGGAATCCATAGGCACTCTTTGTAACGTGGAAATATCATGACTTTGGGTTCCTTTTTACCTAAAAAGGTATTGGAAATTACACGAGAGTAATTTCCCCTTCTTTCAACATTGCCATTCATTGGAAGAGCACAACAGAGCCTCTGTCAATTGCATGGGACCCACCTGGAGCACATGGATGCTGCTGGCAGAGAGATTTGATTGAATCAGTCTCTCCAAATACTCCTGGTGCTTGTTGGCCATTGCAAACCTCGACCTTGCTGGGCTTAGGGTGATCCTGTAGTTTGCACTGGAGTGTGAGCTCATGTCAGGGAGGAGGTGGCAAGAAGGGGGCTGGTGCCACTTGAGGAAGAAAAAAGAACTTTAAATGTGGAATCTGTTCCTGCTGCCCATGTGGTTTCAGCTGAGGTGATGTGAAGGCCTGTGGAAAGAGGAAGAAGCAGGAATGACAGAGTTCTCCCAGAAGAGCCCTGTTGAGCTGTTCTCATGCAAGCTTGTGATAACCTGGGTTTGAGGAGGCAGCTGAAGCTTTTTGCCTCAGGCCTCCTCAGGTCTCTTGTCTTGTGGCCTGAATTTCTTCATTCAGCCTGGAAATCTTTGCATATCCTCACTTGGGAGAAATTCCCAGTGGTATTTGTTTTGAGAGATAAAGATGCCCACATCCATTCTAGGAGAGAGAGAAGACGGGCTTTGGACCACATAGGAAGATAGTTAAGATATGAATAAAAAGGATTTTTGCCAAACACTTAAAAGTTGAAATATTGAGAGGTCCTTAAAAGCCTGAGGTAATTAATCCTCATGGATGTTAATGGGATTTGGATGCCTAGGCACTATTGAAAATGCCAGCTAAAGTAAACTGTTGTAAGCACAATGGCTGAGAATATAAATTTTTTCACTTCAGCAGATCCCACTGCAGTGGTTGTTTTATGTAAGTTCAAATTCCAAGAGAATGAGTCTTACTTTGGGTTTTATTAGCTTTCCTTGATGCCATAAAACTAATGCTATCATCCTGTTGTCATCTAAAACATGTTGAAGATCAGGGAAAGAAAATTAGAGTCCTAAATATTTGAAAAGCCTTTAAAAACTATTTACTTTTTTTCCTTTCTCCTCTGCCAGATCTATCCGGATGAAGGTCATAACATAGCTTCTGAGAAAAGCAAATATCACCTTTACAGCACAATCCTTGGGTTTTTTAGTGCTTGTTTAAAGGAGGAGACACCAATTTTACCACAGGAACCTGAAGAGGATGAATAAGGAAGCCTATTTGTGTAGTACTGAAGGGGACTTACTCTGCGGCTCAATAAAACCTTAAATAAAAGTGACTGTAAGATTGCAGATTCTGCAGAAGCTCAAGGGCAGCTAAAGGATACCACAGTGGAACAGCACATTTACAGACAATGAGCTAATAAACTGGAATTCAACTACAAAGTCCAAACATATTACCAAGGGACAAAACCTTTACCTTTGTGGAAGGTCAACTGTTGGTTACAGTTTCCTGGAAGAACTTAGTTTTGCATAAGTGTAGGGTTAGTGCATGTTTGTTATGTTAAGCCTCACTGTTGGTTCTGTAAGTGGTTGCTTGTTTTTTGTTTTTGTTTTGGTTTTGTTTGGTTTTTTTTTTTTAATTTAAATGCACATCTTTATTCATCTTTGCATAAGGCACAACCTATCATAAGTATTATGGCCACTAATATTCTAAAAGGTGAACTGCAATCTAACACTGTAATGTTACAATAAGTGCAATTCTTCTGCTGTCTATTACACGTAAGAAACCACAGAGATAATAAAGGGCACGGTATTTTCTCTAGTTTCTGCTCAAAGGGGATATTGTCTAGTGCATCATATAACATGGATATTGAAAATTATTTCCCCCACACAATTTCAGCATTTACAATTATTACTGTACCTGCTAGTAACCAATAGGGGTCTTTTTGGTGGTGTGCTCTTGGTCTTTATGTATATACCCAGGAATCCCTAAGCAGAAAATCTTTCTGAGCTTGAAGAAATTTTTTCAAGATGTAATTGACAGCTGTATTTAAAACAATATCTGCAATTGAAATCATTCCCCAGTCCAGAATGTATCTATTGTTTCCTTAAAATATGTTTGAGTTGTGTTTTGGTATTGTTTATAGTAGTTAATAGTTTGCTGGTTACACTCTAATTTTAGAATATGCTACTTTGTCACATGTAAATTAGATACATAAATATTAAATTATAGTTTCAGATAAAGAAAGTTTATTAACAATGTATAATGCCATTGAGTAATACTTTACTCCTCAAATGAAGACATATTTTGTATAGTGCATCTTCCTTTCCTCCCAGACGTCTGCTCTCAGATGTAATTCTGATGTTCATCAAGGTGGTGACGTAGCTCGAACACTCCTTCAGTTCTTATTCCAAGGCTGCTCATTCAGTCTCTTGCAACAAGATTTAGCTTCAACAGCATCACAGAGGAATGAAATGCTTTTCATTCAAGGCAAAGGAAGATCTGACAGATTAGATGTTATTATTTATTCAGAGGGCGAGCCCCTCGTGCATCCATTTATTTGCCAGGGTGAAGTACAGCAATAGAAACTGGAACTATGAAATAAACAAGGCAGCCAGTTTGGGTCTGCAGAATATGAACTCTGATCATGGAAAGCAAGTACAGTGTTGGTTTAATTTGAGATATCTTCTGAAGGTATGTGAAAACTCCTGACAGATGCTGTGCCACTTATAGGGAAGTAGCTGTAGTTTTCTTATTTCTGGATATAGTCCAAATACTTTCATATCTAATTAAGGTTTAATTTCTTGCAAGACTTAAAAGAAAGTAATTTTTGAAGGTAAATATGCTATTTAATATGTAAAGTTCTGCATATTTTATGAGAATGGGAATTGTTTTTAATGTAATGAAAAATCACCTGAAGCTTTTTTACTCATCACTTCCTTCTGGAATATTTTCTTTCACTGTTAGGATTTTTTTTATGATGCAAATAATTAATTTGTCTGAAAGGCGTGGTTTTATGGAACACTGAAAAGTCTCTTGTCTTTTAATGTTTAGTAATTCTCTCATTTTGTTAGCAATGTTCAACTATTTTTCAATTAGTTTAATACAATTTTAATGTGCAATGATATCTTGTTTGGGTCCCAGTGTCACCACAAAGTATGGCTTTGCTTTGTGGTATTTATAGGACATATGGAGTACATATGTATAGTGTAGGTAGGGTATAATTTATGGGAGCTACAATGTGCACTACAGTAAGATCACACAAAACAACAACAAAAAAAAGTAAGAGCAGAATTCAAGCAAGGTTTTGCAAATCCTGTTTTCTATGGAGGAGCGTCATTTTCAAGTCTTCTGTTGGCTGGGACTGCTGCTTTGTGATTTTATAAATGACACCTGTCACTTAATAAATGCTCACCTGACAACACTGCTGCTTCTCCTAACCAGACATGCTCAATGAGCTCCTCATCCAGCTGAGTTCACTGAGGTTTTCCCCAATTTGAGCCAAATGCCCATGAAGAAAACACAGGCCGTGGGCGTGTGCTGAGCATGGAGTCGGCGTGCGGAGGATTGGGAAAAGGCTGATTCCCCCCCAGTGTGCTGGGGCTCCTCTGCAAAGCAGCCACTCCCTGCTCATGTTTGCTGTGTGTCACACTTAGTTGTGTTTAGTTACCTGCAAAAGGAATGCTTGTGTCTCAGCAGTGCTCAGGAAATGTGTTATCCCAGATCTTGGCATCCCACCCCGTTTCCTCCTTTCCCTATAGCTCTGTTTCAGGCCCCCGTTCCCAATTCATTCTACCCATCCATCCCACCTCCAGCTTTCCAGACTTTGAACGTGTCATAGGACAGGGCCTTCTGTAGGAATGCCTTTGGCAAGACTGCTGCATTTAAAAAACGTGTTACCTGAAATCTGGGTGGAAATGTGGTATGCTTTTAATGTTTTCATGATTTCTCACACGGTCCTACAAATACAGGTGTTTTTATGTAATTGTGTACACAAGAGTAAGCATCAGGCACAAATTAATTGCTTTTACTGATATTTTTATGCATGAGTTGAACTCAGATATTGCAAAAGTGTTTGCCAGATGCAGGCTCTGCTAGTTAGACTGAAGAATTTAAAGTAGGATGTCCCTTTACTTTTGCTGACCTGTTGAAATAATCCTTCCACTTACAGCACAACTGAACAGTGTTACCTATCAGCTTCTACATCATAACTAATGGCAAAAATTAATTACTCTAGGTGATCTACAGTAGAGCAAGAGTTAGTACACGTTGCACTGAAATAGCACAAGTGTAGACTTTTTGTAGCTTATCTTCTGTTAAGCACCATGATGACATTTTAGGTCTGAAAAATTGCTGTTTGATTCAGCTGTCCTTAAAATATGACACTTACTAGGATATACCTATTTATGGAAAGCTAGGGAATCAGAATATCCATTTACTGCTTGCTAGAGCGTATCTTTATCTTCTTGATTTCTTCTCTCCTTTTTCTGCTACTACAACTTGCAAAATCTATGAAACCTGTAGGTCATATTGAAATTTCAATTATATTACAAAACCAGGCATAACTGCACGTCAATTGGAATACTTTCCCCAGACTGTTGAGTACAAAGAAAGGCTGATTATTTTTTAAAACTAATTTATTTAATCTTTTGGCAGCAAGGATGGAATTATTTATGACCTGGTTCTTTCAATGTCTGCAGTGATTTGCTATAACCAAGTGCTCTTTGTTGCTCAGTTTTTGGCATATGTTGATCTCTCTTTGTGGCTGGAAGTGAAGATGATTGTCTCTGTTCTCTCAGCTCTGGCACTTTGAGTATGGAGTCAGTTAGGTTCATTTAATTGAGAAATTGCACCTTTTAAGGCAGAAGAGCATTTATTTGATCTGAAGCCAAAGATTCTCCTTGGAAACTTGGAATATTGAGTGTTGACTCCTTTAATAGAACGCAGAGGATACAAGGTGTGACCTCGTATCCCTCCTGGCAGGTTTGTTAGACTTCACTGAAGAAACAAGAGAGGAAGACGACCCAGAGATCCTGAATACCACTTTCTTCTGCACAGTTTAAAAGTACACAGGCAAGGTGCAGTGGTCCTGGTGTTTTATATTTACAGCAAGTAACTCATCCTGGCAAGTCAGTTGCCTCCAGGGAAGGAAGAACCTCACTGGTATTGATTACTGATGCATCTTCTGCACTTCTTCAGTGGCATTAAGATTCCTTTCCTTTATCCTCTGGATGATTTCAAGAGTGCTGCAAAGAATGGGGAGCTCCTGGGATGTGGCTAAGGAGAGTCACAACTTCCCAGGCACCTGGAGCTTTGAAAAGGAAAGAAAGAATTTAGTTAAACTTCTGTCTGTTGAATTTCAGGCATGAAAGTGGAGAAGGAGCCGGGCTTCAAGGAGGTAGGTGCATGACAAGAGTTAGTGATTCTGTCATTGGTGGGGGGGGTAAAACGACAGGCATCTTACAAATGCAGCACCTAAATGTGCAGTGGTGAGTAAAATATTTGTTTTCCAATGTCTGCAGATTACAGTGTTGTTGGACTGGGTATTTGGATAGAATTAAGGAAATTAAACCACCCAAGTGTATGCAGTCCAAAGTTTCCATTAAACTCGGGACTAGACCTCTTTCCTGTATAATTAGTTTAGAAATCCAATATCCTATTTTACCTAAGTAGAACTTAACAACAAAATTGACTTAATAATGCCTATACTCCATGAGGACACAAATTATATATACATATATATATATATATACAATTCTTTTTAATTAAAATATTCCATAAAGTGGTAACAGCCTTTTTTTTTTAGATTTCATGACCAAACAAAAAAAAACAAAGACAACAACAACAACAAGAAGAAGCTTCTGATTAATGAAACCATCAGAGGGAATATATTTGGTAGGGAGATTCATAGGAAATATTTCCCTAAGGAAATTGATGTTTTCTGCTGTAACATATTTTGTATCCTGAGTGAGCTGAGAGTGCAGCTCTCTGGGGTTCCTCTGTGGGAATTTAGATGTTGCTGTCCCGAGGCTCATGTGGGGAGCAGGTACCTGTTCAGGCAATGTTCCCATGCCCCAGGCAGTGCAGAACATTCACAGCTCTCTGTAGAGGGGGGGGTCATAATCCAAGAGTTTAGTCCATCAAAAAGCACAACTGATAGGAAAAGGTGTGAAATTGTTGCCTTGGGAATAAGAGGAATATAGTTAAAAATGACAGAGCAATATGGCCATCTTGCTGTTCTCCAGTTTGTCTGAGGTGAGGGTGGGACCTTGGCCAGGGCACTTGGTGACCAGCTCCACACACCAGCTAACAGAGCAGCTGGCAGCAATTACAGCTCCAGCAGGGTCTGTGAATGCTCCAGCTTCCCTGTGCAAGAAAAAGGGAAGGGCAGATAATGCGTGGACAGAATATCTTGTGCCTGATAATGCTGCAGAAGAGCTCTTTCAATAGAATGATGCCTCCAAAATACTAATGGAGAGCAGCACATGCCTGAAGAAGTGCTCTGGTTTGTTCCACCCCTCAGCCCCTTCCTGGCACATACATTTGACAAATAAAAGAGTGTGTTGAGTCCAGTCTTAAGGGTCTCAGCACCATTAGGAGAGGGTTAAGAAAGAAAAGTGTTCTGGGAAGACAAGCACGGAGACACTTTATTGCAATATGTTGCTCTATACAGAGCTGTCACTCTGAAATAAAGTGGTGCACAGGTAACCTTAGAGACAAGTGTAGCCAGTGCTTGATTCAATAAACTTTCAGCTAAGTTGGCAGGAAAGGCAGATCATTCTCTTATTTCCACAAAAGAGTGATCAATTCCGTGGTTTCTTATGGATTTTCAGTCCTGGGTTTCATTTATACCTTACATTTCAGATAGTCATTAAAAGATAAGAATTATGTTGAATATTATTCCACATTTGAAATAAGCAGTTACAGTAAAATATTTCATTTTTCAAGAGTGAAAATTGTTACATTTAAAGGTATTTACATTGCCAGGTTAACTGTTCTTTCTTTTGGGTTGTAGTAGACACTAAATTTATTGGGCTCACAGGTTTTTTAATTGCAGTGGAAATTGCACTGAGCTTGGACAGGGGAGCTTATCTTTTTTGTAGGAATTCCTTATGGAAATACAGTGAAACTGAATACCAGTGAAGTATTTGAAAGAGGGCTTGTAGAACAGCATATGAAAAATATGGAACATCATATCCATACACATAGCTGGAAAAGTGAGGAACAGGAAGGAGCAAGTACAGTAATTTGTCAGTATAATCAGAATTAAGCAAGACAAAAGAAAAGGCAGTGTGGAAAATTGATTTAGGCAGAACTTTTAGGCTAAAAAGGGAGCACTGTGAGACAGCATTTAAAATTTTGTAGCTTTGCTTTATCCTAAATTTTATTTGTTCACGAACATCTTTCTGAGGTGAGGCTGGAAGCAAAGTTGTGGGCAGATTTTTCCAACAGGGACCTGAGTCTCTGTCAGTCATTAGCTTATTAAAAAAAATAAAAATCAAAGCCCATAGTGTAAGCTAGGAGCTTAGCAATAAAAAATTGGAAGAACAGGGGTTAGGCTGATTTTGAGGAGCACAGTGCTTCAAGAAGAGGCCTCATCCCAGTGGGAAAATAGAGCAAGGTGCTGTTTATACCAAGTGAAGAAGTTGAAATGTGGTTCATAAACAGCATCAGGACAAGGCTCTTTCTGTCTTACTGTGATGTGATGAGAAGGTGCAATTTCTTTGGTATGCTAATGAGTGTTCATTCATTATAGCAGAGACCAAACCTGAGGGGCTGAGTGCCAGACTCATCATCAGTGTGGGTTCACTGACAAGAAGAATACAGCAGTGCTCTCTTAATGCTTGCCTTGCTTTCCCATGGCACCAGGGAAGAGTTTAACAGCAGCCATGGTGTGGGGAGTGTTGGCAGCAGCAGCCCAAAGGCCTCCTTGGGAAAGGGGGGAGAAAAAGGGAGCTGTGTAGTTTAAAGGAGAAGCTTCCCCTCTGCTTGCCCTTCTTGGGGAACAGGGAATCTGTCCAGGGAGGGGTTTGGGTGATATTTGAGGCTGGAAGGAGATGGTTCTCATATCTCCTCTTTTTGCCCCTGCAGGGCTGTCCTGGAAAAATTGGGTGGTAAAATCCTGCTCTTCCAAGGGAGAAAGGAAAGTTTCCCAAAGTGGCCCTTTGAAATGTGTTCATGGCCCTGAAGTGTTTGGGAAGTAGGTGGTGGTGCTTGGCTGTGGGTGCAGGCATGTGCTGCTCTCCAACTTTTCCAGTCCTTCAGGTACTTTGTGCTCAGCAGGGAAAGAAACCAGTGAAAACTACACAGGACCAGCATTGTAAGCCAGCTGCAGGCAGAGCTACAGCTCATCTAACCATACATTAATTATGGTTTTTCCTCACCCTTAATGCTATTTTATTATCAGTAATTATGTTCTTTCTCTGGGTCTTAAGGCTCACCACAGATTTAAACATCTCAAACTGGTTGTACATTTTAACTGCATTAGGGACTCTTTTTCTGTCACATAATCTGTGTACACACTGTTAGAGCTGGGCTCTCCATCTTCCCAAAGAAACACTTCTGGCTGCTCTGCCCAAAATCCTGTTTATGTGCAAGGAGGAATTGCCTCACATGCAAAGAAGAAGTTACAGTACAGCAGTGATACCTACTCCCTCCTGATCGTGACACTAATTAAGCATTTGGAACTGTGGCATCATCATGTGGGTACCACCAGAGCTAGAGCAAATCTTGTGTGCAGGGACAGTGTCCAGAGGGAAGAAGGAAGAACTCTAGCATTTGAGATTTCCATGAGCTGGGCTGTTGACCTGCAAGCAGAGTTGTTGCCTATGCCCTGCATGAGGTCTTTGCAGCTGAAGTGGTACAAAGAGTCCTCAGATCCTGCAGGTAAGGACCTGTCTGTATCAGCTGCTTGATCCTGGGGAGGATGAACCACTCCTCACCTCTGCTGAGGTGATGGGTGAAGGGTATCTGCCATGTCTTGTCCCTTCAGTCCGTGAAAGAGGGAAAATAAAAGCAAACCTAACCTCTTCTGGTAGTTCAATTTAGGATTATGGTTTTGATGGAAAAAGTAGTACAGTCAACCTGAGCATGTTAAAAATTGATTCAGTGATAAGCACCCACTTTTTTTGCAACCAGTCTCTTTCACAGTTTAATCCACCTGCAGAGCAAACTTTGACTGTGAATTACTGTTTCTCAGCACATCAGCCTTGGTTCCTCTGTGAGTATCCTGGTGTGAGCATGGCACCCTGGGAAGAGAGCCCATCTCAGAAATACTGATACACAAATTGCACTGTAAAATATGGCTGTTGATCAATCTGAAAGATTTAAGAGCCTTTTTCTAGCATCCTAGCTGAAGCTTGTAATTTGTACAGATAAATATTGATGTTGTTGCCATAGAAACCTTCAATTCTTCATCAAATCCTGATTTGGGTTTTGCTCAGTGACAGGCTTGGGGTGAGGGGAACATGAGGATGTGTAGCAGGAACACTGTGTGACACACACCTTGTTAGTGTTGTCCCTCCAATATTGGGTCTGGTTTCCATTAGTTTCTGAAACCAAGTATTGAATAGAAGGAATTCATGTCTGCACTTTCTGCACTTCATCCAGCAACTGCAATGGGACTCTGGAGCTACGATTTTTTTTTAATTTTTTTTTTTTTTTTATTTTTTTTTTTTGGTAGATGAAGAAAACCAGCTTGATGCCTGCAGTGATCGTTGTGTATTTTCCTATAAATGTATGAAAACATGCTGCTGCTAATTATTTTTAATATTGCCTTGAGAAGGTATATCTGGAAGGAGTAGAAGCAGTTTTCCAGTTCTTTTTCCCTTTTTATATCACTGGCTGCTTATTATGGATGCTGTACTGCATTTGTGTTCTGTCCCAATTAACCTGCCACCTTCTCTAAATGAAGCTTGTACAAATGTTGCCATGCATGACCACCAAATGTCACTGCACCTCAGCACACTCAACAGAGAGCTGGCTGGTTTATGTTTCCTTTATTATAGCATTAAATTGATTATTTATACATTGATTATTAGAGCAAGTTCATCAGTTTAATGCTGTAATAAACCTGGCATTGAACAAAGTTTTAAACGTGTCAAAGTGTAAAAATATGTATATGGCTGGACCTTTCTAAATTGCAGGATTTTGAACCAGACAGAGAGAAAAAACTGAAAGCTATGTGTGACATTTAATGGCCATATTAAAATGCCTAATAATAAATGACAAGGTAATTAAGGTTGGAAAAAAATACCCCAACAAAAGTGGTTTAAGCAATTACTATAATGTCATGGAAGTAAAAGAGCACATCCAACTTGTGGGGGGGGATATCAGATTGTCCAAGTAAATTGATTATTCAGGTTGTCAATGTCTATGTAAGTGTCTCCAGCTGTATAATGCAATGTATGAACTGGCACGTCTGAGCATTTTATGAGCTGCAGAGAATTATAAACTCCACTGGGTGATGCAGAAATGTATCTACATGTGAAGCAGGGACCACAGATACAGAATAGATTAACATGGATGAGGAAAAAAGGGAAGGAGGTTTCATACAGTTGCTGCTTTGTGTAAAAACTGTGCCAGACCCAGACTACTGGAGAATCTGAACCCAGACCTAATGGTTTATGTAGAGATAGGAAGGTTATATTAAATGTAGTTTTGAACTATAAGACAGAACAAAATTAGGAGCTGTTTATCCCACTCACCTCCTTTGTTTCCTTCTGTATTTTAATTATTCTGTTCCTTAGCATGTATCATACACCTTGTCAGACACAGCAGCTGGACTGTCCATCTTCATGAGTGAAAGCATTTGTGTGAAGTTTTTCAGAAGAACCCTGCTAAACCAAACTTCTAACTCTCTCCAGGTGAATGCAGTAATGCTTTATTGCACATCTCAAAATGCCTACAACAGGAAACTAAAATTCTGCTGGAGATCATAAATGTTAAAACCCCTACTTTTATGATTAACTGCAGTGCCCAAAGGAAAATACCCAGAGAATTTACCTGTTCTCTTCCTCCTCCTTCCCTGTACAACCTATTTCTCCTTCAGAAGTAGAGAGAGCTCAGCCACAAGCTCCTTAGCCTGTTAAAGTGCAAGAAATACACACCACAAAGGCTTTTGATGGATAGCTCAGGAAGGAAATAATCTGGTTTCTATAGAAATTAGTTTTTTAAAAATGCATAAACCATTAAGGCTAAATTTTTCTCAATATAATTGCTCTTAAAACAAGCAAAAAATTATCCTGCCTAGTTGATTGTCTTGACATCTTTGCAGCTGGATTCCTCTGTAGGAACATGCAGGTTTCCTCTCATTCAGCATTAAGGGTTCCTTTTGGAACAGCTGAAGGTGGGAGTGTGGGAATTGTCCTCTGACTCCCTCCCCATCAACCCTCCTCAGCCCTCCTGCCCCCACCATCAGCCCTGCAGTGGGATTTCAGCCAGAATGAGTCCTGCTGTGTTTGAGGTGTGTGGCCTTCTAAGAGCTCTTGTAGCAGTGTGAGTGATCCTCCAAGGGCTGCAGTCAAAGCCCATGAAGTCAGCAGGTACCTTGCAGTTGCCTCCAGTGGGTTTGGATGGGGCTTTTCCTGCTCTCTTGTCCCAGAATCCCTGCCCTAGTCTGCTGGAAATTCTACAGTGCTAACACAGAAGGAACCTGTTGGTACACATTACACCTGTAGGTGCAGTGCATGAACATGAAGGGTATAAAAGGTTGGGCTAAAGAACAAGAAGGGCAGATGCTGGGAGCCTTCTGAAGTGGTGTGGTGTGACTCTGTATGGGTGAGTAAGGCTCAAAGCCTTCTGAAACTGTGTAGTGATACTCTGTGTATTGTGGCTGTCTCAGCTGTGACTTGCTGCAACAGAACAGTGTTGGTCTCATTACAAAATACTGGGAAAATGCTGCTAAAGAGTTCTTCTATTTCATTTGAGATGAGAAAATTACCTATTGCACCTGCTAAGGTGCTTTTCTCATCATCTGAATGTGCTCAAGGGGATCAGAGGTTTCTGGGTTTGTGATCTGTGCATGAGTGAAGCCAGTGCAAAGTCTGACAGAGATTTGGGGCAGTGATAGACACAGTATTGTCCTCCACTGCAGATACCTGATGTGAGGCAGTAGCTTTCAATGTGGCTTATTCTGTCCTCTAACAGGGAGATCTATTCTGTGTGCATGCTCCTTCTTCCAGAGTGAAAGTATTACATGTGGGACTCCAAGTCCTGCTCACCCATTTGTAAACAGCCCCTAAGGAGGAGTGATAAGGGTTACTAATGCTTCAGCCAATTTAGTCTGACTTGTTCACAGTCTCCCTAATCCATTTCTAACCACAGTGAAGCACAGCCCTCCCAACCTGAAAGGCCAAGCACTGTGTCCAGTGAAATTGCAAAGACAACTGTTCTCCCAAGCTACGTTTACATCATAAATTTCAAAATGTATCACACATTTACTTTTCATATTTTATGTTATGGCATAAAAAGAACACAGCCTAACTACTGGGACTTCTGGTTCCCCATGTGTGAAGCAGAGGAACAGGCACACAGTGATGTGAAAATGCACAGAAGAGGAGTGATGTGTTTGCTTTAAACACTTCAATATATTGGCATATTGCCTGTTTCTGCTGTACCAAAAGAGTTTTTGTGAGGGTAAGGGCAAAGGGAGTAAGCAAAATAAACTGTCTGCATTATACATATGGTTAAATAATTATTTGTATTGATTCTCAGAGTATTTGTGTTCAGCAGAAGTGTTGTATACTTGTGGATTGCATCCTATTTTATCAGAAGGTGGGAATAAAAAGCAGGAGAAACCTTCCTCCTCCCAATTGAGCATCTCCTGGGTGCCTGGTGAGCCTGGAGTGTGGGAGGGAAGCTGAACACACTGATATGGGCTTCTCCTGCTCGAGGGATGGTTTCATCCTTGCAAAAGACAAGGCTGAGTGCTGTGTGGAACAATAAATGTTTAACATGAGAGAAGGCAGAATAAACAATTATCACAGTAATTAAGTGGCCCAGAAAAAACTTAATGGACCTTACTCCATCTTTTTCTTTCAGTAGCTGCCTTGTCTCATCCCATGTCTGCTGTGGTTGTTGCCAGTCTCATTCCTCCTGGTTTTAAAATAGTTTTGAAATTTTATGATAGACTCGATGAAAATCAAGAGAACTGTGTCTCTTGCCTCCCTTCTGCTGTTGCCCACACTTCCCTCCTCATGGTTACTATTGAGGAGTCAGGTCCTTTGGCACCCTGGTGGAAAAGCCCCTGTGTGACTGCTTTGATTTTCCATCTCCATCCTCCCCAGTACCTTTGGGGCTTTTTCAGAGACTGAGTTTGTCAGCTCCTGTGAATGGGAGTGCACCAGGAAGAATAACCAGGGGTGACAATGTCTGTATTCTGGGGGAAAACCTGCTCCTGCATGTCTCATTACCCATGGACAGAAATGACCTCTAGTTGGTATCTGCAGTGGTGAGTCACGGGGGCTGCTAAAATCAATCCATTCTGCAGGCTACATGAGTCTGAGGACATTTCTTCAGAATGGTAAGAAAAGGTTTTCTGAATTCATTGGGTGAAAGAATCCACCAGTGTTTCACCTCCAAATGCAAGCAAACCACTTTTCTTGGTGTTTGCAGAGACACTTCTGCCTGTACACGAGATTGAAATGCTGCTCTTCAAGAGATTGAAGGTCTCTGACAGCAGCAATCCGTGGTATAAAAAATGAAGAATGGTTTTCAAGATTCATCCATCCCTAAGCTTCTCTCAGTGACATCTCTGCTCTCTCTTTAGGAAGCATCTTTTGATGAACACATTTTTTCTCCTGCTGTTGACAGCTCCTTTTTCTGCCAAATTTTTGCTTTCAGGAAACTTACTTGTGTATTATTTTAAGCTCTTAATCCTGATGAAAACCAATGAGATAACCTGATGCTCCCTTATTTGATGGGCATTCAAAATGTGTAGCCTCCTGCTTTATTCATACCTAGTCCTCCCAGGAACTGATGCCATGAGCCAAGTTCCCTGGGAATTATGGCCACCTTGTCCCAAATTCTGCTCAGAGGATGGACTGCACTGATTTCCTGGAGCCACAGGGACTCAGGGTAAGATCTTCTCATGACACTAGCCAGTTGAGAAAAGCAAAGTGGCCATATTATCAGTGGGGTGACAGTGATTTTCAGTCATGCTGGCAATCTCCAGAGGACTCTGTGTCCTGCTGCTAGGAGAGCTGTCCTCAGAGAGGTGGTGGAGGGAGGGCAGTAACAGGATTTGTCCTGTCTGTAACAGGAGAGTTTTGAGAGGAGATCCTTGAAGACACCCTACTTGGCATTTCAGTCTATATCAGCCTATAATTTTAAAGGCTCGGGTTTGTATTGAGAGGTGTTTACAGGTGAGTGAGGCCTTATGTACAGCAGGGATGTAAATACAGATTGGTAATGTGCAGTAAAATTCAGTATTTATTTTAAAAAGAAAAATTACAACCACAACTGGGGCAAGTCCCCCCACTTGCATTTGAGTGGCCTTTTTATCAGCTTTTGGTATCCTTGAGGTTTAGATTTGCTGAGTCTTTGATAGCACTTCAGGAAGCAATATGGATTGTCAAGGTTTAATGTAGGACAAACCATTATTGTGTCCTCTTTGTGTCCCTTAGTTATCTTATTCTCATTTACTGAGTAAGTAGACTTGAAGTCAAAGAACTTGGGGTGATTTAAAAGATTAGAATCTAGAGATGTCTAGAGAATACATTTCTGAGGGCAGGAGATGCTGTCTGTTCCTATGCCATAGAGAACTTGGTGGAGAGGTGACATATTTAGAGATGCTAATAATTCTTTCTCAGAAGCTGGAGGAGGAAAATCAGGTGGTGGTTTAGTTTGTTGACCTTGGCATGTGATTTATCTGTAGAAGACCCCATCTCTATCAGTGCACATACAACATTTCTATGCAATATCCTCAAGGTGGAAGACCCACACCAAACAATATGGCATTAAATTGAGAAAAACAGTTCAAGGAGCAGCTTATAGGCCATAAAGCTTGTTTAAAATGTTCTAATAGATGCCTGGAATAAACACCTTGTTAAAAAGAAAAAAAAAAAAAAAAGTTTGTTTAGAAGGGAAAAAAACCCCAGCCATTCAGGTAAAAGAGCATTGTAAAAGATGCTATTGGGAGTAATAAAGTTGTACTTTCAAATGTGAATAATATGGAAGAATGGGAGAAAAAAGCAATTCTGGTAGCTGAAATGTAAAGCACAGCAGATGGATTGGAAGAAATTACAAGACTAGGTTTCCTGCAGGCCTAAAAGCTGATGATGGAAAGCTTCCCAAATCCTGGTGAGGCAGAGAGGATGGAGGATGCCCAAGGGGCTGGGGTAGGAGTGAGGAAGGGATGTAGGGGAGCATCGTGGGCAGCTGCAATGAATCTCTGCACAAGAGTTCAAGGCAGAGATGGGACCACGCTGAGACCTCAGCAGAAATGTTTTTAAAGCAAATCAATAAAATTTACAGTTACAAATTGCTGGGCTCAGATGCTTGCACCCTAAAGCTCTCAGAGGATCTGAAGTGTAAAGCTGATGAACTATTTCTGGCAGTATGGGGTGTTTAAATACAACTTAGCAGCAGACAGGAGAGAGGCAAACAATGCCAGTCTTTAACAGCCTGTAAGGAGAGGGGTGGAAGCCTCAATTCTGCATCCAGCATGGAAACAGGAAAGAAAGGGAGGGAAAAACCCATGGTTTAGGATGATACTATGGGAAAGAGGTACAAGAATTTTGCAGGAACACCCTCTGCCCTAAGAGCCAAGGCAAGTGCACAGGACTGTTCTGCCATATGTCACTTGTGGATTTTCTAGCAAAGTTCTTTACCAAATTCTCTTATTGACTTGAACTTTTATGTCACAGAAGAGTTAGTAATAAGACTATGTGAAAGATGGGAAGCAAAGGTGGGAACTAATAATTTAGTTATTCCGGGAAAAACAGTGTTGGAATGTGTTTGAGGTGTTCATAAACGAAGGAAAAAGATGAGAAAACAAAGCCAAGAAAACAATTCTGCTGATGGTACAAAGTTGCTTTTTTCTGACAGGCCCAGAGCTGACTGCCAAGGGGTGCTGGAGGATCCTGCAATCCTGGACGTCTGGGCAATAAAACTGCAATGAAATTCAGCAGCAATAATGTAAATTAATGCATAGAGGGGAGAAATTGTTCTAGTTTTGTGCATGGTAGGCTCTAACTACACTGCTAGGGAGAGATCACAGAATCATTCTGGATTGTTCTCTGAATACTGCATGAAGTTTGTCAGCAAGGCCAAGTAAAGCATTAGAGATTATAGAGGACACATAAAGAAATAAAAGAGAAAATATTATTATGCAGTTGTAGAAATCAGATTTTAGAAAGCCATCCAAAAATCTTGGATACCATGTGTGTTGCTATGCTCCCTCAAAAAAGGTGAGATAGAACTAGAAACACTGGTAGTCAGAAATTGTGAATATTTACTTTATAAATATGATGCACAAAACAAGTAAATCTCTCTCTTCTCAAAATCTGAATCTTGAGGCCTGAGTCACTAAAGATATGCTTGAAATGTTTCCAAATGTTTAATATATTAATGAGAATTGGCCTACTCCATGAGTAAAAAATATTCAGTTGTTACAACTCTTATTAAATTAAGTGAAAATTCAGGAAAAGTTGGTCTAAGAGCATTGAATATTTTTCCAGAGAGAAACCATGTCATTTTAGTTAAAACACATTTTTGGGTTCGTGCATTTTTCCCCACAATGTTTCACCAAACAGGCATGAAGGATCTGCTGTGTGAGGTGATGTGTGGCAGGCAAGTGAGGAGAACTGGCACAGCTGGCATTGCACCAAGGTCTTTGTTAAAGATGGAAGGAAGGACTTGGTTTGACAGGTGCTGTAACCTACTAACTGTGGCATTTTCCCATCACCTTCTGATGGTCTAGCACCATTTTCCTTGCTGATTTTTCCCCCCAAACACAGTGTTTCAGCTCCTGCTAAGTCAGGCACATGGCAAGTGACACAGTGATACTGCTCCCTGGAGTGTCACTGTTAGAGGGTCTGATCCCTTGTGTAACATCACAGTAAATGTCAAACCACTTCACTGACATCCAAGGGTGTTCCCAGTGTAATTTCCACACCTTTCAACACTGCTGTGCTAAAGTCTGACTTTTAAGTCAGTATAAAACAGGAGTAAAAAAGCAGCAGAGTAGTCATTGCTCTATACAATGGATGGTAAGCCAACTGAAGTTAATTAAATTTATCTTTAATTAAAATTTATATAAGCCAATAAAAATCTAGGTTATAAAACCAGGATTTTTTTTTTAATTTGATTTTGTTGATTTGCACGGTATGAATTAGAAGGAATCCACAGTCCTGGCATGGAATTATATGATAAACTACACATAGATGAGGCAAATTAGAAGTTAATACAGCATTAAATAATTTGAAATGTTTTTCATTCCACAAAAAATAGAACTGAAAGATGCTAAAGCATGCTCTAAACTGCCTCTTTCATCATGCTATTAATACATTATTAGAGTAAAGTGGTAATTTTTCAAGTGCTTTACTGAATAGCACCTGTCATTGTGGAGCAATGAATTAATTGAGGAAAACCAGATAGAGAACCAAAGACTTTTCAAATGAACAATAAAAGGTCATTTCATAATGCAAGTAAAAGGAAAATAGACATGGTCTGTGACATTTGGACAAAATATATACACCTAGAAATGTGAAGTGCCATTGATTGGCCAGGAATCTTGAACTGAAGCCCTGCTGAAACAGAAGTTATAGAATTGCTATTTAAGATCACCCAGGGGAGGTCAGAGTGCCTAAAACCCCAATGAGAGTTGTCTCAGACCAGGTGGTATCTATTATTACAGATAAATAGCTTTGTCCTCCTCACAAAGTGGGTGTTTCTGTTCCTCACTTTAGGATCTGAGTATCTTAAATTGATTTAAGCACTTCTTTACCTCTCAAAGGAGGGACCCGATGTTTTCTAGACAAAACAGGCATTTCCATCATTCCAGTTTATTGCTGCTTATCCAGTGAGCAGGAATTTGTCTGGTTTTAATAGTGGTTGACTTGCAGAGTTATAGTGAGATGGGTTTGGCTTGGAAGTGCAACATGGGTGGGAATTCAGTTTCTCAATTAAGAAAACAGCTGTGTGATGGGCATTTCTGTCCAGCTGAAAATGTGTATAATTTTAAAACATCTGAGGTAAAAATCACTTTATGACATAATTTGTTTCTTACTGCTGGGAAAATGATGGGACAGATGCCCAGTTTACCCTTTACTTGAATCCTAAGAATGAAAATTGAAAAACTGCTGAAGATGAAGGACAAAAAGAAGACTGATGAGTTTTATTAGTACGTGTGTTGTAAAAGAACCAGCTGTTGAAATGTTTTGCTCTTAAAACCAGATATCTTATATTTCATGCCTCTTTTTGCTGGGAGCTCCCCCATGGCTGCTTAATTAAAGAAAATGACAAGTTAAGCCTGGGAGGAAAGGTATCTTGTGTTCTCCTTCATCCATATGTGTTCTCCTGATTTGTACCCAAGGACAAGGACTGGAACCCACACTGGAACACAGCAAGAGTCCTGCAGGTGAGTGGGTGACTTAAATTGTCTGCACTGAAGGGAGAGGATGCTGTGGAACTGCTACCTTTTTATATATGTGCATTTATACTTGTCAAGAAAGAGAGGAGTGTCTTTCACAAAAGTTACTCTTGGGAAAATGGAGTCTGGTATTTTGTAGCCTGTAAGATGAGAAGCATTTGGGTTGTGTTATTGCAACTAAATACATAGGGAAAATCAAGGATTTTTGACATTGGATCCAAAGTGAAAAAACCTCCAAAACACTGTAGATTAAGTTATTTTAAACAATCATTAAAAGTCTAATGTATTTCTTACACCATGGGAGAATGTTTATAATTTCTTCATGCCTGTGCCATGAGAAAATTCTACAGCTTCTTACAAAAATTCAAAAAATTATTCCAAGACTCTTGGCTTTTGTCCTCTTCTCCTCAGTTTCTCAGGGAAAGGCCTGGCTGTAAAAGCAGTGAAAATTACCATATTTTATGTTGGCTTCCTATCTAAGGACAGTTCTGAGGCTGAAATTGGGCTGCCTGAAGACACTAAGCCTGCTCAAAAGTTGTACAATCATTGAAAGATTTTTTTTAATTTTTTTTTTTTTTCAAAAGAAAAAAAAGAAATCAAATAGAAGTATTTGATTCTGTAAAGTTTTAGGATGATTCTTATAGTGCAGGGTTGCAATCAGTCAAAAAATGGCCTTCAAACATGCCCTCTCTCCCTGCAAGGCAGCTGGGGAGGCTGGATGAGACTGATCTCTCTGTGCACAATTGAGAAATGCCCAGCTACTTTAAACTGTCTTTTGTAAAATGCAACTCAGGGATGCAGGCAAGAGGAAATCTGAAATTGCCCAACAAAACTAGAAAGTGGGAACATGAGAGGGAATTGAACCTCAAAAAGACCAGTGGATACAATGGATTGTTCAAACCCCCGATTTTCTGTATAGAACCATTCTCAGAAATGTGTCTCAACCTGCATCTAACATAAGTAACAAAACCAAATAATTGAATGACATGTTTTAAAGAGTTTAGATACCCTTAGAACTCTTTTTAGAATAAGAGTATGTGTGTGGAAACATAAGTTTAGTCCCCAGCAATAGGTTCCCTACTGCATCCAGTTCATGCTCATTTCTTTCACATACAACCTTAGAGAGATTTCTGGTGCAGAAACTGCAAACTCTTGTGAATTGTGAATCTTTTCTTTATTCTCCTGCTCATTTAAAATACTCTCTCAAGCAGTTAATAATGCTTATTTGGTTTTGTTTTGATTATTAAAGTTTCTAACATTTCAATACTTTAGAGAATGGGTAAAGCTGTTTTCTCAGTGCAGTGAGACAGCATAAATTAAATGAGATGTGGAAAGTTTATCTTTTGCTTTGTGAATCTGTTCATTTGCAATGGCTGAATTAGTTCATTTTGCATGTTGATAGAATGTCTTGTTAAATCTTGGAAACCACACAGAGTATTTTTTTTTTTTCATTTATAAAAGATGGCTTGTGCTGTGCACACCATTAGTTTGAGGGGAAGATGGTGTTGTCACAGGGAAAGGGACAGGGACAGATTCTGATTTGGCTTCACTTTGGATTGCACATTTGGATACATCTTCCTGAGGAATAGCTCTGGATTTTTACTCTAATTCATAAAGTAAGACTGCAGTGAATCTATTTGCTGATTTCATACGATTCTCTGAATATTTTCCCTCTCTGAATGGTTCTTACCTATTTTAGTACTGCAGGTCCCTCACTGGCTCTCCTTGACTGGATCTTCTACTTTTATTTTGCATCAGATTTGACTCTTATTTCCATATTCCTACCCAGGTTCCTCCAGAAATGCACTTCAAATTTCCCCTGTGATTGATTGAGTCAGTCATTACCAAAATAGACAATATTTCCACTGGGTGCTTAGAGGCTTTCTGAGAACACCTATGTGCAAAACATAGGTAGAAAGAAAGAAAAAAAAAAAAAACAAAAACCAAACAACTAAATTACTTATTTAATTAAGTTTGACCTAGTTTTTGTTTGGTATTTCTATATATCTCTATCTTTTCACCTGTATATATCCCCCCCCCATATAAATATGGCCTATATGTCTGTCTGTCTATCTATCTATCTATCTATCTATCTATCTATCTATCTATCTATCTATCTATCTAATCTATCTATCTATCTACCTTGTGTTTATTTGATTTAGTCAGCATTACCTGTGTCAAATGTGGGCAGTTGTATTTGCTGTTGTAAGGAAAGTGTTTTGCAGTTTTCCTGATGTCCTTTGCCTTTGTTTCTTGCTTTATAAGCCCTTTGGAGCTGAGAACTGCATCATCCTCTCTGACCTGCTGACACAAAATTTATTGACAGCCTACCTAAAGGAAAGGCTGATGGATAACAAGAACAGGAGGAGGAGGTTTGGGTTTGATGGATGATTTGGGTCTCAAAAGCCTGTGATCAGTCCTGCAATTGCCTTTGTCCATTTGAGTTATTCAGGAATCATGTTAGTCCTTTCCTTTCTTCAAAACTAATAAATCTGTAATAATAAATCTAATAGGTTTGTATTGTGACAAATGTGCCTGCAGGTAGTGTGCTGGAAGGTGGGACTGGGCCAGCTGGACCAGGGCTGGTCACAGAGAGGAAAAGGTGACCTTTGCAGCTTTTCATCTCCAGTCTCACCCTTATGTGCTTTTGTAGTTGTCATAGGTGTTTTACACAGGCATTGAGGACAAATCACATTTCCCACAACTCTTCCTAGAAGACAGTTCTGATGGAGACTTGTGCCAGTCCTAACAGGAACACTCATGAGTTTTGTTTTTGTTTTGCTTTTTTTTTTTCCAACAGAATTTAATTCCAATTTACCAGGTTAAATACATAAATCAATCACTCAACAGTTTAAAGAATGCTTTGTTAGGGACCAAAACCTCTGATTTCTGTATTTCTGAGGGATCTGTGCTCACCAGGATGTCTAAACTCTTGCTGCATATTCACATGTCTTTCCCACTGGCTCTTGAATTATTTTCCATTAGTTGTTGTAACTTCATGGCAACACCTGGAATTTGTTCATGAAGCTGCCACTGGTTATGCAGGGCACTGGGAGGGGACCAGGGAGGGCAGAGGAGAGCCTCAGGCTGCCTGGGCTATTTCTGCATGGGCTCATGAGGCTCAGGGGGTGAGAGTGGGCTCTGGGGTACAGATTCCCTCCTTTGCTTCAGAATTAGGGTTTACTGGGCAGTTTCTGTCCAGCTTCTTGTGGACCTGTTGGTTTTTCCAGCTTTTACAGAGATGGGGCAACTGAGAGGCATTTTAAAATATTGTATTCCATAATCAGTTTCAATGAACAGTGAGACACAAGAGTGCCAATAGTGAGACACTCCCAATGTGCTCTCTCTCTATTCCATAGCCTTCCCAAGTCAGCACACCTTATCTCAATGCTTACATACAGATGTACAAGACTGCATGAGCTTCCTGTCAAGTTTTAAAAATTCTTTACAAACCCATTTCCCACATGGGCCCACAAGTGAAAACATCAGAAAAGCTTCTTTCCATTTTTCCTTTTCTCAGCCTCCTTGCCATGCCTCTGGTACCTTTCCTCCTTTCCTTTTGAAGGGGTAATTCAGAGGTGACTGTGTGCAAAGATGAGGCTGGAAGGTGTGGGAGGCCAGTGGGGAGGTCACTGGCCATGGCAGTGCCAGTCACACGAGAGGAAAACAGCAGAAAACCTGGCCTGGAGAGTCAAAGGGATAATTCACAACTCCTGAAATGAGATAGGAAAGGCAAGAATGTGCTGCACAGATGCAGCCTTCCCCTGTCCC
The DNA here is from genome assembly GCA_013397555.1 of Urocynchramus pylzowi. Lineage (NCBI taxonomy): Eukaryota > Metazoa > Chordata > Aves > Passeriformes > Fringillidae > Urocynchramus > Urocynchramus pylzowi. Next base: position 594,790 of record VZRH01004153.1, on the reverse strand, counting down.
TGTGTGAAGCCATTGCTGAATCTGGGAAGTGCTGAGGGAATTCCCAGCACCATCCATCACAGGAGAGCAGCAGCACAGAGCTCTGAGCTGAGCTGAGAGCAGGCTGAGCTTTCTATCATGGATGGACAGGCATCCAGACTTTGCTCTTGGACAGCTCTTCCCCTTTCTTCCCTCAATTCCACCTGTGCTTTCTGTGCTCAGACTAAAATTCTCACTCTCAAAATCATAACAAGAAGGTCATGGTTACTGCTATCCTCCCAAAAGGCAGGTAATTTATATAACAATGGAAATATTTCTAAGTTAAAAATCTGACTTCTCCTCTGCTGCTGCCTGCATTACACTGTGCCTGGGAGTGGAGGAGTGGGAGTGCTACCCTGGCTTGGTTTGCTGGGAGCCCTTCCCAATTCCAAAGGTGTGGCAGGAGTTGAACTTTGGCAATTTTTTTACTATTTTTTTTAATATTTATTTTTTGCCTCATTTTTGATGGTTCAAAACAAATCACCTGCTGACATTGTCATTTATGCCAACAGCACAGGATCCCAGAAAATTACTTTCTGCTATAAAACTGACCCAAGAAATTTATTAGAAAAAGGGGAAGAATATTAGCCTTACATCTATTTTCTGTCTTTTCATTTTTTTAGAAAAGTAAAAAAAAATAATTCATGGCTTCTCTGTCTCACTTCACTTGAGTTTCTTGTAAAGGTTTACAGAAGCAGCCCCACTCAGAATCTGATTTAATTAGGCTGCATGCAGAACCACACCTGTAAACACAAAATTTTCTTTCTGATCAGCCAGTTGAGGACTATGCTTCCAAAGACACCATGAATATTTTTGGCCCTTCCCACCTAACATCTATGTTTAAAAAGAAAAGTTTAAAGGTCAGTTGCTGCAGCCTTTCTTAACCAGCCTCCCCAAGGCCCTAAATGCCTCTGCTGACCCTCAGCCCTGAGACATGTTTGAAAAGGGAGATGTCAAACACTGAGGGAGCCTTTGAACCACACTTGCTGTCTGCAAGCCAGGAGTTAACCTTGATGTACATTCTGAAATTTCTTATTCTGTTTGAATTATTTTACTAATGGGCAAAATAATTTAACCAGAAAATTTGGAGAAGGTCTTTTTGCATCCCAGGGATGGCTGGACGTGGGAGCAGAACTGTTGGAGCCACAGAGCTGGTGGAGTCTCCTTCCCTGGAGCTGACTGGAGAAGACCCTGGGCAAGGTGCTCTGCAGGTCCTGCTTCAGGCAGAACTGCCAGCTGCCAGCTAAAATTACTCTGTGCTGCTGGCAGACCTAAGAGACATGAACAATCTGCTAGATTTTTTTGTCTCCTCCATCCCCTCAGACAGGTGTGTGCATTTCTAGAGCCAGCAGGAGAGACCAGAGCAAGGCAAAGCCTGGCAAGGCAAAGCCTGTCAAGGCAAAGCCTGGCAAGGCAAACCCTGGCAAGGCAAAGCCTGGCAAGGCAAAGCCTGGCAGCCCCACTGGGATTTAATGAGCCACTCCCAGGGCAATGGTGACAAGGCACTGCTGCTGATTTCCAGTTTCACTCTGAGGAGGAACAAAGCAAAATATTATGGCATTTGTGACTTGCAGAACGCTGAATTAGCAACCCAAGGGCAGCAAAAGGGGTTGTTTATAGAGGTTTTGAGATGCTGCTCTCCAAGGGTAGGGAGCTGCTGCCTGAAACACTGCTGTGCCAGGGCCATGAATGTCACTGTCCCAGGGGTGGAAGTGGGGCACATGGGCACCAAGACACCCCAGCTGTGTGGCACAGGGAGGAGGTGACACAGCCAGTGGGTACAGGTGGAGCAACAGAGCCTGTGGCCACTTTGGGGATGCAGGAAGAGGCAGTGCAGCTCTCAGGTGTGCTCAAGAAAAGGGAAAAAAGACCAAATAGCATGTTACTGTGACATGATCATTAGTATTTGCCTCTCTTTGGGGATTTTAGAAGTGTTTTATATCTTTAGCAGTGTTGTGCTGTCAGGTGTCAGACCTCAGCCACCCTCTGGGGGTTACAGTGCACATTGTGGCTTCTGCTGCTCTCAAGGCTGATTAGCTGGGTGCTGATAAGCACTGATAGGCCCTGCAGCTGTGGGGGAAATATTAAAATCTATTGAGATGCCATAACTTAGCCTTCTGATAAGCCCACAACCTGCAAGCTTTTGCATGCAGAACCAGTTTGCTGCACACAATGACTGATAGGAATCACCTTTCTCACTTAGTACTCTCTGAAAAATTTTCTGTGGGATAAATTGTTGGGATACTGCAAGGAGGGATTCAGGGAGCTCTGGCACATCCAGGGTGAGGGTTGTTGTGATGGCTGTGCCTCTCCCACACTCTGCCAATGGCCTTGCTAGATGGCTGTGCTGGCATCAGTGGTCACCTGGCTCAGTCCTGACACTGGAAGCTAGATTTTCTGGTGTGAAATAGGATGGATAATACCCTATGTCCATCTGTAATGTGCATGCTGATGTCTGGAAGACAAACAAAAACAGCCAAATAAAGAAAATGTACGTGATCAATACAAGGTCATCATTTGCTCTGCAGGAAAAATAGGCAATCTATGTTCTTTTGCAAAAATACAGAAAATAGCTCAAATTGCACAGGTTTTGGATTGAGGCTTCTTCAGTGAGTGCTGTGTTTGACTGACAGGTGTAATTTAGAAGAAGAAAGGATGCTATAAATATTTTTAAAGACAACATAGCTCCATCTCTGAGTATAGAGGTCTTTCTGCCTCACAAACTGCATATAAAGATGCATGTCCTTAGGAGACAGTAAGTAAAGTAGAAGTGAAGCTTTTATCTCTCCAAACCATTAAACACAATGACAAAAATAAGGGTTGCTCACGTAATGGCTTACAAATGGAAAATGGAAGAGCACTTGAAATGATGCTGTGTGATATACACACCCTGTATGCTGAAACAATGACATTAAATTTACCACTTTTTTGGGTGTTAATTTAATCAATCAGATGTAATCGGTTTAATTATCAGGGATTCCTGAAATGTTTGGGTGTTTTTGTTGATAGATGTGAGGAATGGCATTTTCAAATGTTGGCTTGTTAACATTAAAGATGCTCTCACTGAGTATCTCTGCTTGAGCTACTTGCTTTGTGATGCTGTGGTGAATCTGCTCCCAAAGGGTTTATCCCCCCCAGAGATTCTGCATTAGGCAGCAGATTCCCATGATGAAAAGCAGAGCTCTCAGAGGAAAAGATTTTATCATTTACCACATGAACAACCAAGTTCATTCACAGGGCATTGCTTACAGATTCCTGTGGAAGATCCTTACAAAACCAGTGCATTTGGGCTACCATACAACCTGCTAGAAAGGCTCAGTCTGAGGGGTGAGATCACAGGAATGTAAGCCTGGCTTTCCTAACCAGAGCTGCCAGCTGCTGGGTGATATCAGGCCAGTTTGTTCTGAAGCCCTGAAAGCCCACTGTGAGTGACCCCCTGCCCACCACCAGATGGTCTGTGTGTGCTGCAGCCCCCCTGACAAAAGACTGAGGAAGACCAGTAGGTTTCACCAATTGAAATTTAATGAGGAGTGAAAAGAACTAAGTGCAGGTTTGAAAGGTGCTTGCCTGATTTTTTTTTTTTTTTTTTCCCCATCTTCAAAACGACCTTGCATTTTTAATGGTTGCAGATTAACACCAGTAATGAATCCCAAGTGTCTAATGCACATCAAGGCTGGGTTCAGGAAACATTAAGGGATACCTAGGAAGACTCATAGATTTTACACACAGAGTACAGTAATGATCTTGCAGACAGAAATTAATGATTTAAGAAAAAGCAGAAATGTTGTTCTCATTCCCAAGGTTAGGGAAGATAAATCAGAAGTGATTGCTTTCCCCAATTGCTTGTTTTGGGATAGGAAACTTGGTGTAGCTGTAATAAAACCTGGAAGGACCTGGGACCTGCATCAGCACTCATGAAATTCAGTGGCTGCTGGCTGAAGGCAGCAGGGTGCCTTGGCTGCACTTTCCAGCCAAGCTGGAGGGCTCGAGTCCTTAGGGAGGTACTGGGGAATATTGAATTGTTAATATGGAAACACAGATGTGTCTGTTGTGATGAAACACCACTCTTCAAGCTCCACTGAGCAAAATGTTTCCATTTCAGAGTAGGAAGAGGTGGATATGGGAGAGGGACCATCGTGCCTTTGAGTGGCTCAGAGGCTGATGCCAGCTGAAACAGACAGGAGGTATCACCAAGCTGTTCAAAAGGAGCTTCATTTGAAGGTGCTGACACTCAACAAATTGAGGTGGAAGGATGCTCATTAGAACTTCCTCAACAGGAAACCCAGTCAGAGCCAAATGAAGAGGTGGTAGCTGACAGGAAATTGATCCAAAAGCAACTTCAGAAACACTGGGAGATTTGGCTCAAAAAATATTTTTTCAAAGTAAAAGGAAAGATTGTTTAGAAGCCCCAAAAGAATATTTGTTTGGAACAAATGAGTTTAAATTTAAAAAAAAAAAAATCATTTGGCTGTGAAAATTATAGATAGAATTTATAGAAGAAAGAATATAGATAGAATATATAGAAGAAAGTTGGTGAGAGACATAACAGAGTAGTGAAATATATGATCATATTTGACCAGTGAGTGCTTGAGGTCCCATCTTGTGGGCTTTATCAAATTGTTAAAAGTAAAATATTTTAGGAAATGCTACAATTTGGAATGAAATTGTGTATTCTATCTATAATTGGAATTAAAATGATGCCTTCTGGGCAAATTTTGAAGAATGTGAATATAAAGCAATAGGTCTGCTCCCATCCACACCTGTTGTAGGCTGAGTTTCCTATCTCTAAGCAAGCAAAAGTTGTATTCTTTGCAACATTGAAAACTTGTGTTGTATGAAGTGTGGGAGCAGCTACAAAATGCTCCTTGAAGCAGCAGAAGCCCGGGGTGGGAGTTGTGCAGAAAGTGTGATCTTCTCTCCAAGTTCAGTGAGCTCTGCCAGTGGGCTGGGAGTGCTGCAGGGAGCAGTCAAGCTGGGATGAAAGATGCCTGGAACAGGGCTCTGCTCCTGAAGGATTGCTTCTGCTTGCCTCAAAGCCATAATCATCTGGATATTCTCTTTCTTTCCTGTGATAGCTCTGGCTTATCTCTGCTGTGGGAGAGAGGGGATTTCCTGGGCAAGTCCCTGAGCTCTCTGTGGTCTGGGAAACCAGGAGGGCACATCCCAAGCGATGTCCAGGTGGCACATCCCAGTTTCTGTGGTGTGAAGGACCTGCTCTGGGGAGTAGGGGAGCTGAGCAAAGGTGGGGAGCCAGGTCCCACAGCAGCCCAGGCAAGTAAGCAATTTTTCATCCAGGAGCCAGGTTCAGACTCACCCAAACCCAGCGTTTGTGTCCTTGCCAGTCTGTGCATCCTTCTCCATACAACACCACCCCTGCTCCTACAGACCTGTGCTGGCATTATGGGCTACCCTAATACATTGGTTTTTTAGTGCTTAAATACTAAAAACAAATGTGTTACAATGTAATTTTCCTGCCTCTCAATTTCCCCACTTCTGCAACCTTACACAGCAATAGTCGTTGTTTGGCATCTTTCATAACAGCACTTAACACAAAGTGAATCTCCAGAAGCTTTAAGTAGGTGATAAACTTAATTCTAATTCTTTTGTTTGCACTAACAGAGTATGTGTGAAAAGGCATTTCTCAGCAACAGGATACTGAACTTTCTGCTCTGGCCCAGAAGGAGCATTCTCATGTATCAGCAACATGAAAAGGGACACAGCCCTAACTTGCATTCATGAAAATCTCATTTTAGTTATTTAGCCTGATCAAGATGGTATGAATTGCTTAAACATTCCTTGCACATAATTTTATGTCAGTCAAGAAAGGCAAAAAATCTGTGTTTGCAGCTGGTGGAGTATGTTGGATCAAAACCTTCCAGTGCACCTTTTAGTTTTTGGTTTTTTTTTCCATCTGCAGTTTACTCTTGACTCATCAGCCATAACTGAGAAAATGTTAGTTCAGATTGTACAGCCACCACTTCATACTGTCCTCATTCTTTCTCATGGTCCCTTCCCCAATGACCAGGCTTTTTTTTTTTTTTTTTTATGTGAGGCATTGAATGAATAATAATAAAAAATCCTAGGACAGGTGCACTTAAAAGATTATGAAGTGTTGAATTTCACATTGGCAAAAATAAGTTATTGAGGCTGATGCATCATAAAGGAAAAGACTAATTTTCTGCCAATTTAATGCAGTAACAACAGATAATAGTACATCTTAGAGTTCTCAAGTGGAGCAGGAGGGTGTTTATTCTTTTGTGGCAGGTGGTGCCATGCCCAAGCCTGGGTATGTTGCATAAATATTGTTAGCATCAAACATATCTCAGAGAAGCAGCCAGATGATGAATCATCCACTTGGAGAAGTCCCAAGCCACCATTTATCTTTATTTACCTGCCTTTCTTACAGGCATCTGCTGAGAAAACTATATTATATGTAACCCCTCTTCTTTTTTTTTTTTCCTTCTTATTCATTTTTACTATGTTAACAGGAAAAAGCACAGCTAAAGTCATGATACTGTAGCCTACATTTAAGAAAGATGCAAGAAAATAGAGGTTTTCAAGGGTTGTCTCTCCTTTTGTGGGGACAAAAGTAATTTCTTGAGAAAATAATCGCATTTTGTCTTCTTACCATTGTACCCATCTTAGACTGTGACCTTGGGATATGTTTTATATTATTATATCTACTTTCTTTCTGAAAACAACTGAAGATAGAGGAGGTTGGAGACATTTTCACCAGTTCAGACATGCAAAGATGGAATCAGATGTAAACTAGAAAAGAAGTCAGTTGTGTGTCAGAGGACAAAATGCCTTTAAAACCAGAACTCCAGAACTCGTGGCTCCCTGCTGGAATTTCTAGAATTAAAATATCTCATTGCACAGCTCATGGACTTCTTCCAGTAGCAGCACCATGAATGCAGAGCATCTCTTTGTAGATCAACTCAGTTATCCTGAGAGCAGAATGCATCCCCCTAGGAACAACTAGTAATAAAACAGCTAGTAATGAAAGTGAAATCATATTTTTTTTTTCCTTTTTAACTGACAGTGCTTCATCCCCTTAAGGTACAACTGAAGTCAAGAAAGCCCCTTGCTCCTAGCCCTCAAACTCCAGGAGATTATCATTAAAAGGCAGCACATCTAAATCTGTAGTTGAAAGAACTTCTCACGCTCTAAAAATGAGGTTCAGGTAGATGAAGAAATCAGGGGGGAATTGGCAGCACAGTTTTCAAAAGGCAGAAAGGCTGATCTGTTTTCTGACTGTTGCTCAAATCTGGATTGAAGGCAGTAGGAGGTGTGTGCTGGTTTAGGCCAGGTCTGGGCTGTGCATGAGATGGGCCACGGGCAGGCAGGGATGAGTCAAGAAATTCTGGGCAGAAGCCATCCACAGGCAGCTTGTGCCACCTCTGGGGTCAGGAGTTCAGTGAGCATTCACTCATTGGGGTGTGCAGGCACTCAGCACTGTCTTTAGAGATGAGTTTTGGTGCCTTGAACGAAAGCAAGCACTTCACAGACTGTGTTTGTAGCAGTGCTAAGATTATTTTGTCTTAGAAGTGATCTAGAAAAGAGCCTGTTCTTGTGCTGGCACAATTCTTTTAGTTTTAGAAGTTGGTATCCTTTCTTTGCCATTTGGTGAGCCAAGCAATACTTAGTCACTGATCTTAAGTGCAGAGAAATTTGATATATATTAGGATTTAAAGTTTGTTTTCTGCTTCTGCTAAGTGACAGATTACTTTCTGTTATTATATTTAGCTCCACATCCCCCACAGATTTGCTCACTGGTGGAGCATCCACTGTTTAGTTATTTATCTCCCAGAACTGAACACAAAACCCAGTTTTAAGTGGCTGCATAATCTGGATAGTGCACAGGAGGAACTAAACTCTCTGCTGGGGAACCCAGAGCCACCAGAGGGAATGAGCCATAATGAGCCATGCAGGGTGAGAGAAGGTGCTTGTCTTTCTCCTGGCCTTCTGTGTCTTCTGAATGGTGAAACCTGGTCTCCCTTGCCCTGGATGGGTGCTCAAACATTGATTTTCTTCCTAAGCAGTGGCTTTTCAGAATGCTGTGGCCAGAGCTGGGCTCTGTGTCAGGCTCATTCATGCTGGGTATGCAGAGGGGAAGTCTGACAGATCAGCTCCTGAGGGAAAATAGGAATTTAATTCCAGATTATTTGGATGATAAACACCAGGAGCTAAAAAAAAAAAAAAAAAAAAAAAAAAAAACACTATCAGGAATNAAAAAAAAAAAAGAAAGTAGCATATCCAGGATTGATGGCCTGATTTCCAGAACTCTAGAAGATATAGTGATGATTTTTATATCTCTGAAATAAATGCCTCATGTAAGAGTGTGTCTCCAAGCTGCCCTCCTGCTCCTGCACAGCCCTGCTGGCTTTGCTCAGGGGAATGAGAACTCACATTTTCAAAGTCTCCAGGAGACTGCAGGGGATCAGAGCCTCTGACAGCTGGCCTGGTCAGAGCCTTTCTGTCTAAAGCAGTTCCATTTTTGGGATAAGCTGCACACACTCCTGAATATGGCCCACATTTTTTAAACCCTGCTGAAAAATGAGGAGGTGGCACGGAAGAGCCACAGAGATATTATTTGCAAAGTCTGGCAGCAAAAGACAAGAACCCAATCTGTTGTACTGACTGCCCTTAACTTGGTCGTTAAAGACAGAAAAGGAACCTACATTTATCAGGGAAACATCAATTATACATTTTGAAGGGTGAAAACCCCTAAATTAGACAAAAGGGGCGGGGTTGAGGGGTGGGGTTGGGTGTTTGTAGAGGTGGAGAGAGAGAAGAGGAAAATAATCCAATGTGTGTGGAGAGAATTACCATCAGCAGAGCTGTTTACAGGTGATGGTGGGTGCCAGAGCCTCCCATCTCCTCAGATCACAGCTGGATAACTTTGAGGAAAATGTTCATTAACCAAGAAAGGGTTACCTTTTGATCAAAAGCAAGTTATTGTGCTCAATACATGGCTGCTATGGAGCAGTTAGTCTCTAGAGAAGGTAATTTTTGGTGATTTTATGGTCCTATCAAGCCTTGAATTCCTTAGATATTCCTGTGAGAAGCTCTGCCCTCCCAGAACTGCCTGGCAGAAGCAGCCCCTTACTTCTGCCAGCACAACTCCTCTCATTGTGGAGTTTCTGCCACAAAGGCTCTGGGCCAGGGTTTCTTCCAGTGAAAAAAAGCACAAAACTAAACCAAATTTATCTGAGGCTGTGGAAATGAAAAAAAACATTAAATTAACTAATCATGTATTAAAGAGTTATCACTAAACATCAGTAGTAGGTGCAGGAGTATCTGAGTACAGATGTTGAAATTAAAGAGGGGGTACTGCTTCCAAATGTCCACGAGGGATGATCCCTTGTTCTGCCAGCAGAAATATCCCCAGCCAGTCAATTTCTGCAGCTGCAATGAGGCTCCACTCAGGTCTAAGGGTAGGGAGACAATGGGAAGGGAATACAGAGATTTCCAGCTTTCTCCCTCACTTGGTAAAACATGGTAAACCATATTTACCCTCCATAGCTCTCCAAGAGCTTCAGGGTTTTGTCTTTTTACCATAGCCATGAAGCAATCAGTAAGTTCTCCTCTTCTTCATTGCAGCATTAAATATGGAAGAAATGGTGCCAGCCAGCCCAGAATCATCAAACCTTAATCACAAAGCAAACCTAGAGAGAGTCCCTTTTTTTGTGCTGCAGCATAGAAACCTCTGAGCCTGATCTATGGCCAGGGAGGTCAGAAAAAATATTCCTGCTGTGTCCTGGGGCTAGGAGACCATTTGGTCTTCCAGTAAGGTTGGATTCTTTCCTGTGCATCAGGCAGAACACAAATGAAAGTGGTATCAAAGATGTTACATGAGCCCTAAGCAGAATAAATATTATATATATGTCAAATCTGTCACTTGGTGTTTCTATAGAAAGTACTTTATACATTAGAATCTGTCAGCCTTTATTCTCTCTGTTTGAGTTGGTCTCTGCAAAGCCTTAAGCTAAATATTGACTTTTTGCATGAAGAATATGATGATATACATAGGGGATGGTCAGCAGGCCGAGGAGGAAATGCAGGCTGGGCAGCAAATCAATGGTGAGATCCAGTTCTTCAGGGCATAGGATGAAGGCAGGCATTGTGCTTGTGAAATCATTTGCTTTGCAGTTTAGAAATGTATAGAAATTCACCTTGTCTCCAAATGTGGTTATTCCATCTTAGTGCTGTTGATTTGAATTTTTTTAATGCTCATTATCCTGAAATGCTGAATCCAATGTGTTTGAGTATCAAGGAAAGAAAGGTTAAGGCTTTGGAGAAAAACTATTCCTCCACTTTTTTTTTCCTTTTCCTTCTCAGCTGTACATGTACTTAAAGCAGATAAATTTCTGAGGTACATTTCTTCTCACATTCTGGGACCCTTTTCATATCCCTTCCAGTCTCTTCTTGGAAAATAATGTCACCTTAACTCCCTGTGAAACAGTCTTTATTCAGCTATAGGGGTGTGTTCATACAGACATGTGCATGTATATCTATTTGTATTTGTACAAAAAAGTCTTTAGACTAATATCTCATACTAAAAATCTACTCTGGGCATTTGCCTAATCTATTTCTATAACAATAGAAATAGATAAGTAGGCATAAATAATAGACACTACTGCTAAAGGCCAATTACAGACCCTTATCATTAGAATAGCAACCTGGAGAATTTCCCTTTGATGTGTCCTTGATTTTGGCAGAACTACACAAAATGTATATTGTCAGTCTGTGGGAGTCTGAGCTCTTTGCTGGAGCCTAGCACAGATTCTTCAATTTCTCATTACGTATTTCTCTTTTATCTACCCAAAAAAGCTGTGCCACTTGCTTCCAGCTAGTGAGGAATTTGAACAAATTTTGTCTCCATTGTCCCTTTTTGATGCTCAGATGGAAAAGTCACTCTTGGCTTCATGCAATTTGCTTCATCGTACTTAAAAAATCTAAGGTAATTGCAGGAGTGAATGTAATTTATTTTCCCAATGCACTAATGGGGAAGTAATAAGTTAATGGCTCTTTCAAAAAACAAAATGTAACTAGAATAGTTGGGATTTTGCAACCTGATTTAGAGTGGTTGTACATGAGAATGTGCAGCACTTTCAAGAGAAGATTTAAACAGTTGCTCTCCCTGGAGCTCTAAATGTTACATTTTTCTCTAGGGATCTGTGGGAAACAGAGGGGCTGAAGGAAAAACAAAGCAAGGCTTGATCCTATTGCAGAGTGCAGTCCTGCAGCAGCCACAGAGATCTCTCTTGTGCAGAGGCTGTGAGTGCCCTGCAGGCCACTGGTAGGCTAGGAAAGGAGTAATTCTTACCTTCTGATGAACAGAATTTAATAGTTTTAACAAATTTAACAAGGCTTAAAAAAAAAAGATTGTTATTCTTACTTCTCACATCTTCTCTCCCAGGGGCAGGGGAGAGACAGAGACACCTGATTTTTGGTGGGTAAGTGTCCATGTGGTTGTTGCAGTTATCTGCACAAGTTTTAGAATAAATTACATGTGGTTGGTGTTACAGTCATGTTAGATTGTGGTCATGTTAGATCATGCTATGGGTATGTCAGATTTTGCTGTTATGGTCATACACAAAACAAAAAGCTGAGCAAGCACCTGAGAAGGAGGAGTGAGCTGGAGCTGCCAAGTGGTGAGGCTGGGAAGTCATCCTGAAGCCAGGCAGGGAGTTACAGGCAGTTATTTCATTACCTCTGCTCCCCAAAGATCCTCAACATTCAGCTCCTCTCTCCTCTCCTCTCCTCTCCTCTCCTCTCCTC
>VZRH01004153.1:552287-582896 GCA_013397555.1 Urocynchramus pylzowi | reverse complement strand
TCTCCTCTCCTCTCCTCTCCTCTCCACACAGACCAGAAGGAACAGGGAAGAAAATCATGAATTTCCATTTAGGTAAATTGTGATCCTTTGGCAGCTTTCTGAAAGATTTTCAGGTTTTGCACGATGTAAGTAATTCAGATTAAACCAGGACTTGATAAGCTTTCCTTAGTGAGATGCTGACAGTGCATCTATTTCCTGCACTTACCAACAGGTGCCAGAACTGGTTGCAATAAATAGCTGCCTTCTCATAAGACAAAAAGTAAGACTAGGGTTGTATTAGCATGCAAATGCTTTTCATTTATTCATTACAGTCTTTCTGAGATTTGTGCCTCTAGAGACACTTCTGTGTTTAGGCCAGAAGAAACTCAGATACTTAAAAGATATGCAAATCCTTCATGAAGTGGACTCAAAACACCAAATGACTTCAGAAATAGCTCACAGTCTATTGGAAGCCTGCAAGTATGGGATTATGTACTGCATCTATTGCAGGAAGTAAAGTAGACTTCAAAAAACTCTGTGTTCTTTTAAAATAAATAAATTCATAGAAACAGGTCTCAAAATGCTTCAGCTATAAATAAACTATTTATGATTAAGTCTTGAATCTTCCAGGACTTCTGGTGTACCAGGTTAATCAAGATGGCTTTATGTGCACAGAAATATTCAAAGGTTGATAGTGACAGGTTTTCTTATTGCTGGCAAACTACAGGAGTAATAAGAAATACTGTGAGCTGTTGTAATTATGATTGGAATATACCTGGATATTTAAAAATAATAATAATAATTTTAATCCAAGGTAAAAAGAGCAAACCCTACAGAAGAGTATTTTTCCTTAGCTGACATGTACCATGAGATATGTTTTTAGTGTATGTAGGACTCTCTCAAATTTGCAAGGTGGTCTCTCATTTTTATGAGTGAGGGAAGGCTGAGAAGCAAATTTACTCCTTGATGCAGCTGATGGAAAAATAGAATGTTTTGAAAATCCCACTTAAGTTAGGCTGAATAAATCTCCTCTTTGAGACCACACAGGATTTGAGCCACAAATTTTCAGTGATTTTTTCAGTGACCAAGCAGCATCTTGTTGCACAAGTTTTGGATTCAGTGCAGAATAGCACATGGAGAATTGGCCCACTGCATCATTTGCCCTGTATTTCTTTGCTTTTTGGAGGGGTTTTGCTGGGTTTCAGTGCTCCAATTCTTGTTTCACCTTATTGCTCTTAAATTCCTTTTGATCTTGAAAGAGCCTCAGCTACAAAGAAAACAAAATGATGTTAAGACACATCTGTGTTCATAAGGAAATGGATGTAATTACATTGTCTGAGTGATATGAAAGAAGACTTTCCAAAGTAATATAGATTGCATTAGGGGAAACAGATCCCATGGCCAATCTGCCTATATATTGTATTATGGTTTGGTTTTTTTTTACTTCTGAGTGCACAAGCAAGAACATGAGAAGCCAGGAAAATAGCACCATTTTTTTTGATTTTCCATATTAAGAGTGGAGCCACTTTGAAAGGCACAGAGGAATGAGAGCAGCCAGGGCCACTTTGCTGGTGGGATTAGGCACAATCCTTGAGCAGAGTGTGGCACTCTCCTGCCAAACCCTGCTGCTTTCAGATCAAGCCTGCCCCTGTTTCTTGATCATTTCATGTTGGGAAGTGAAAATTAGTGAATGAAAATAAAGAAAAAAAATGGATGCTGCTGTTGCTGAGACATCTTTTTAAAGCTTGTACAAGCACAGCTGGCAGAAAATATATTTGTGTTCAAATATATTTGTGTTCAGCTCAGAGTGAGAGAAAAGCTGTGGATGAACTGTGTTCAAGGTCAGGTTGATGGGGCTTTGAGCACTAGGATGCAGTGCAAGATGTCTCTGCCTGTGGCAGGGGGTTTGGAACTGGATGACTTTTGAAGTTCCCTTCCAACCCAAACTCTTCTGAGATTCTGAGATTCTAGGAGTGGGGCTCAGAAGAAGAGCACAGCTCCATGCCAGTGTGTCCCAGCATTTATACTTCCCACACAGACATTCCCTTGCCAGTTTCTTGCAGACTTTTAACAATGCTCCCACCTTTGCCCCTTTCCTAAAGAGAGTTTATCTCTTTTTTCCCTTCTTGTCATCTTCTCCTTCCCTGTCTGTCATGCTCAGTTCCCAGCAGCACAGCTCTGTCAGTGGGTTCTTCCTTGCTGAAGCCTTGCAAGAGCTATTATTCTCCTAAATGAAACTTCACTAAATCTGGCAAACTGCTGCAGAGTGTTTCTGTTTATGAGCTGACATTTGCTGCTCAGGAAATACCTCACTGTAAAATTTTCACCCAGCTGTAGATACCATAGTCCTTTTTATTTTCTTTTCAAGCTCTGATCACTTTTCCAGGCCTTTGCCTGAGCTGGCTGGGGGAGGAAAAGAGAAAAAAAAAAAAAAAAAAAAAAAAGAGAAAGTTATCTTTGTTATTTATTTTTTTGCCAGCAGAGAAAAATCTAACAAAGGCAAAAGAAACCCCACTGAGCCCATTTTAACAGCCATGTATCATTGAAGGGCAGTGCATCCCTAGCTGGTGTAAATAAAGGAGGAAAGTATGAAACAATCAGTATGGTTCCAGTTTAACATAACTTCTGCAGCATTAATGAAAGTTATTTCTAGGGACGTTCATTTGTTATGAAAAGTCATCCCATGCAAGTTTTGTCTTTTATAATACTAAGCCAAACAACAAAAAATTTCTATTGGGCTTTTAGTGTTTGCTGTCTTGCTTCAAATGCTGCATAGTGTGAAAAAGTAAAACTTTGACAACACCTGCAGCAAGTTGAGATGAGCTGAGTAACTGTAAAATCATGAAGACAATCTTGCTTGACATGCAAATTGTGTAGCCTAACCAGGGAAAAAGCTACTTCGTCATTTAATCTTGGAAAATGCAATTTGGGCTGCTGTAACTGGAGCTTTCCAAGAGATAAATTTCTCAAAATGATTAATATCTCTGGCAGAAAATTATATCAGTAATATGTGTAGAGCACAAAGGAGGCTTGGAGTAATGTAATTCTGTTCAAATTTTTTATTTTTTTCATAAAAGGGAAGGGTAGATTATGCCATCTAGTTAAGCCTTTACATATTCTAAAGAGAAGCAGTATATTCAAATTCTAAACTCTGCTTAAAAAGGGATAAATTTGTGCCTGCAGGTTTGCAGGCCCTCAAGGTAGTGGTTCAAATGAAAAAAAATGACATTTTGAAATGGGATGAAAATTTAAAATCCCAGGAAAAAGAAGATTGTGTATTCTTAAAATTGTATTTTGCCCTGCAAAAGCTGTTGAAACCACTGAAAGCCTAGAGGAAAATCATTGATGGCTCCTTTTTGGTTTGTTGTTTGTTGTTTTTTTTTTTTTTTTGAAGAACAGACTTTACTAATCTTAAGGTTTTAATGCAGATGTAAAACCTTAGAGGAAGTTACAGAAATTATGTTTTTGTAAATAACATGACTAGTTTAAAATTTAATTCCCCTGAAACTGGAGATCCACTTTATTTGGAGGGGATCTTCAGAATCCAGAGGGATGAGCTGGACCTTTGGATTTTTTAGTAGGTTTTTTAAATGAACAAAAGGATTATTGCATTGGACATGTGAGGTTGAAGGCCAGGTGTCTGTGGGATACTCTCTGTTTTACCTGAGTTAATTAGCTATAGTACCTATTTATCAAAGAACAGGTAGATACTTTTTGCCAATTATTTAACACCATTAACAAATGGTGAGATAATAGGGCTGTATCACTTTCTCCCTGATTATTGGTTTTACTTAATTAGTAATTATAGAAATATAAATTCAAAAGAGGGTGTACACTGCATAATCATTTCTTCCCTACATAAGAAAGATAAAACTAAGTAAATCCTTCCCCAGAGTGGTCCTGATTTATACTGGTGGGTGAGAAGGAGAGTCAGGCCTGACAGTGAATTGCTGACCTGCATTGTTTTCACTTCTTTCATAAAGACAGTGCTCCAAAGTGCTTACAGTAAAACCCCAGTGCTCTGATTTACTGCCTCAAGCATCCTGGAGAAGCCTGGGATGATGACTGTGATGCTTGTGGTCCTTCTCTGCCACCAGCCTGGTCCATCTCATATTTCTTCTTATTTCCCTTCAAGGAACTATGGGAACTCTTCTGCAGTTCCCCCCAAAAAATTTCTTTAGTAAATATTAACATTATAATGTCTTTAAACAGCATCTAATTGTTAAAAACTAAATCCAGAATAGATGCCAAGATCTACATTCATTTGTTCCTTGCTAATAGGTTAAAGAATGGAGAAAGGACAGAGATGAGTGCTTCTCCATTTCTGCCCATCTGATTTCCACATGGTGATTTCTGCTTGCAGATATCTGCACAAGTCACAGCAGCTCCAATTTTAGACCAGCAGAGCCTAATGAAGCAAGTGTGAGATTGGAAATCTGGTTGTTAAAGCTTTTAAGTAATTGGCTGGATTTTTCTTCTGCTGAAATTTGTCCCAGCTCTACTAAAGTTGTATCATCTTCAGCACATTAAAGTTAGAGAGCTGTAATTCCCTTGAAACTTTAGTATAAAAACCTGTATGAACCATTACAATTTTGGACAAAAAAGATTTACCACTGGGAAAAAAGGCATGGATCTAACTGAGGCACTAGCTGATTTGCACCTTCAGCTACAAATATCCAGGTAACAAACAGAAATAATCTGTCTGTGTGTAGAAATAATCTGTCTGTGGGCATCTTTCCACCTGGCTCGTGTGACCAGCCATTAGTCAATGTGTGTCAGCTTCATCTGTAAATTTTGCTCCCTTTTATGTTTGAATTTTCTGAGGAGCAGAATCTCATGCAACCTCTCAGATTGAATTGCTGAGCATGTCAGTAGAGTCATGTTGACTGGAATGACCTCTGCTTTGAAAGGGAAGGAGGTAATTGGGTTTCCAAATTCAATGCTGCATCTGACATCAATCAGTTGTCAAATTTCATTAACTCTCACACTTTGGGTTCCAGGAAGATTGACTGTACATGCCTGTATGGCTGGGAAAGCACTGAAACTCTGACAAGCCTTGATAACCAGAGCTGCTCAAGAGAATGTCTTTAATAAATGCTCTCTCACCTTTCTGTATGACCCAGAATTCTCCAAGGAAAGGCTATTATCCAAAGATATAAATATTCATGTGTAGAAAATTAATAAATATTTGTATATAGGCATATCTGGAGAGTTATTTGTCACTCTCCAGATAGTCTCCAGATAGATTTTATATATATATATATATATATACACATATATATATGCACATACATACTTAACATATATATGTATATATACATACACACATGTAGGTACATAAAGACAGGTCTGTATATATGAATTTTTAAAACATCCATTCCACTCTAATTCAATGCAATCTAATCCAAACATAATAAAGCCTCCCTGAAAGGGAAGTCTCCTGTAATTTGCCAGGGGAATGGACCCACAACACTCATTGCATTGTGGAGAAAAAAGTTCTGGTGTCCCTGCTCTAAAGCACAGAAAGAGTCAGAGGCAAGGATGTGTTAAAAACATGCTAAAAATAGTCTTGAGTTTAAATCTGTGCTTTTCAGGTAGGCAAAGATTCACAAAGCCAGAACAAGATACCTTGGGCCAGGCACAAAAATACTTTGGGGTTTAGGAGCAAGAACACTAATGCCAACTTCACAATATGGATTGTTACTGAAAACTGGGATCTAACACTGTAAGTAATCTGCTGTCATAGGTCTGAAGATTTCTTTATTTTTTGAAAGACATTATCAGAACAAAAATTTATTAAAGGGTAAATACTATCAAAGAAAAAAAAAATGAAAGGATATTTTCAGGTTCCTGCTGCCTCAGTGCTGCTATCCAAGCACAGACAGATCTGCTTTTGGAAGAGTGCTGGGCTCCAGCAGGAGATAATCACAGCTTATGCTGGACATCTGTGGTCCTCAAAGAACTGCTAAAGCTCTGGGTGTGGAAATCAGGTGAGCAGAAAATAGGCTTTTAAATTCCTAAACCAAAAGCTACCCAATTAGCCCCAGTTCAGTATACTTGCATAATTTGTTGAGAATCTAAACATTTTAGTATATATTTGTGAACTTGTTAACCTACAAAAATTCACACTGAAGAACATGGAGTGACTCCCAGCTTTCTCTGATGTGCTAAATAAGATCACTAGATATTTTTTAAACATCTGAAGTCCTCTATTTTTTGTTAATATTTCATTGTCATATTCTTCTCTCCACAGTTAATTTAATTTGCTATTATACCACCCACAGTGCTCACTTGTTCATTCTCTTTCATCTCCCTCTGTATCCCACCAGAATCCAGAGTCAGACTTCTGTCACAGTTCTACTTCACACAAGTAGCTGGTTGGAACAGCAGAACTATAAATTTTATGTGCTCCATTTGCATCACCAAAAATTTTGGAAACTCAGTTGTATACACAGTTTGCTCAGTTGTATACATGCCAGCAGCCCAGAACTCATTTTAAATTATAGTTATTTATGCTTATGTATGGCAATGAGGGCCTGTTTTCCCTCCTGTCATCCATTCTTCACCAAAGTTGTGATTCTATTTTTGACTCCCTGGTTGTTACTTCTGGAGATATTTTGAAGGTTTGTGTAAGCTGGAGTACATTTGAAACAATCAGTCCAGTTGAACACATGGCAAGTAGCACTTCTCCAGTAATTGCTGTGCTGCATCACCTTTCTCCTTCAGCCTCCTCAATGCCAAGATCTTCTCACAAGGAAATAAAAGCCATAACTTGAGAAAAGTATGTTCATGATGAGGATACTCATTATGAATTCTGTACACATTGGTTGTTTGCAATGATTCTGTTTTTCCACTTGTTCCTCAGGCAGTAACAGTAAATTTGGGTGCCTGTGACATTTCTGCAATTCTACCTTTGAATGAGGCTGATACCATATATTGCCTTATAAATACTGACTTGCTTTAAGTCCCATGCGTGCCTCTCATGTAGAAATGAAACAGACAGTACAGTCATTATTCAACTTAATTTGCAATATTTATTGCCCTTGGTGGATCCAAATGTATTTGCTACGCTCACAATAAATGACCTCTGGGTTTCAGAGATGCATTATCTTATGGAAAACTTGCAAGGAGTAAATAATACCCTTCCCTTTCTCTCTATGATTATTTCTACAGTGCCACTATTGTGTCCTGTACCCAAATTTAATTCAGGCTCAGCTGAAGGACTCTTGCTCATGCCATAGTGTGAAACAAGGGTAACATTAGTGTAAATGCAGTGAGAAGAAAAGCAACTGTATGACTTGCCCTGGTGACATTTGGAGAAAAATGGCTATAAGGACCAGCTGTAGAGTAAACATGGCTCAATCCTGGGAAGGGAAAATGCTGCCTTGTCCTTGGGATGAGGAGTTCAGTATCACCCACAGCCAGCTGGTTTCTCTGTGCTCAGGGAAGAATGAACTGCATAAGCATGGCCATGAGATCAGAGTGTCAGGTCCCTTATCAGGAGCTGGAAACCACAGGAGAAGCAGAAGCAGCAGTAAAGTGGAAGCTACACACCTGAAAAAACAGCTCTCCTAGTGTTTTGCTGTTATTGCAAGCTGTGTGATTTTTAGTGGTCAGTGGTCATTAAAATATTAAAATATTTTAATATTTTAAGATCAGACTGAAAATGTCAGATGATTGGATTATGTGTAAAACTGCATTCAACATTCATAATTTATAGATTAGTACATCTAGTTCTAAGCTTCCCAATGAAAGTCAAGAGAAAGAAAACATTATTACTTTATTTTAAAGGTGAAAATGGAGTGATAAATTGACTTTCCTGAGGTCCCATGGGAAGTCTGTGCTAGACATGTGTGTTTTCTCTGAACTATCCATGCAACCTTTCCCCACCTTTCTGTGGAGTAAGCCTAATTTTTATACTTTTCTTTACCCTTTAAAAACCCTTTCTTCCAGTCAAAGGATACATATCAGAAAAAGATAATCAGAACAAAAATTTATGTTGGAATTATGGGACAGACTCCAGTAGGCACAGACCCCTTTGAATATTTTGCACTTGCTAATAAGGGTAAAAGTTCTGTCAGACTGGTGTCCTGATTATTTGATATGCAAAAAAGGCTGATTTAAGAACTGACAGAGAAGCTGGATTTGAGATTTTAAGGTTATTTTAAATTAAATATTAATAGCCTGGAAATCAAGAGGGGAGGGAAGAGAGTTTCTGTGTCAAACACAAAATAGGAAAAAAAGGTTTATTCTTGAAAGAAAATTCTTAGGATATACTTCATAACTCCTGATGGTTTTGGGCAGAAAAGAAATTCTCAGTCTCACAGAAATTCCTGTTGCAGAAGGTAATTTTATTCAATTCATAAATCCTTATAACAAAGATTTTTGCTTTGCCAATTATCCAGATATTCATTTCACAGGAGATAATGAAGTATGTGGTAAATGTTTCAGCTGATCTTATTTTAACTTTTCACCATTCTTGTGACAAAATGCCATACATAAAATCTGACATCAGGTTTTTTATTAGTGTAAAAAAATGATACCTCAAAACATTATGCATGCTCATGGATCAGAGTCTAAAATCAGAACCCATAAAACTTATTATTATTGGAGGTTGTGTTTTTCATAAATGGCAGCTGTGCTCTTCTCCCATAATGTCACTGCCAAAGCAAAGTGAGATAATAAAACCCATTTTTCTTTGGCTTATTTTCTTTATAAATGATATAAAAAGAAGTCATATACTTATTACCTTATTGAAATGCTTTTTAAGATTTGATATTTGCAGAGAACTACAAAATGTCCTTCCTGTCTAAAACTCACAGTGGCTGATTGAAATGAATCCACAGGCTTCTCTGCCTTGGACTGTTAGACTGGATTATTTGCTTTTAATTCAACATATGGATATTGTAATTATCTGAGGAAATTATAAGGGGGTGTAATACATTATTGACTACATCTTGCTCCAAAGCAGTTATGCAGAATAATTTAAAAAGTAGAACAAAGCCCTATAATTCTAAAGAACACAACCCTACCAGTTAAATTTAGACCAAAAAAAAAGCATTGTTTTATCAAGAAAAAAAAAAAAAATCCCAGTGTATAAAATAGATAGGAAAATGAGTGACAAGTGTCTATAAAATGAGCTTGGAAATAGCTATATAAATCTTCCTTCTCTGACTCTGAATCGCCTTTATGATCTTTGCAGAATATATATAAAAATTTCTCTAGCTCTGGCTCACTTAACTGCATTTTGGAGCATATTTGGTGCTGTATTTTCTGTTTCTGTGCTATGACATAAAAATGGAAACTTTGCTTCAACTCTCAAAGGTCCTAACTGGTTTTGTCTGATGAAACTTTATTTGGTGGGAATACACTATAGAGATGGAACTTCCACAGCATTTATAGGCCTTAAAAATTGTGTGTGGCTGCTCTAGAGAAATATTCAATTTCTGCTTCATCCTGGCCAAGTGTAAGAGCTCAGTGAGCTCGTTGTGGACCTCGACAAAGCTCATTGTTGAGACAGTCAAGTTCAGAGCAAAAAATCCTTCTGTTTATGTGCTGTATAAGCATTCATCCCCGTGGTTTTCTGGAGGGACTTTTTCCTGGTAGCTCTTTACTTTCTTGCTGTTCTCCTTTCCAGCTTTTCTGACCTGATTTTCTCCCTTTTATGGTCCCATTCTTCTAATGCCTCGAGTCGAATGGGGCTGCAGAAAGACTGAGTGCTGGATGGGAACTGCATTAACAACTGTGACAGGGTTATTGCCTGGCTGTCTCTGCAAATGTCTTTTTTGATCTTTACTAACAAACAAACTCACTTAAACTGAGTTTAGTTTGCATTTCTGGTGAGCTGAAGCAGATGCAGATTGTCCTCAGAGAGTTGTCTGAGGGACACTTGAGATGTGCATGTGCATAAGATCAAGGATTCATTTTGCTGCTTTCAGAAATCCACCCCAAAGCCACCTCAGGACTTTTACAGATTTAAAACAGTGTCAGGGGGGTTCTATGGGCACCTGGAGAAACCTGAAAAAGCTGCTTCAGTCTAGAGGGATAAACAGAAATAAGCATCAATCACTCCTACCACTGCATTTTCTAATGAGTTATCTATGAATTACCTGGTTTTTGGTTCTGCTGTGGGCAGGCACACCTTCCACTAGACCAGGTTGCTCTAAGCCCTACCCACCCTGGCCTTGATGGGGCATCATTGTGTAAAAAGTGATTTTAGAAGCCAAATTCCTTCATTTCAGAGGCCTGGCTTTGGTAGTGTTTCAAACTTACCCACTGCATTTCCTGAGGTGTAACAGCACCAAAAGTGCTTGGTGAATCACAGGAATTATATTTCTTACCAGCCTCCAGGTCAGAGCCTCTAATTAGAGAGCTGAAATGTGGCTTCCCGTGGTTTGTCCTGCTCAGCCAAACTGCTGGGCCAGTGTCTGCTTTTTAAGGAGCTTAATTTCTTTCACTGAGCCTTTTAAATGTAAAATGAACTGGATTTATAAAGCTCTCCTGACTTGCAGCTCTGGCTTGAATACCTTGTGTTAACATGGTTATTTATATAGCATTGAAACAGCCCTGGGCAAGATTGTAAGGCAGCAGCTCCTAGAGAGCCCTCATAAAGAAGAGATGTTCATCTCATCTGGCAATTGCTGAGAACAAAAGAAAAAAAGTATATAAATTATATTTAATGGTGCCTGGAAATGCTGTGTGCTGACAATAGAAGTGTAATCCCTCTCTCATGCCTCCCTTCCTCTGGAGCATCCTCAGCAGTGACCCCGGGCTGGAGCAGCCTTTGCAGCACAGTTGGGATAATGCTGCCAGGACCAACCCTTGCATTTGCTTTTCCTTTCAGGAACAAGCATGCTTTGTTTATCTGAGCTGCCTGCTGGGACTGTTTGCAGAATGTCTTAAAACTTTCAAGAGATGCCTTCCCTACCTAAACCAACCGTAATAAAGCAATTGTTAAATTTAATCTCTGCCAAAAGAGTGAGTTACCTTTCACTTTACTGCCTCAGTAAAATGGATGCTAAACAAATGTTGAAAGGTCACAGATGGAATTAAGGGAAGGTTTTTTTAACCATTTAAAAAAATGGAAGTACTCTGCATATGTGGATAAATGAATTGATTTTTTTTTCCCATTTTTACAGTTTTAGGTGTCACAATTCTGATTTCTTCAGCACTGCAGCTTTATGTTATTGTTGTACAAGTATATACCTCTATAAAACAAGTACTGACTGAGGTTTTTAATGCAGGCTGAGGTAAGAGAGGCCACAGGAAGGACATAAACCCCCACTGCCATTAGACAGCTGTTGTCCTTCAGCTGTTGGGTGTCCAAGACTGCTCACCAAAGGCTTTTTCTGCTCTGCACCAAGAGCAGATCCCAACAAGGATGAGCAGATCCCAGCAGGGATTTGGAAATTGTGCCACCAAATGGCTCTGCCTGCTCAGACATCCTCCACAGACTCCTGCTCCCTTGTGGGTGGTGTTTTAGGACCCCTCCCCTTATGAAGCAAGGCTGGAATTGCAGCTCATGGCTGGAGTTTGGTATAACCAAGCTTCTTGCTGTCAGAGAAGACAAGAGGGAATAAGTCAATCAGTTATTTGCAACAGCTCAAACATATCAGAGGGCTGTATGGGCTATGCAGATGTCCCAGACCAAGCAGGGAAGGTGAAAATTATTTTGGAGCTCATTGACCTCAATAGTTGGTCAAGACACAGCAGCAACGAGGCAGTAAGAGGCAAAAGGATTTAAGAATTAATCAGCCTGAAGATGTCAGCCTTTGTACCATTAAAAATGCAATATTTAGTGATTCACTTTCAGTTCATTACTGAATTAATAACTAAACTGATCTGTAGCCTTTTTTTGGCTATCAACAATGGAAAAATCAGCAACAAATACAAGATCTGCATGTAGGAGAAGGTAAAATTTAGAAGAGGACCTTGGTATATAAATTCAAGGAAGTTTTGACTGATGAGGGAAGAGTATAGGCAGGCAGTGGCAGGAGAAAAAAAAATGATCCTGAAAGTATGATGGATTTGTTGAGGCACACTACAATAGAAATAGTATAAAAAAATTAGTTATGAAAAGAAACATTCACAAATATTTTCATTATCATCTTTGGATAAGTTCTGATGACAGACAGAAAATACAAGGGGAAAAATTTACCTTCCCTGGAAGATTTGAGAGGACAAAAAAGAAGAATGAATGTGTCCTTCAAGAATGGGGATCCTTAGCTGAAGAGAGCAAACAGGAAGGTGTTTTCCTAAAAATACCCTTTGTAAAAGTTGGTTGTTTCAGAACTGTGTTAATTTCCTTTAATTTGTGTGGGAAGGAGAAAAGTCAATAAGGTTTCAGTTTTCTCCACAAAGACTTAGTAATCAAAGGTCATTAGACAATATTTCTTACAGTAATTAATGTGAAATGAGAGCAATTAGTGATCATTCATTAATAAGTCTGTTACATTATATTAGTAAGTTTCTATTTTTATCAGATGCTATTTAACATGCTTTAAGACAGACTTTTTTTTTTTTTCCCCTTAAATCTTCAATCTTCACAATATTCCATCTGGGAAAGGTTTGGAAATAAGAATTACATCTGATCAAGTTTTTCTTTTAAAGTGAAGTGTCCTTTCTGTCATTGTTGAAGCAGATGTTTGCTGAATTATTTTGATTTTGAGGTTCTAGGTTTCAATATTCAAGATTTCAAAGGCAATCAGGTACCCACATATCAACAAATCAATGTGTGTTCAAATTCTACTTGTGCCTTTCATATTTTTACTTCTCCAGCTAAATCCTATGATGGGAAAGAAAAGACATTTGAAATCCCCACTCAAGGGGAAGCTGAGTTGCTCTTTGGAAAGATTTATTGTAATGTTTGTAAAGGATACTGAACTCCTCAGATGAAAAATAAAATACAACTGTAAATTAAATTATCACAATTCCAAGCTATTTAGTAAAAACACCCAGTTAAAAGAAATTACTCATTAACTGACTGTTTTAATGGTTG
The DNA here is from genome assembly GCA_013397555.1 of Urocynchramus pylzowi. Taxonomy (NCBI): domain Eukaryota; kingdom Metazoa; phylum Chordata; class Aves; order Passeriformes; family Fringillidae; genus Urocynchramus; species Urocynchramus pylzowi. The sequence goes on along the minus strand of VZRH01004153.1, from coordinate 569,920 downwards.
TGCTGAATCTGGATATTCAGTTGCTTTTTCCATTATTAGCAGCAAAATTGGAGTAGCATCTCTAATGTGAGATTTGACCCTTTCATCTCAGGTGATGTGAAAGGTCCTTTTCAAAAATCAGAAAAGCTATACTTGTATATTCATTAATGATAATGATTTACCAAACAAAGAGCTAATTTTTCCCATAATCACCTTGTTCTTTGCATAGTCCAGACTGTGAAATTCTGCTGTTAGCTCTCTCTATCCCTGAGTGCAAGGCAGATGCAGACTTTGCAGAGAAAGAATTTTAAGGGAAACTCCAATTTCATTCAAATTTTACTGACAATTAAGACACAGCCTGTGTGTGAGGATTGGTGATTTTCCCACAGTGTTTTTAATCCTGGTCACTTGTGGCAAAAACGTGTGCATGAAAACTTTATTTCCATCAATGCTGTGATATACCAAGAGTGTAACCAAAGGTGCAGCCCAAGAAGCATTGACATGTTCAAGCTTCATTATTCAATGAATTGCAAGTCACTTTGTTTTCACTCAGTCAATTAAGCTTAAACTTAATTGTTTTCTTAACTCAGGGATCAAATAGCCTCAGTTTTTAATGGCAAACTGAGCAATTCCACCTTGCAACAGCAAGAGTTGTATGTTTATGAACAAAAGATCAATGATTAGGAGAAAATCCTTGGGGAAAATCACCTCTTTTATTGATCCAAGATTAGTGTCAGCTGTTAAAATGGAGAAATTTGAACTCAATAAAGCATTAAAGATTTGGAATTGCCAAGGCAAAGCAAGATGTCTGCTGTAATTCACTGTTGACAGGGATGCTGCTCCAACCAAAGATAAATGTACCAACAAATTCTCCAGGAAATGTTCCAGTGAAGCCCTTATTCTGCAGTAAGATTCACTCCAAAGAGGTATGGAAAGTCAGCAAGCAACTGGAGGAAGGGGAACAGTACCATTGTACAATGTGAGAAACAAGGGAGCTCAAAGCTGAAAGCACCAAGCCTACAAAAACTGTCCTTTGATGAAAACAGTGCTTCAATAGCCCAGAAAACCTGGGAATAAAAACAACTCTGAGGTTGGAATTTTACTGGAAGTCAACAGCTGATTACATACTTCTGAAACATTGTCTCATGCCCTCTATCAGTCTAAATGTCAGAAGGCATTACAAACCCCTCAGAAATATCTTTTTAATTTCCCAGATGTTCAAAGCACTTCTATTGAGAAGGAAATTTAATACTGAAATCATGAAAAAATTTTAAGGCCAGTTATTTAAGGTTTTAGGATACATTTTCTTTATTTCTCATTATTTTTCTTTCCATCTCTTTCTATAAACTTTAACATATAGTCTCAATGTAAAGGGGAAAATGTTGAGAGTATACCACAGCTGCCAGATTCAGAATTCATCTAAACTCCTTGTTCTGCAATTATCTACAGTGCTAAAACTTCAAAGATGTTTATTCTTTTTATTCCTAAATGCAACTAGTTCTGACTTTTTATATCAGATGAAAACAGCTATAAAACTACTTGTTTTAAACTTGTGTATTTATCTTCTATGTGCAGTATTTAATTTGGATTCTTCCTTTATTTATGTAGTGGTATTTGCTTGCTTATTTTCTGATTATTGTTAGCAATGATATTTGTGATAGTACAACTTGCAGTTTGGGAGTGTTTCTTGCTGGGACAATAAATTTCAGCTCACAAAATTCTAGACGGCAGATTTTGCAATAGCAAACTTTATGACATGAAGATGAGTTGTTTTACTGGAAAAAAATATTTTAAGTCTCTTTCTTTCCCAATTCCCTTGGTAACACAACAATCACAAAATATTTAGAGAACATCTCTGTCAGAGTGAGAGGTTTTGCTGATACTTGAGTACGTACCCCATGATCTCAGATATTTCTTTTTCCTTCAGTTTTTCTCAACTTCCTTAAGTAGCTCCAGCCCATGCACTCACAAATGAACAGGCAGAGTCAGGTCTATGACACGAAAATTAATTTCTGCTTGTTAAAATAAGAAAAACATTTCTACAGAACTATCCATTTGTCTGAGGATTTACCTTTTCCTTTACACTTTCATTGTAAGAAGATGTTTCACTGTTTCCTTAGTGATTTATTTCCCTGAATCTTCTCTGATTAAACACTGTAAGATTTATTTCTCCAATGTTATATTCCACATAGAATTTTAATTGTAGAACAGTGGGAAAAGAGCTGGAGCAGAATAAAAACATATTGGTGTAATTCAATTTTTATACCCATTCTAAGATTTTTTTTTTTACCTTTGGGAGATAACTGTGTTTGGGGGTGGTGAGGGGAATACAACTTATAAATTCTACTTGAATGATCAGTAATAAAAATAAATGATCTTATTAAAAAATTTACATTAAGCAGTGAAATGTTGAATGACTGCTTTAGCTCGACAATAGGTGCCATGAGACATATATATAACAGAGTAGTGACAGAGCAGCAAAAAACTTATTTTAGTCAAAGAACATCCTCCATTATCTCTAGAAAATATGGTGCTTTTTTGGCATACTTTTGGATTCATCTTCTTTTAAATGGAGCTTTGAAATCAATACATGTTACCAACAGAGGTCGTTTCTAACTGCACAGCTGTAAAAATCTGAATAATTTAGAGGGCATTGTCATCAGGATTTGCCAATCTTGACATATTTACAGCACAAATTTTTTGATTAAAAAAATACTTCAATCTAAAATTGTGATGAAACCCTTTCATCCTGGGAGAGGTTCTTGAATGGGTAGTGTACCACACAGGGTAAACCACTGGGCTGAGACATTTTGGAGTGATGTGCAGAGAGCTGCAAATCTCATGGCTTCTTACCTTCCTTCCACCTGGCCACTTCAGCACACTGATTTTTTTCTGCTGGGTGAAGCTCCCTATAAATAATCCTTGGTATTTTTATTGCTGAAGCGTCTGGAGTCCTTAGGCATGCCCTGGATCCCTGGGCTGCTTGGTGCTGCTCAGAGCAGAGCTCAGAGTGGCACCAGCCCATCAAAAAGTGCTGTATTATCAATCAGCTTGCCATCTCTGCCCCCACAGCAGCACAAAGATTAACTCCTTGGATTCTCAGCAAAAAAAATCCTGCTGGGGCAAGCTGTGGTGCTGAAGGCATCAGCTGGATGCTCCACAGAGGATGCAGCAGTGCTCTCATTGCAGGAGGCTGCAAATTTTCATGGAGTTACATTTTTCAACAGGAGAGAATAACTGGGTTATGCATTTTTCTTTTCACTTAAAAAGATTCGTCTCAGGATCTGCTTTTTCTTTATATTTTAACTTTTTTCATCTGTTAAATGACAGAGAAAATAATTATTATTTATGTTAAGAGGCAGTGGGTGGTTCTGCTAAATCATTTGGAAATGAGCAGTACTGTGAATGTGATTTTAATAGCTCTGGTGCCAAGTGGCTTTAATAGAACCAGTAGACCCTGAACACTAAACATGGAGATCTTTACTTACTTCTTTAAAAAAAAAGTTTTTTTTTACTTTACTTTTTTAATTTTTTGTTTTGTTTTGGTTTTTTACTTGTTTTTTTCCCCCCAGATTTCTATCTGTAGAAGCAAAATGATAATTTTAAATTTATAATTTCAAGAGGGTTTCTTTCCCATATCTTTTATCCATATTGCAATTTTCAAATTCCTCATCTGAGTTACAGACATGTGGATCAAGATTTAGTCTCCATCCCAAGCATTAGCACTTGTTCCTACTTTAATCTTGGGGTTTTGGCATTTTACCAGTGACTTCATGGGTCTCATGTTTCAATCCATAATTAATAAGCAAATATTTCATATAGTGTTGTCAGTGGGTAATAGTATAATATTGTACAACATTAATTTAAATCAAAAATAGACAAAGACTATTATTGGCTAGTATCTTAGGAGATTTTACATATGTCACACAAGCTGGGAGATATCTGAACATTATTTTTAAGGAAAAGATGAAAGTGTTTCACAGCATGTCTATCTGTACCTGAACATGAATGATTAATGTACTTTTGGTCCAGCTTAAGCTGGGCTTTTGTAGATAACAGCCAAGAAACAACCTCTGATCTCAGATGTCATATCTATCAATAGATCAAGAGACAGCTATATATACACATATATATATTTCTTTATTTGCCTTTATCATATGTCATGTCCTGCATTATAAATAAAGACTTGGCCAAAAAAAGAATGTATAGAGATGAAAGATTTTTAATGTATGTCTTTTAGTAATTATTAATTCTTATTTTCATTTTTGACTGAGAATCACCTGATATATACTGTCATTTCCCAAGCTTTCCTCTGTATTGAAAAATATTGAAAAACTGTCAATGCTACCTGAGATGTATTATAGAAAGAATGTCAACTCCTCATTAATCTGTGTAAAGTAGGCCTTTATTAAGAGGTTGATTTTTAAAAAAAGATTGTCTTTACCTTCTAATATAAGCCAAAATAAAATGAAAAAATTGAAGTTGACTAGAAATTTGAAATGAGGTAAAAAATGGGGACAAAGGGTGATTAATTCTTACTAAACAACAAGGACTTCTCCCAGTGTCTTAACTGAGCATCAAAGACCTCATGTTTCTGGAAAGAAGGAAGAGTAAAAATGAACAGCCAAACTTAAAATTGATATATTAAGGAATCTAAGTTGCTACATTAATCATCCTTTCTGGAAATTGGCATGGAATTCTGCATTTATTTCTCCATAGAGTACTGTCCAAGGATACCCAAATCTGTCTTCCCTTTTCCTTATGCTATAATTTCTGATAAATGAACCTCATTATCTCAACAAAATAATTCTGCTTCATTGTCATGCATTGTAGATTGCTTTTAATGCCTGGGTTATGTTTCCAGTCTAATACCTGGAAAAAACCCACCTGTTTTTGAGAAGCTTTCAGAAGAATTCGAAGTCTTGTAACCAAGTCAGACTGCAAAGAATGTGCTGGTGAATGACATCTGAATACTGTTTATAGCTGCCCAAATCCTTGCACACAATTTTACATCCTGCCTCACGTTGGTATTGGAAAAACAATAAGTCAAAACTATTGTAAATATGTAATCTGAGTAATTTATTGTGTCAGCCTGAAACATTGCCTGACTGTCACATCCTTCATGAAGCTGCTGCTTTTGTGGAATACTCATGTTTCTATCAGAGTAATCCACTGCAAACCAGTAACAAAAGACAAGTAAATATGGAAATTATAGTGCCTGAGGGAAACCTGCCATTCTCAGTACAGGGAGAGCCAGCTCAGGCAAGAGGAATTTGATTCTGCTGCTCTGCTTCAGAAAGGCACTGAGCATGGCCACACAACAGAAAAATTGGATTATCTCCATGGAAGAAGGTCCAGGACAGTTGGGTGGCTCATGTTGTAAAGATGAAAGAACTGCCTGCACTTTTTAGTGCTGAAAACTGAGCCCTGACCCATCTGATTGCTCCAAGGCTGCTGCCTTGCTGCTTTGGGGGTCTTTGGGACACTGAAAATTGATCTGATTCCTGTTAATATCATACATGGTCACTGTACCCACAGTCTCAAATGGGAATTAATTACTTCTCTTGTGAATGTGTGTCAGGCATTGGAATAAACCTGGTGTGAAGTGACAGCTTGATGAGAGTATCCCAAAAAGGGCTGTGGATACACCCAGCCTAAACTGCTGGGAGTTTTTAATCAGAGGCATCTGAATTTAATTCTCAATAAAATGATATTAAATTTATTCTCCACCTCCAATGATTGGTTTAAGAACAAGACCAGGCATGAATTACTGGTATTTTCTTCTAGGGCTTTTTGTCATATGAGACTTGGGCTTTGCATATCTTGCTGTCTGTCTGCCTGTTTGTTTATCCATCTGTCTGTCTATCTATATCAGCTCTTTGGCCCATTTCATAAAGCAACAAGGCTGATATTTCTTGGACATCTTTGGACAAATGGAAGCAATAATTCTGGAGCAATAATTCATTACTTCATTTCTCAGGTAAGAGGTTGCTCCCAGAAATGATTATATGAGGTAAAACCCAGCCACAATCAATGTGTGAAGTAAACAGATTTTTCACAGAAGAGACCATCTCATCCTCATTGTGATCCTTGAATTTGAAATGTAATTCCACTGGGATTATATAATTTCATAGCTCAGAAATTAATGTGCCACATTTCATTAGGGCCTCTGGCTGCTGCACTGCAGAATGTTTTCTCTTCTTTATTCCATCTATGATTTGCAATTGGAAATCCAAAATGGACCAGTCTGGGATTCTGCTCCAGCTCCATCTCATCTGACAAACTGTTTAATAAATGCCCTGAAGAAGGGATGTACAGCCTGCTCCTGAATAGCCTTTCACCAGATGCCAACAAAACTGCATCCATCTGCCTGATTATTAGAGATTGTAATGATTTTCTTGTCATGCAGCTTTCCCTTCACTGAGCTGAACATGGCTGCTTGCATGTTGTTGAATTGTTCTCATGTCAGTAGCCAAAGATGTTGAATTTCCTGGCCTTCAACACCACAAATTGCAAACACTGCATGATGTCAGTGCTTTTCAAAAATTACATAGAATGAACAATCATTCTCATTGGCTATAAAGAGAAAGAAAGATTCACCATTATTTTTAATATATTTTTAAAGATTACCCATGGTAATTTATCCAGGTTTTCATAATACTCTCTATCATGAAATATGCACATTAAGGACCCTGTAAGTGCTTTTGGTCAGTATGTCATTTCAGAAAAGCTTTTCCTGACTTTGTGCCAACTGACTTCACTGCAGCCACACTGAAATATTCAAGTATCTTCACTGGAAACATTTTTCTCTGGCATTTTATCATTGATTCTGTTTTGATGTGTCAGCTTCAATATAGTGATGCTTCAGCATTTAGACACCAAGGCTCTACATCACTCATGTCAGCATTTCTGACAATCATGGGGCTTCTCCCAGGCTTGTGAAGCTTTAATAATGTTTGCAATATACTTCAGACTCCTCAGAACAGAACAGAAGCTATTGTTTTAGAAAAATTCCCTATCACAAAGTTGAACTCTCTGAAAAATCCTCTGGCATTGGTTTTCATCTGGCAACAACCACCAATGAAACCCACTAACACACCCACATGTGTTATCCACCTCTATTTAAAATAAAAACTCTCTCTTTTTTCTGTAATATGGATAATTATATTACCTGTGTAGTCCATTATATGGAAACAGTTTTCCAACATAACTGTCTCTTCCAAAGTGTTACTTTCCAAGGACTAATATCCCTTCTTTTTTTTTTTTTTTTTCCTTTATATTTTCTTTTCTTGCATGAATATAATTTTGGTTGACTTCAGAAGTTGAAAAATGCAACTAAATCATCCTTACCCCATCTCCCTGGATCATTTATTTCAGTCACACACCCAGGGATCTTTTCCAACCCATGTCTTCTTCATTGGATGATGCTTCTTGTTACGTTGTCATCAGGCTAGAGAATCTTGTCTGAAAAAGATAACATAAAATAAAGATATTTTAGTAATCTGGAATGAGGAGAGAAAACATATTTCATTTTCCTGTCTATGAATCAAAGAAATTGCTCTTCCCTCCCTAACACCTGGAGGGAGCTAATAAAGGTCTCTTCTCTTCTCTTCTCTTCTCTTCTCTCTTCTCTTCTCTTCTCTTCCCTCCATTGTTTTCTCTGCACTACCTCCTCCACTGGGAAGATGTTATTTTTACTTGACATATCCTTTAAAAATATTCCTTAAGGACTCTCAGCTAAAATTGTGTGGTAGCTTAGACAGCTTTTTCCTGTTTTGATATTTAACCTTCTTACTTGCCTAACCTGGTGGGAAAACTGTTATTTTTAACTTATTGGACAAGCTTTTGGGTTAGTCTTCTTTGCCCTTTTTCATTCTTTTTTTTTTTTTTTTTTCCTATAGAGCTTTTTTGCAGTCTTCATAAAAAAATTACAGACATAAATCCTTCCCAGTTCAGCCAAATTTCATTATAAGGTTTTTATTTAGCTTTTATTAATTTTGTTTACAGAAAGTGGTCTGCCCTGAAAATTTCCCAGACATTTTAAAGTATATTCTCAGAAAAATGTTGAAATGATTCTCAATTTTTAATAAGTGTCTAAATTTAAACTGTGCAATTACAATTTTTTCTTTTAAAAAGGCATTATTTTTGCACTGAAAGTGAATAACATAATTGAAAATGAAAAATTATGGAAGAAGACTGGACATTATCTGTTACAGGAAGGACAGGAAAGCCATTTATCAGTTTGAATTGCTTTGCAATGCTAACCTACTAAATCTTTTGTCCCTCTTCAAAGCTCTCACCTTGAGACTTCAGACCTGTCAGTGGTTGCTGGACAGCAGCACATTGAACTTCTGATTTCATGGTAAACTGAACTCCCTGCACCAGAAATTTTATTTTACTATTTCTTTTTAAATCCAGAATAGGCTGGGGAACGTGCCTGAACTGGTATTTGTAGATTTAGTGATTTGCTCTATGTTTGACCAAACTTCCAGGTATAAAATAAATGTGTTTCAGTTTGCAGACCCTAAGACAAGTGAAGTGCTAAAGATGATGAGTGAATGTTGGTTATTTTCTAGAGGAGTGAATGTAATGTTCTATTTGTGTACAGGGATTCAAAAGTTTGGTTATCTTTGAGAGTCTCGGCCCAGAATTTTAAAAAATACGCCCCTTTAGAAATATAAATAACAAACTTCCCCAGTATATCTATTTTTAGCCCTGGTGTTTCCCAGTGCAGGTGGCAAGGTCACCTTTTAAAGCACAGACTCAGCTCTTGTATTAACTCCCCTCTCTTTCCCCAAAACAAGGCCCTTTCCATCGAGGGGAGAATTTGCTGAAAGTTGGGCAAGTTGTGTCAAAGCAAGAAGATTTTCCCAATAACCAGAGAGCCCTGAGCAGGGATTGACACCATCCACACTGATTCCAACAAGCAGGGACAAAGGGTACAGGAGTGGAATTCTACTGAGTGCAACAGGAGTGTGACAAAGTATTTCTGTTCAGAACAAGGCTGCTGACTGTGTGTGAACCTGTGTATGGGCTTGTAAAGTCTGACTTTTCTTATAAAAATAAAGAAAAAAAATCTCCACTTCCTTTAGAGCTGTTAAGACTTGTAAAAAAACCACATTTAAAATCTATGGAAAAAACCCAATTTCATTGTGTTCTATTTCTTGAGATAATGCAATGTAATAGCCCTAGAAATGCAGGTTTCATTTTGGTATATCTTTCTTAAGAATAGCAATATTTGCATTAAATGATGCATATTTAAGGCTGTTATGTTCAACAGGATATCATGAGACATTGTACCAGAAGGTAAAACACAGTAAAATAATATTGGTTCTTCTAGCAAATCAATTTAAACAGAACTTGTAGAAATAGACAAGAAACTGCCAACATTATATTTATTCAATGTGCTTCCATTAGAATCCAAAATATAGACACATTTGACATGGATCAGTACAATTTCTGTGGGAGAAACTTATCCCATCAGATAAAAGCAAAATGATATCAGTATTATTATTACTACTCCTGTTGTCAGTCATTGCTATGTGACATTGGAGATGGATGGTGAATAAAGTGTAGACTACAATCTAGAGGCTGGGACTAAAAAGCTAATACTAAAAAAAAAGAGTAAAAATTAAAAAGTGATTTTCTTTGGGTAGCAATTATTTTTTTAATGGAAATATTTCTTGACAGAAATGTTTTCACCAACTGAGCAAGAAAAAGGATATGAATGTCCACAGTCTGGCCATGTCTGTTGAATTCATTGGACTTTCAGGGTTGGATTTCAAGTTAAATAAAATAGAAAGAAGACAATTTTCACAATGTTATCTACTTTCTCTTTCATACTTAGACTCCAGTCCCTCCTCCATCCACAATGGATGGATACCACATCTTTATTCCCATGAGAAGGAGTCTTGATTTTCCTGTGGTGGGCAACTCAGCTTTTATTTCTAAGCAGAGAAATGAAGATGTTACTGAAACCTGCTGAAAGTAGGACATCAGAAACAGCCCAGCACGGCACAGCAGTGCCCAGGAAATGCAGACAGGCTTCTTAGAATTGCATCACTAAATGGACTTTTCCAATTTCTATTGTCAAAGTTTGCTAGTCTTATGCTGAGCAGTAGCACTTTCTGTGAATAGTCATGCTGAATTTAAACAGGAACTTCTGCAGAATAATATGACAGGAAAAGTGACAAGAAATTTAATAGAGAATTGTGACTACTATATAGTAAAGTAGAATGCATTAGACCTGGAAATATCTGTACAGTGCCCAAGATGTGTAAAGGCACCCTCAGGAAGTGCTTACAATTAAAAACTACAGGAAGTGCTTACTATTAACTATTAGTTAATTAAAAACTACACTACATACAACTCCAAACAGGGTAAGAAAAACTGTTTTTGTGAGGTTTGTACAGTTTGAGAGAATAAAGACAAAACCAACGTGAGCTGCTTTAGCTGTTGGAGAGTCTGACAGATATCAGGGAGCCTGCATGAGGGACAGCTCCTGGGAGTCCTCTCAGCCAGAGCAGGAATTACTGTTAGCTCTTAGATCTGCAATATTTTACTTGTATTTCTGCCTGGAGAACAAAAGAGTCAGGCAGACTCCTGTGGAAGAATCTGTAATGGAGAAGGGAAACAGACTGATTTTCAAACCCCAGCTTAATTTGTGGAGGTGGAAGTCAAAACAAAGACAGAAACCTTACCCTGTACTCCAGACTTTTAAGCTAAGCAGATTTGACCTACCACTACCAGGGAGGAATAAATAAAGCCACCCATGAGATTAGCCTCTGAGACATTTTTGTGACCTTACCTGATCTTTTCCTGAAAAGCAGCAAATCCTCCACTCCTGAACAAGTTTCTTTTCCATAGCAGAACAGATGGAAATATCACCCCTAGCTGTAATCTTTAAGGAAGGGTTTTGTCTCCATTTCCAGTGATATGATAATGCTTCAACATCTTTTCTCTCAAGGCTTAATTGTTAAGGGAAAATATTTAAACATTTTTAGTAATTGACAAATTCATGATTTGAATTTTCCATGGCAAAGGAAATTTTCCTAAGTTATTTTGCTCCTACATTTGTATGAGCAAAAGCCAACTTTTTGGGGCAATAGTGAAGATTTTCCAAGCCTAAATGTCCTTCAAAACATCTTCAGAAAGTGAGAGAATGGAAAAAAGGGAAAAAAAATATGGGGAAAGTGGCCTGATGGGAAATAGAAAATTTGCCATTAGCTTAGCTTTGGATTTAATTTCACTGTTAATAACATATCTCAAAATATTGAGCTGGCCCAGATGCCCTGGTTTTAAGGTTTGATGTGCAGTTCTTCTGTACCACCAAAGCACCCTGTTGAACACCTCTCCAGTTTCTCTAAGTGCCTAGTCCAGTCAGAAATTCTGGGGAGCTATCAAGATGACAGTGAGGTGAAGGAGCAGAGTCCTTCTGGCTATTGGGATTCAGAACAAGAAGTAAAAGCTTCCATTAGCTCACAGGGATTAAAAAATACACATGCATACAGATCCTTATAATTGCAGGAATGAGAGCAATAACAAAACATGTATGGTCTCAAGGGCTGTAATTTTTAAAAATTAATATCTTCTTGGGAAGGTATCTTGGAAAGCTGCTTTGGCCCTCTGAAAGGCTGTGCTTTTCTTGATGCTAAAAAACACTTGAATGACCTGCAGGAGGTAAAATCCATTTTCTGTTTTGCTTTTGCCACTGTCCTCCCCTCCTCCTTCAGAGTCAAACTCCATTACCTTGCAGAGGGAGGAGAGGAGAGTTTTAGTTTTGCTCTTTGTGAGGCTCACTGTAACTCAGCACAGGGCACTGATTCCCTGTACAGGAGAGCAGCAGGAACCTGCATCCAAGGAGCTCACTTTAGGACCTTGCCTTGCTTCCAGTGACCATGAAATTTTGTATTTCCCTTCTCTTAGTCCTTTCAAATGCTCTCCTCCCCCTCACTCCGTGGGTCTGTGCAGCCCCCAGGAGCTGGCTGTCACCAAGGTGTGGACCCATTTTGCTGAATGTACAGGGAAATTGGTGAGAGCAACAAGCAGAGGCCTGACAAATGAGCAAAACAGCCAGCATGACATGCAGAAACAGAACTTTTCCTTTGTGAATTTTTTAAATTATCTTTTTAACAGGCCTGGCTGGCAGGAGTAGTGGGCATGAGCAATTCAGATGAGGATTTGAGTTCTAAGAAGACAGAGTATCTTTAACATTCATCAGTCTCCTGACTGCACTGAGGATTTTTCCTTATGCATAGAAATGGCAACGTCATTTATCCTTGGCTGAGAACCACTGATACATTTTAACAATGGAATTAGTTATTCACTGCATTACAATGACTAGCTTTCTGTAATTTGACATTAATATGCTTCTACCTGAACAGTGCAAAATGTGAATTAAATTGCCACAGGGAAAAATGATGAACCTATTCTTTGATTTAATCTAAAAGCAGGCAGTTATGGTCTCTTTCCTCATAATAATGTTCACCCCTCTCTTCCCAAAAATTTTACTTTAACTTGTCTAAGTTTTCTTTTGAATACATGAGAAAGGGCAGTATGCAACGTGACCTTCCCTTTACCACTTTTTAATTTATAAAATATAAATATTTTAATTACCAATATAACTATATATCATATATAATTATATACTTAAGGAATTCTTTATATAGAATTATTGAGGTTGGAAAAGACCTCCAAGATCATCAAGTCCAGCCATTAATCTAACACTACCAAAACTATGTCCATAAGCACCACAGCTTCTGTTCCTTGAACACTTCCAGAGATGGTGATTCCACCATTTCTCTTCAGTAATATATTAAATTTATAATTATGATGAAACATAATTTCACAATTTGGAATAAAAGTGGAAACAATGTTTACAACTGTTTTTTAATCAAGTCTTTCCCCCCTGTCCCCATTCCTAATGGGAGGATTAAGACAACATTAAGGATTCAGCTGAGGCTCACCAAAAAAAACCCCAAAACCCAACAATAGGGAGATCATGCTGAAAAGTCATTTTTAAACATTTTCCCTAGTCCAGAGCATATCTCTGGCACATTTCTAATGCTGTACCTCTATAGAGGAGTGCTTCCAAGAATACACATCCTTCTGCCACAGGCTGACAAAGCACAGATAAACTTTGCTCCCTCTCCCAGCTGATCTCTGTCCCTGTGGAAGACAAGAGTCAAAGGCATTTAAAAGAGAAAACATTCTTATATCTGTGGCTCCACCAGCTGTCTGCCTCTTCTCTGAAACCAAGGAAAGAGAATATTTCATGGCAAACTGTAAAATGCAAATGTCCAAAATACATAAATATGTTCTTTGAATAAGGCAACATATATTGATGATGTTTTATGCATAATGTTTTTCCTCTCTCTCAAACTGTTATTTGTTAGACATTTGTAAAGATCTGAGGCATTAGACTCCTTTTATGTGATATTTTTATGTGCATTTCTAAGTGGTCTGGCTGGAAAACAAGATTATATGATCTGTGTTGCATTTTTGGTACCATACTTACAGACATAAATTCAGCTTATTTCTGATAACAGCAAAGGTTTTTAGTAACAAATCTGGAGATATAAAATATCCAACCTTTCCCTATCAGCTGGCATCAAACCATTCCCCTCCCACACCTGAGATGGCTCCTGTGCTCATTGATAAGCCTTGATACAGATTGGGTTACAGGTGGTCTTCACAAACATTAGTGCCCTCTCTATAAATTATTTCATCTTGCTCCAAATTCTGCTTAACAGGACATATATTGTGTTCACCCTCCTCCCCTAGTTTTCTGTCCTGCAGAGAAGAAAATATTTTACTGGTGATGGACAACATCACATATGAATAAATCCACCTACATATTTTCTTTATTATTATTTCTTGCTTTTTATCTGCTTCTTTTGGAATGCAGCACAGAGCAGGCATGGTAAATAAGTCCCTTTTATCAGTGAACATTTCCCCATATTAAACCTCTCATTCATTCTGGAATCTACAGGCAGCTTAAAATATGCCTCATGTCTGTGCTGTCACAGCCTGGAGACACATTGCAAGGCTGGGAAGAGATTGACTCTCTGATAGCTATCAGTTTGTGATAATGGCATGGAAGGAGTGTCAGTCATGCTCCCCACATCTGCTGCAGCTAGGGAGGAAGACAGCCTCATCATTTTTATGAGTATATTGGCCAGAGCCCCAGCTGATAAGCAAAAGTGATGATGTTGCTCTCTTTCACTCAATATATATTCATAATATATTATTCTAAATATCCTGTTCTCTATAACCATTGCAGACAATTCTGTAGCTGTTAATATTTTCTCAGACAAGCATGGAGAGGCCTCACTTTCCATTTCAGCTGCATCAAACCACACCACACTCTGCAGTGTTTCATCTCCACTGTGGCCCTCTCTATACCTTGGCATATTTCTTTACCTGGAATTTAAATGCCCTTCCAAAAACACCTGCTTCTCTGACTTTCTCTCCAGATGTGTGTTATTGGCCATTCAACTAAATACAGGAGAAAAAAGCATGAGCCTCTTTCTTTTGGTCACTTGCCCTAAATCACTTTTAAACTTTCCTCTAGCAGCTTGCATGAACTACAGAATTATTTTTCTCTGCATCTATTAATCAAATTTTAAAAATCTGCCAGCAAATGCTTAACCACAGTAAATCAACAGGGTTCCACTGATTTAAACAGAGGTTTGATCACATATTGCCTTTGAAGGGTGTTTACCTTGGTGGTGGTCCCTCACACAAATCCTTAACAATTACCTTGCACATTAATTTTTTTAACTTCATTCTCATTGCTAATGGAATATGGCAAGCTTTACCTTCCATGAGATCCTCCTTTGGATCTGGATTTAGAAACTATTTATCTGGATTCCAGTGCACAGATTGATTAGAAACCATTTAATAGGTCCCAAACCAATTCTGAGCCACAACATTATAGCAATTTCACATTCACAATACTGATTTTTATGACATATCTTTTATCAAGGCTGTCAGTAGGAGATCTTTGACCATTTCTTAATTGCATTCAGGTTTAAGTTTGGCTTTGTCATGAACTATAGGCTTCACAAGTTCACTAGGATCCTTTAATGACCATAAGTGTCAGCTCTGTGAATCCATTCTTTCACCTGGACCATCTCTTGAGCATGTACAAAGAAATCCTTGAGGTCTTGGTATTTTTAGATAAGCCCTTTTTTGTCTAATATTTCTGATTTCCTGACTGGCTTTCCTTCAGCTTTATGAAATACCTCTAATTTTTGGTGCAGGGCTTCTTACTGATGTCACTATTTCAGACAAATAGTTTTGATGCAAACCAGAGCACAGAGCTTCTTTAAGATGTAATTAATGTCCATGTAATTTTCTGTGCCAGGTAGGAGGCAGCATTTGGGGATGTTCTCACAGTACCTTGTTTGAGAGCTCTTTGGTAAAATACAGGCAATTTTGTCCAATCCAGAGAGGAACCTTTCCTTTCCCTTCAACAGACACTGGACATGGGTCTTTCATCAGTCACAGCTGGAAAAATAAGTTTATAAATCTGAGGAATTCCTGGGGGACGTCATGAAGCTACTTCTTTTCAATGATGATGCAAGAAAAATTTGCTCAAAAGCACTATTTAGTGCATGAATTAATTAATTAATTTTATTAATTTGATAGATTTTTTTTTTTGGTTATAAAAAACAGTCCAAGAAAAGACATAATCACTGTTACATTGGAGTAAATGGTAATCTGCCCCGAAATTTGTCAGTTGTAACTAAATACAAGATTTGAAATTCCTTTGTATCATTTTCCAAGGCTTTTCAGACTAGAATCTAGACTGAAGTATCACAAAATATTTCAGGTGTCCAAATACAAAGTGAAAAATAGGCTGTGTTTGTTTAAGACTGACTGAAATAGAAATGGAAATTGAATAAAACCTGGCTCATAAATGATGAAGAGATGATTGCAAATGTCTCCTTCTTCTGTACAGTTGGTGTTGAGTTAAAAAAGGCAGTTAGGCACACATGGTTTAATCAGAACTTCCTCTCCTGCTTGGAAAGCTAGCCAGCACAATCAGCTCAGACACCCAGAATGAGATAAATAATGCAAGCAGGTACTCCAGTACATTTTAAACAGCTGCCTGGGGAAAATGTGTTTATTTCTTCAGATAGTTTCAAACAAAAATCCAAGCTGCAAAATCTCCTCTTTTTCCTTTGCTTTATGATCATGAATTTCCTCATGATCTACTGTCTAAAAGTTATTCCTTCTTGAAAGACTTCCTGATGGATTAAAATCCTACAAACTCTCACAAACTTATAAAACTATGGACTGGCTTTTCCAGAAATGTCCAAGCCCCTTGACCTGCCTTGCCACCAGCCCAGCATGAGCACTGCTGGAAGAAAAATCTTTTAATCCATTGACAGAAATACTCTGTTTTATATGGAAGGAGAAACTCTGGAATCTCAAATGCAGTTGGGATGGAAAAAAGGTCTCCTCTGTAGCTTTTTGGGTTTCATCCTAGGAGATGTCATATGATCATGGCAGCTCTGCTTTCCCTGACTCTGACCCTAATATTAGAAAAGGCCATCTCTGAGACACATTTAAAAACAACCAAGATAAGGCTGAAAGGAGTTTTATCTAGAACATATAAAAACTGTAAATTATCAGGAATGTTAATGGGCCTTTGTCAGCAAGGAATAAAATGGACATGATACAGGATTTAGCAAACATCTATCTCTCTCTACCATATTAGCAGGACCTTTGAAACCTGTAAAAGCATTTATTTAATTTTGTAAATGGCCCATCATTAGCTACAGGACTTTTTTTTTTTTTTTTTTCCCTAGAATATTTCTGTGATTTTACAGGTAACTTTGTTACTTATGAGGGGTATTGATGATTTTGGGAAATGCAGGGATGAGTGAGACATTCTCTCAAAGCAGGTTGTTAATTCCATGTCCAGAGTAACACAGCTAGCTGAAAAACAGAAGGAAAGAAAGGAGTGCCTCCTGAGGTCCCACATTTTGCCCAGAACCTAGACAAGCCAGAAGATCTGAGGCAGCTTTTGGGGCTGGGCTGTCCCCAGACTCCTGCCCTTGGTTCTCCTCAAAATCAGGGCTGAATATCTTCTCCATTCTAGATTGCTCAGTTCAAGGGCTACTCCACAATCCCAGGGTGAATATTTGCAGGTCAGTTCAGATACAGCAAAGCATCACTAATTTCTGCACTAACAATAAGAACAATCATTATAACATTGACTTGCTGCATATCTGCTGAAAGCACCTGTAAGATTGAACCTTTTGAGTCCATATATTACCAATTATAATTACCAAATACTTACAGAATTAATAAATATAATTAATATTTTCAAATACTCTTCAAAGTTTTGACTGGAGTTTGACCTTGCAGAATTTTCTTCAGAAGTCAATATACAATTAAGATTGTATGAAGCTGATAGAGGTAACAGCTGTAAATATACCCAGAGAGCATTTTACAATTCCCTGATGAAATCAATCTGCTTAAGTCAATTTACATTGTCCTTGGTTGGTAGTTTATTTGAAAAAGGTTTCATTATTGTTCTACCAAAAAAACCCAAACACAACAACAAAAAAGCAAACAAACAAACTCCAAAAAGCAAAAACAAAAAAAAAAAAAAAAAAAAAAAAAAAAAAAAAAAAAAAAAA
>VZRH01004153.1:532214-552198 GCA_013397555.1 Urocynchramus pylzowi | reverse complement strand
AAAAAGCAAAAAAAACACCCAAGCAAACAAAAACAAAACCAAAACCCCCTAAAAAATTCCCCACAAAATGCCCCACAAAAACAAACAAGCAAACAAAAAAAACTAATCAAAACAAAACCCCTATTGATATTTAAATTAAAAGGACAAAAAAGACTGTACAGATGAGGTTTCTAGAAACTATGGCTGTTCAAGAAAATGTTGTTGAAAGCAAAGACAGTGAATTTAGAATAAGTATCTACAACAAGTTTTGTTTTGATGTGGTAATGCAATGAAAGGAAAAATGCCTGATTAGATTTTCAGAGATTAGGAGGTGAAGAAAGATTTAAATTGAATACTAATTCAGTTTGGAAAGCCTTGAGGAAGATGTGTCCTTCATGTAAAAATTCTTTTTTTGAATTAGCAAGGTGTTTGATCTGCCAGATGAGCATAATTGAAGTAAAGAGTTTATGCAGACAGAGAAGGAGCAAGCCTTGTTTTTATCCTCTGCACAGCACAAGCAGTCCCAGCTGGAGGCTGGTGAGGAGGTCAGTGCTTGGGAGGAAACATGGGATGCTTTTCATCTGGCACGTGGCCAAGGGGAAAGAAACTGCTTGGAACTGAGCCTGCTTCTAAAAGTTGGTGGGAAAATCCAGAGCCTGTTTCCTCTGAGTGTAGGAAGTGGAAAAAGCTGTAGAAAGGGAAGAGTCTGGCGTGCAGACATGACACTTCAATAGTCCCTTTTGCCAGTGAAAAGGGTCTTGAAGAAGAGTTCCCACTTGAATTTATTGAAACCATCACTTTTCTCTCGCAATATTAGAAGTCCTTTGAATGCATATTTATGCATATTTATGCATTTTGTGTGCTTAGCAGCACACAAAATTGTGATACTTAGAAAAATAATTTTATCAATCTATGACGTAACAGAATTTGACATGACATTATTTGCTGAATGCAGATGAATGACCTGAAAACATTGCAAAATGTGTTTCTTGTTTGGGGAAAGAAATATTTTAAAGAAATATATTTAGGATTATTATTAAAGAACCCCTTGATAATCAGAAGAATAGCCCCACAAATTAAGATTTAATTTATTGCAATTTTGATCGCATTGATCTTTAAATAATCGAACTGCACTAATTTAGTCTTTACAGATATTCAGACAAAGCACCCACAGAGGGTAAACATTTACCTTGTATTTTCTATAAAGCACAAAATACCTTATTTCATCTTCCAATGTCTTGTAATTCACCTGGAAAACCACTGTTCTCTGTTTCTCAGGAGCATTACTCCCACTGATTACTACATCGAAATTAGCCCTGGAGGGAAGAAATGGCAGCAGACATAAAGCACTTTCCATGCAAATAAAAAATCTCAAAATTTTAATTTACACCTTTGTCCAGGAGTTAAATGAGTTTATGGGATAATTAATGATCTATTTTATTTTGCAGTTCTCTACTGTAATATGAATACCACTGAAGTGGCCAGGTGGAGGGGAAGGAGGAATACAGCTGACATTAAAAACCCTTCATCTTCCTCTCCCAAAATAACCCACAGCAAGAAGTAAGCTCCTAAATTGGGTTCCCTGAATTAATATTCCAGAGCTACCTTCCATTAGCAGTTTATGGAATGAAGTTCCTCATTTAAAAGCAGCAAAGGAGCCAGTTGAGGTCTTCTGTTTCAGTAAGCAACCACGTTTGGACTCAGCAATCTTAAAGTCTTTTCCAACCTAAATTATTCTACGACTCTGTGATTAATTAATCTATATGGATTTAGCTGAAATTATACAACCACAGAGTGATTTGGGTTGCAAGGGACCTTAAAGCTGGATACAGCTCCAGCCTCCTTCAGCCTTCTCTATATCCCAGGTGACAAGTTTTCTGATTTGCTTCTGGACAGGCCTACATTTCCCCCATTCTTCCCTTAATCACTGATGTACCTATAAAAGTTCTTTTTCCCATAATATCTCTGGCCATATTTAATTCTATAAGAGTGTAACTTTCCTACCCTTATCCATGGATCCTTTGACAAATTCTCTGCATTCCTCCTGGGCTACTGGGCCTGGCTTCTGCCCTCTGAAGATTTCTCTTTTTAATATGGAAAACCTGAATTTTTTTATCCCTGCTGTCACTATGTGAAATTCCCACTTAGTAAAAATACATCAAACAAAAGCTGGTAGGCAAGACATAAAAATCACCTCCTTAATATAAAGAAATGTTTTCATGCCTATCAACAGCTATGATTTTTCTTTCCAATGATTCATGTCTGCACCAGACAATATTTTTTGGCTACTGTAGAAGTTTAAAAGATGTGAAAATTATTCTGCTTATTGATTTCCCTTCATACTTAGCAGATAAATCAATAGGATGTGAAGATGAGGCTCCATTAAAATGATTTCTGGTGACATCATTTTTGCCTGAAAGTTTCCACAATAATGACCCTTGAGTTTGTCAGCAAGAGGTCATTCAAAGCAAGGAACAAATAAAATCACATGCCTCTTGTGGGTTTAGGCTGTAATTTCTTCCCTCAGGGTAATTTTATGTCTCAGTTTATATTTCTGCTATGTTGTAAGTATAATTTTTTTTTCTGGTAAAAACAGAAAGCAGAAGAAAGGAAAAAAAAAACCCTAAATTTTATAAATAACCCCAACTGAGCTCACCTCTCAAACCTGTGACTGATACCAGTCAAATGCAAGAAAACCTTGGACAGAAAAGCCTCTCAGAAGAACTGTAGACACACAGTAGTACAGATATGCCACAGATGCACCATCCTTTGTAAAACTGATGGGAAAGATGGAAATAGCAAAAAATTTGCAAGCATTGTTCCTTAAAAGATGCTTGACTGGAAATTTCCCTCAAAAGTGTCTGGTCGCCAGGCTGCACAAAATCCACAATCTGAGGTTTTGTGGTTAACACCCTTTGCTTTTGTCCCAATTTCCAGGATAAAAATCTCCTCAGGGCTGAGGATCCCTTACCTGCAGAGAAAAAGAAGGGTCCACACCCAAAACCCTTACAACCTGTGTGTGAAATGAGGTGCCAGGGAGGCAGTGGAAGGGTATAGGAGGAGACCAGGTGACTACACATCCTTAAGCCACAGAACTGACTGGTAGAAATTTTACTTTTTTAACAGAAGAGAGGCAGATGGAATTGAGATGTAGATCATGTTGTCATAGAGTAAAAAGATGGTTTTGTTTGTAGAATTAAAAAGGGAATCCTGTGGAAAAAGAGTGAGTGAGTAAATAGCTTGGAGGAGAACTAGGAGAAAATTGAATCATCAGGGAAAGGCAATATTTCAAGAAAAGGAGAATGGTGGCAGTATTGAAGGCAGCTGTCAGGTCACAGAGATGAAGACAGAGTACAGGTTCTGGGACTTGGCTAAGAATAGGCCATTAAAAATTTTGGCATGAGTGCTTTGAATTGATCGAGTGCAAAGGATACAAGGCAGAACTAACAGGTCTGAGCATGGAACTGAGGGAATTGAAAACAGCATGGTAAATAAGAATAAAGATAAATGAGAATGGGAAGGTAAATTGGTCTCTACTGAAGCAAATGGGCTAAAGTGTGAGATTGTTTTTTTAGTAGAAAATACCAGAGCAGGATTGTAGGATGAAGATTGGAAAAATAAAACTGTGGTAAATGAGAAACTTGAGGCAGCACTAACATGACAGTGAAGGAAAGATGGTCAGCAGGTGTGATAAAATGTAATACAGTGAAGAGGTTGGATGGTGTTTTTCAATCAGAGTCAAGAGGGAAGAAAGGAGAAATGAAAAATAAGCAAAACCAGGGAATAAGGTCACATTACAGTTTGATAATTTTATCTTCACATCAGCTATTAAGAATGTGAGAAGACAGCAGACAGGATGCTGAAGAATGATGGAGATTTAAGAATGCCTTTAGGTGAAAACATGATAAAAATTATGTATGAGAGGTAAAAACAAAAATCAGCTATGAATAAAAGTCAGCTATGAGAGGGATGGGAACAATCTAGAATTTATGATGCTGGCAGACTGCAGATATCAGAAAGCCCATGTGACAGGGTCTGATTGACTAAAGAGTGGATACAAAATGCTCTGGGACAGTAGGACATGGTAAAGATAAATTGGTTAACTCTCTCTGCAAGAAGAGAAAAACAGCATGAAAATCTAGAGTCAGTGGAGAGACTGTACACTAGAATGCTTGGGGGAAACTCTCCTCCAAGTGCTTCCAGAATGTCCATGGCCATAGTGCCTGTATAAACCAGGAAGAATTTTGGGATCAGTGGTTTAGACAAGCTCAAAGATCACAGCAGGTCCCAGTGAGCATGTTCAGATGTCTGAATGCCTTCTTTTTGTGGCAATCATCTCCTCATACATGAATTTTACCCTGACAGAAATGATGCAGCTACTCTGCTTATTCTGAACTTTTTTCCTTCTTCTAATAGGAGAAATCATCGTGTGACACTTGGTACAGCACTGAGAAAAGGTAGGAATAAATGTAAGCAAACTCAAAACATCTGGGTCATCTCATGACTAGAACTTCATTTGGCCTCTGAGTTACAAGACACAAAAGTGCACTTTCTATCAATTATGAAGGACTACTTTAAATGGAAATTTGTTCTAATTTTCCAACCACACAATTCAAACTAAGTATTCAAGAAAATTATCATTAAAATCACTGCATGTAGATTTGTGATAAGCAAAAGTAAAAACATTGAATGCAGAGATACATGAAACTAAAAGATTGCAAGACATCTGGTTCTGCTTTTATTCCATATAAAGTACCTCACAGAGAAAGTTTCAATAGGCAAATTCATGAGAAAGTGTTATCCCAATTAGGATGGACCATCTCCTTCAGGGAGAAAGATATTACAAAACCAATCAGTGGAATAGTTTTTAATATAATACTGAGCCCACATGGTTTTCCCTGGAAGAAGAGCAATATTGCTTTGAAAGATGGGGACCACCACCTCTCTACAGGCACTCTAACATGCTGCCAAGTGTCCTCCCACAACACAGTCCTACACCTGGATTGCAGAACCTCCTGGACAGGAAGATTTTACCAGCTGGATACAAGAGCAGACATTCCTGTGTTGTCCATCACTGTGGGATGCAGCACAATGTGGTGCTTCTGGAAACTCTGCCCTGTCAGTGCATAAGAAAATCAGATGCAAATGCTAACAAGAAGGTGTTATTAATATAACCATCCTTCCCTGTGGGGTCCTCCTCATGCACACCACTCTGCCATTCACGACCTGAAGTAGTAAAAAGATTTTCTTGCTCATTTTCTTTTATGTTTATTCTTGCTCGTTTTCTTTTATGTTTATCCCCTCCATCTGAAGCAGCAGTTGTTGGCCAATTTAGCCTGGCAAGTCCCATGTCCTTTACCTCCTGGGTGATCTGACCTCACCCTGGGATCATACATTATGTGAAAATCTTATCTAAACATGTGTCATCTTCTCATACCCTTCAGGTGTTCTGCTGCACCAGGGCTGAACCAGTGGCTCAGAGGATATTCATTATTTACATCCCTTCTGGATAATATGTAAAAATAGGCACTGGATGAAGAGGACATCCACTGAAGAGATCTACATTTATTGAGAAGATCTATATTACTAATTGAAGCTGAAACTTAGATCTTGCAATAGAAGTGTCTGTCCTATAAAACAGGCAAAGGACCCCTCCTCTTTCTGCCAAACTCCATGTCAGCCTTTAGGTTTCCATCATCTCATCCAATATTTCTCTGATAACAGATTTTGAGTGAAATCACTCCTCACTGGGCTGCATTTCTTCCTATCCAGACCCCTGTGACAGCAGCTCTTCCTCTGCCTGTGCCCCTGAGTGCAGCCAACCCCACCTAGGCTGCTCTGGAGCAGTTAGAACACGGTCAGATGGCCCTGCTCTGGAGGCTTGCCACGTTCTGGGGAAAAAAAGGCAAACCTAGGACAGCAAAACAGATGAATGGCCTCTTAAAATCCTCTCCTTGCATACCATGCTCTAGAGCAGAGGTGTGTGAAGGTGTTATAGTCCCTCTCCTAAATTCCCAAGCTGCAGCGCAGTCAGTGACCTGCCCCAGCATTTCCCTATTGCAGTGATGTTTTCAGGGTGCACAGTGTTGAACAAAGCCTGCAGATCCTTTTGGGATCATGCTTTTAGTCTTTAGGGAGGTGTCTGCCCTGTTTTGGGTCCTCAGATAATGTTACACAATCGAGTAGAGTTGAGTTAACCAAGATTTGTGAGGGGACGAGGCCATTAATCAGCATTTTGGCTTCCTCTGCTGTCACTCAGGCTGCAAATGGTGTTGCCATCTGCTTTTCTCTGTGTTCTCATCCAGGCTATGAGATGTGCCCTTGAGAGATTGAAAAAAAAATAGCAAACCAGGAAAGAATAAAAAGGACCAGCTTGATTTCTGGCTGCAGCTTGAAGCTTGTGCCAGTCACTGGCAGAACACTTTGTTTGTAGGCAGCCATGGGGTGTTAAGACAAATGGCTGTTCTGCTATGGAATATATTTTCCAAGAAAAATGTTGGGATTTAGCCACACAACTCTCTGGAGGTTTTGAATCATCTCCTTGCCTTCTTAGAAACACGTTTTCTCCACTTGCAGAAATATATTTGCACTCTTTCCATTTGTTTGAGGGAGCTCTGAGGCTGATTTTGGCACTCTTGTTTTTAGTGTTGAAGTTTCCATTCCAAGAGGTATGATAGTGTGGGTCTGCATTGTTTCCATCCTCAACAATGGTACAGCTTTTTGTAATCCATTTAATTATGCACTTATGTAAGAAGGAAAGAAGATTCTTCATGAGAGCCTCTCTGGAAACCAAGATCTCCTTCTTTGTCTAAACTTTCATGCGTGAAATGCATCAAGATTAGTGGGGGGAAACAGCAATGAAAAAGCTCACATGACCTTTTAAACAAAGTTGAAATGAAGTGTCTGCAGCAAATAACCTGCTGTAAACCAAGATAACTTTCATCTGAACTAATCCAACTGCTAAATCTCCTAAGACCACACCAGTCTGAGGGGTCTGTGGTGAGCCAGTTGAGCCCTGCTGAGTAATCAAAGTGCTGATTTCACTGGGTGGGGATTTTACAGAATCCTTTCCCTGAGTGCTTTGAACCAGGACCCTCAGTGTTGGTCTCTTTGACCCAATGTGAGATACAATAATGGCCATATCCCAAATCCCAAACCACTCTAATTTTTCAATATACTAATTTCTAAAAGTAACTCAAAGTTAATTCACATCAGGCTTTGCCTATACAAGATGGGAGCTCCCACATTACTTTGCTTCATATCTCCTGTTTTTCCTTCCCTCATTTTAACTTTCCCATTTACCAAAGCCTTAAGCATGGTATTTTCTACACAGCACTGCAAAAAGATGTCTTTTCCCAGAAGGAAGATCTCAGAAAAAGAAAAAAACCCCAACCAACCAACCAACAAACCCCACTCCAACCCTAGGTCTTTTTATCCATTTTCATTTTTTCAAGGAAACATTATAAATCAAATTTTCATCTGGTGCAAAGTTCTCCAGACTCTGAAAGGATGATTGCTCCCCATTCCTAAATTTACTGGCTCAGCACTATCAAGAAATAAAATAGGGAGGAAGAAGCTTTAAGTTAATAGCTTGCTACATTGTGTGCTGTAATCCTCACTTTTGAAATAACTGAACAATGGTCAATGCAAAATTCAACTGAGGACAAAAAAGTTCTTCTCTGATGTGTGCACAATTTTAAGATCACAGCTCTTCAAACTAAACTACTGTTGATAATGGCATTCCAGGCAGCCACAAAGAGTGAATTTGTTTTTCATAAATGTGTCTGGATATGACAGCCAAACCTCTTCTTTGTTTTAAGTATTTTCATAATCCTGGGCTTAAATTTCTTCTAAGAGGAAGGTGTTGGAGTAAAATCTTTGCAGCCTTCAGGTAGGCACTGTAATGACATTTTTAGGCATAAAGCCAGTGCACATCATGTTTCAGAAATCATCTGAGAAAGGGAAAAAAGAAGAAGCCCTGACTGCACTTAGGGAAGGGAGGTCGTTCAAGTTGAGTAGTAGCTTTCAGAAAGCCTAAGGTTCTCTTGAAATGAGAAAAACATAGAATACAGGTGTTGGCAAGCTGAATGTAGGAGACACAGAAAGACAGACCAAAAAAAGCTTGTAATTGAAAAGTATTTACCAGCAGTTTTTATACACTTCATACATCGTCCTTCAAATGCATTAGCAGTAAAAAGCCAGAAGGTCTCCAGAGTCAATATATAATAAAGGTACAAAAGGAGCACTCAGGGAAAAAAGGGGAAAACCAGAAAACAAAATTAATTTTATGCCTTTGTATTTGTTGTGGAAAAGCTTGGGGAGGTTTCTGCACTGGAACCCTTCATTACTGGGCATTTGCTGAAGGTCTGAATCAAATTGAGGTGTCAATACATTTTACAGAGCAAACAACAAAATTGGACAGGGACAAATTGCATCAATAAACACTTACCTAAGAATTCAAAAGGAGTTCAAGGACCAGAAAGTGAAAAACTGTTAGTGGTGTATAAAGTGTCCCTTAAACTCACTTTCATATCTGAGAACAAGAAAGTGGCAGATACAGTAAGGATGAAAAATTTTCAGGAAATATACTATGAATGACCAAGGGATCTACAAGTCATTTAATGCAACACAAAACCATCAAATTAGGAGTTTATCCAATTATTTAAAAAAAATTCCTTAATATACATGAAAAATTGTGTTGAAAATACAGTTCTGAGGTTGTGAGATCAAGAGATTGTGGCTGCAAATGTTGGCCTAAGAGTACTGCAAAATTGGATCTGGGAAACAAAATGGATAAACAGAATTCAATCTGGGTAAATGGTATGTAAGGTACATGGATTAAAAAGAGGTTATTTTGCATTTAAAATTATTTTGCATATTAAAGGAAGAAAGCTATGTTCTGCAAAGTAGCTGGGTAGTGAGACTGGGGTTATGATGTGTAGTTCAGGTACTTTCCATAGCTCAGAAAGATTGAAAAAATAAAATATCATACTAAGAGTTTTTAGAGAAAGAAGAGAGAACAAAGGGGAAACATTTATGCTCCTGCATAAATCCAGGCAATGCAGCTCTCATCCTCCTCTCCAAAAAGGCTCAAAGGAGGGCAACAAAGATGAAAAGGAATATTGAATACTGTTCTTACTTTGACTGAGTAGACAAGGACTTGTCCTGCTGGAGAAAAGGCAGCTGAAAGAGTATTTGATAAAGGTCTGGCAAATCAGGCTTGGCAAAGGCAAAAAGGAATTGATTATCCAGCATCTCTTCCAGTGCAAGAGCTGGGAGACATCAAGTGCAATTAGCTGTGAGCTGAATGAAAAAAAAAATACCATAGAAAAGCAGCTTTTCTTACATCTCATGTTCAAGCTGCAGAGTTCCTTGCTGCAGGATATTATGGGTGCTAAAAATTATAGAACCCAAAGGAAACAAATTCATGGGAAAAAATGCATACTGTGACCTCCAGCTCAGGAGGTACCTGATACTTAAGGTTTTGGAGGGTATCTGGGGAGAAAAAACATCCTTAAATAAAATCTTTCCCAACTTTTAGACTTCTTGCTGTGTTAGGCTAAAAAAATATTTTTACATGCCTTTGGTGTGACATACCACTTTTCTCTTTATCTCTTAATTTGTATCCTCACTTCCAAATGTTTAAGACAATAACAAATCAATATTTTTATCTATTTCAGAGGCAGTGAATAAAAATTTTGGCTGCCTGCTTTACAAGGCAAGTTATTCAAATATGCTTATTAAGGGGAGTGAGAGAAAAGTGTAAGCAATATAAGAAGTAATTTTGAAAATATAGTATTTTAATTTCACAAAGATACTAGGCAAACTATTTTGTCATTGTTTAAAATAAAATATTTATTAAGATAATATTTTAAAATGAAGTCATGGTTGACCACTTTCACACAAAAATTCTTTCAATGGAACTGAAATATCCCATGATGAGAATTTAACCCATTCTTTTTCATCAGTTGGAATCCAATTCAAATCTGACCCATTCTAATAAGTTTTGCAAGTTTCAGAACAGAGAAACTGTCTTCAAGTATTTCAAGAGCACCCAACATATTCCAGAGTCTGCTGTTTCTTTTACAATAGCTAAGTAATTAAATTTATCATCTCCTATTATAAAATTCTTCCTTTTGACTGAACTGCTTAGAGGGCTGGAAAGCTTTCATCAACCATTATCATCCAGTAAAAGGTCTTTCCTTTCAATGGCATCATTCAGAAGAAAGCATTAAGGTTCCTAGATACCTTAGGAACTTCATCCATCATCATTCTGGAAATCTGATCATTTCACATGAGTGATGGTGGGGATTGTCTCCAATTTCCCTGGAGCAATGAAAACCCTAAAGCCAGGACTATCAGTTTTTACCTAAAACCTACAAAGCATCTCTGAACAGGTTTGGTGCACAAAGCACACAAAGAATGAAAGCCTTTCTCCAATTCTTGTGAACAAAACACTCCAAAAAGTCCAGAGTCCAAAGGCACCAATGTGCTGTTGCAGCTTTAATAACCTACAAGTTCAGTAAATTATTTAATGTCTTCCTTTGCCATCAAGGAAACATAATTGCAGCTCTGCTGGGTAACACACTGAACAGTCATGATCAAAAGCTTCCTTTCTGCTTTGTCTGCTCTGCCATCTGCTCATTCCTTCCAGAACTCCTCTCTGGCAAGTGAGCCACTCATGGCAATGCAGCTTGGCAGATGAGTGACACCGCAGCACACTTTGTTTATGTGTGTCTCTGCATGCCTACATTTATAAATATTCATAGGGGTGCTTTTTAAGGAAACTAAATATAAAGCAACACAGCAATTACTTGTGTTTGCTGTAGCGAGTCTGTAGTGAAACAGATTTCTTGTGTTTGCTCTTAGGAAGAAACAACACAAATATAAACAACATTTTAACCTGGAGTCACAGACCAGGCCATGGTAGATTTTCTAAGACTCCAGGGCTATGTTTGGGAAATTTTGGTTCCTAGTATATCAAACAACTAAAGTTCATGGGTCAGGGAAACTGAAGGTGGGGAGGGAGTTACATTTGTTTTTAAGTTGTAAACCACACTAATTGTAAGCTAGAGACAAATTCACTATACATAAACATGCCTTGGAGAGCAAGAGCCTGTTTGGAGGATTGGCTCCTGTGCAAAAAGACCTGATGACTTCTGTCACTGGGCACCTGGACAGGTGATGACACCCTAGTTGCTAAATTGTTCTAAATTCTTGACTACCATTGATTAATATCAATCTTTTCAGATCATAATAGATAGAAAAGAAATATAATTATTTAATAAATTGTATTTTCTACAAAAGCTTCTTAAAATGGCAAACTCCTCTAACACATTCACATTTTTTTTCTTTTTAAAGTACTAAGGAAGTCTTTAATAAAATTCTCAACCTCTTGTTGGCATTTCTCTAAAATCCTTTGCTAGTCACCCTGAGTATCATGGGTCAGTTACCTCACAAACATGTAACACAAGGAGGGCTTCAGGGTTCTTTGGTTATGATGTGGAAAAACAGATGTGCTGGCTGAATTCTGAAAAGCAAGGTTTGCAATGTGTACATGCATTTTGAGCAGGTGTTTGGTTTCACCCTAATTTCTCCCCTTTTTAGTCTCTATTCATTAACATTCTTTTGGGTTTTTGTAGCTTGAGGGGTTTTGTTAACAGGAATATTTGAATAGCTGTGCAGCATAAACCTTGACAAGTAAAGAATAGTGGTTTTTTCTCATGTTATTTTTCACTCTGTTTACTTCCGTTATCTTTTGTTCATCTCTTTGAGTTTCAATCATGCCAAGGCAAAAGCAGAACTTTCCCCATGCTATAGGAGTCACATTCCTCTGAAAAATACCTTGTGAACATTGAAAGTGAACAAAATTCAGGCAGATTTTTCAACAGAAATGTTGAGCTCCAAGTGTCTAACAAATATTTGCAATTTTCATAGGTCACTATGATATGAGTTAGTCCATCCACAGAAATAAAATCCTCGTGCCACCTGATTTCCTTATGAAAGCCATAAATCCTGCTGGATATTTTACACATGGAATTCCCTTTCTGTGGATGAGTTTCTGGGTGGCTCTTTGAACAAAGTGGGCTCTGGCAGGGAACTTTCTGTCCCTGGCTAGGATGGTACTCTGAGAATGAGGAGCAAGGTTATCTTAATTAATTTAGCAAAATAAAATCTTCCTCTGGATGATGATGAAGGTACTTATTGCTATAATCCCTCTGAGTTATAACAGAATATGCAGACATAAATAATTTATATAACCAAAACACCAACACTGGAAACTATGACTTGGACAGAGAAATCCTTATGATTCATCATTTTCATGACAACAATAAACTAATTTCCTGACTATAAGGCAGGAATATTGTAATACAGGTAATAATATATTGCTTCTTCAGGAACAGATTTTCTTAACACAAGTTCAGAATGTAAGTGCATGTGGTCTGTTTGAAAAAAATTCTGAGAGGTGAATTGCTGTGGATTAAATG
Organism: Urocynchramus pylzowi; assembly: GCA_013397555.1. Classification (NCBI taxonomy): domain Eukaryota; kingdom Metazoa; phylum Chordata; class Aves; order Passeriformes; family Fringillidae; genus Urocynchramus; species Urocynchramus pylzowi. The sequence continues at coordinate 539,731 of VZRH01004153.1, read as the reverse complement.
CCAGAATTGCTTACTTTTTCTCTGATATTATTTTCAAATGTGTCTAAATATTTCACAGGATAATGTATCAGATATTCATAATCATACACAGGGATGCATTTATGAGGAAATTGGAATTGTTGTGAGCAGCTAATGTGCTACTGCAATTCATTCAAAAAACTATTTGGCTTTGGCAGAATGCAATATTTTTTCTCATTTGAGCACAATCTTCATCACCCAAATTATCTGATGGGAAGTTAGTAAAATATTAGTGACAAGTGCCAAAAAGTGCATGGACTCCTTTATATGGGGCCTTAAATTTAGAACCACGATATAATTCCCTTAATTCTATGTTTTAAGAAAGTGAAAAATAACTGCAGCTTTTCAGATGTCTTGGCACCCAGTCCCCTAATATTTATAATGTGTCTATTTTAGAAGTGAGATGGAATTAGTCACAAAACCTTTAAGAACTTCCTTAGTTCAGCACACAATTAATTAGGATGATGCAATGGGGAAAGCACTGAGAAACATCACTAAAAAATGTGCTTCATTTCAAAGGTGAAGTCAGGTGCTCTTGTTGAGAAATCATAAAGCTTTCTCCTTCATTTCCTGACATTTTATGCTGTTGTGATTGGCTACAACTACTCTGCTATTCAACTACTCATATTTTTTATGTCTTCAAATACCATTTTTAACATTCCATATGATTTCTTTTTTCTACTCATATTTTTCGTGTATTAAAAGACCAATTTCAGCATTCCATGTGATTTCTTTTTTCCTTTTAATGACTTGCTTGCTAAAAAAAAATCATTTTTTGCTTTTAGAAATATCTGAACAGCAGATAATGCTGAGAATATTAATTAGTTTTATTGCAAAGAAAATTGCATTGCCAATCATTGTTACTGACTAATGGGTGATGACGTGCAATTACAGTAAGATAAATGATTATTCTTGTTAACTAGCATATATTCTGCTCTGCAATGCATGATTTTCAAGAATAGACAAAATGGGAGTGCAAAAGTAAAAGCTGCAATATCTGAAGAAATTCATTTCACAAGTTATCAAGAAAGATGAAAAATAATTAAAATTGATTTTATTAATTGGAGATACTGCTGGAGAACACCATATAGCTTTTTCTTGCTGTTTCTGGGCTTAATTTAATTTTTCCCTCCACTGTATTTTTTCACACTCAGGAATCCAGATGTAGAAAACAAGTAACTTTATATCTGACCTGAATCTTATGATGTCCTTTTAAATAAGGAAGGCTAGTTGAGCAAAAGGCATTTGAACATGGGCTACTGCTGCCTCTCCAAGAGAGCAATGGGGAGAGAAGACAGAAATAGCAACTTCAGGTTTAAACAGGCCATAAAAGCCTTAAGGATGTCAGCTGTAATTATTGTCAGTGGACAAAAAGAACTTGGGTGTGACTGATTGGCACCACTCTGGCCACACTCAGCAGAACTCTCTGGGTCAAAGCCCCTGCAAGATATCTTTGGTGTAGTGGTTCAGGCTGAGGAAACAAATAAATGTATCTGTCACTCAGAGATATGAAGCTGAAGATGCTTATCTGCCAATGTTTGGGGCTGTTGTGAGGGTATGAAATAAAGCATTGAGCCAAAGCAAATGGGAGACACGTGAATAGAATGTACTCACCAAAAGATAATTAATTGTGCTGGGTACAAAGAAGCCTACCAAGCTTTGTAAAGGACAACTGTTGCCTGTCTTCACTGATTTGGGGGGATGCAGAGTCAGGGCTGGATTCAGGGGCTGGTGTGTGGGCACCATACTGGAAAATCACATTATTGTAGTGGCATGGGGTACACAGGAGCTCTGTATCCTCCTTGAACAGCATGTGAAGGGCAGGCAGGATACCCTGAAAACCCACAAATGGCCTCTTTTCAACACGAAACCTTGCCCTTCTGTGGGAATTAGTAAAGTTAAGAAGGCTTCCAGAAAGCTGTAAAAGCAGGAGAAAGAACAGAAAATTTAGAGCTATCTGCAACTGCAAAGTCTGAAGGTAGAAAAAGTCTCAATGGTATAGCAAGCAAGGACATTAAACAATAGCTTGAGTCTTAGGCTTGGCCAAGATAGACCTTAAGACTGCAGGAAAATATGCTTAGCAAGATAGTAGAAGGTTTTAAGCTGAATAATGCTGTATTGTGTATTGTTAATAGAAAGCAGACAGCAAGCATTGTGTGAAGCAGGTGTAGGTGTGCTTTTAGTGATTGGCTAAAACAACTGTCTGTAAGCTTTAGCAATGTGCTGTTGGCTAAAAAGTTTTTAAAATGCTCTGTAAGAAAGAAAACTTGGGCTGCTGCTGGCTGTATGTGAGCTTTGCCATCTTTCTATTGTCTCAGCCATGCAATGAGGCTGAGGCTGCAAATAAAGCTCAAGGAATGTCTCCCAGCAATCCTGTCATGTTTGTGAAAAGAAAAAAAAAATAACCACACTAACAGACCCTTCAACTCCACTGCACAATGCCCAAACTGCTAGGCTTGGCAGCAGCCTGGTGCTCAGACTGCCCTGAGGAGAAGAAACCCACCTGGCAAATCCCATTCAAGAGCCTGCATGGTGGGGCAGGGCTCAGCAGGCCAGATCTGTGGACAAGGTGGGCCTTACAGGGAGGTTCTATTGCAAGAAATATTAATATCAGCCTGTTTGAAGGAATTGAAGGTATAATGTCCACTGTTAATGCTCCAGCTGCATTTATAGGCCTCCCAGCACTGGATGATCAACTCAGAATAAGCTTTCTAGCAAAAAGATTTTTTTTAAAAGGAGGTATCTTTACATGTGGGAGCCAAAAAGGCCCACAATGGAAATTTTTGTAGGAGGATAGAATTTTTCTTTTCATGCTAATAGCTACAGCATTATATAAAAAGTTTCTAGGGAGCAATTTATAAAGCAGTTACCCAAAAAAAATATTTTGAGCCAGTGAATATATTCTATCTAAAATGAGCTTGCATGTGCCAGGGGAAACCTCCCACACTGTGAAGAGAAGAAATATTTTTAAGTGCTCATCTTTCAATCAAAATCAGACAAATGCTTTGTAGAGGCAGCATGACACCTGCTCAGGAAGTGGGACAGATGTTGAAATGTCTGACTTTTCTGGCTGAGGGAGGAATCCTCTTCAGTGAAAGATGTCTCTGCTCCCCAGCTGTCCTCCTCAGAGGCAGCATGGTCATGGTTGCCCCATTTGGCATCTTTTACTTTTGCTCAGCACTTGCTGTGTCTGTGGGAAGAGCAGTGTCCTCCAAGGATGCCACGTTTTAGAAGAGACATGCACTTGACTCACAGGGTGATTTATGAGGAATTTTGGTCTGTAGTGTAGCTGTCAGCCGCAGTCAATAGGAAATTTCCCCAGGGCAAGGGAGAAAATAAGGCCTAAACCTACAGCTGTCCTCTGAAAACTGCAAAAGCTATATCCTGTTTTTTGTAGAAGTCTTCAAAGAATAAGGAATTTTGCAAGCAGGCCATAATTTCAACAGTATATGACATTTTCCTAATTCCATTCCCATAGACCCAAGACTGCAATCACAATCCCTGTGTTTTCAGTCCCACTGTGTCAGCAGAGGCTGATCTGGATAGTGTACACAATATTTACCATTTCAGTCCTTCTCACAGGGCAGCTTATCCAGGTCCAGATTTTATCCTCCCTTTTCAAATTCACTCATACAATACAATCTCCTCAATCCTTTTTCTGCAGTCCTTCTTTCCTTTGTTGTCACATTTTGTTTTTTTTTTTTTTCTAAGCTCCCATTGTGTTTCAGGTCTGATGATTATTTTTGGCTGCCAGCAAAGGATAATAAATGAAGAAAAAACAATACCCAACTCTTTTCCTAACAATCTTCACAATATAAACAGGAGAGGAGCTGAAAGGAATCTGTCTCTTTTTCCATTGGCAGGCTTTTTCATTCATGCCCTCTGTGTCATACTCTACTGAGCCTTTAAAAATTTCAGGAGATGCCAGATCATAATTATGTTCCAATTGAGCAATGCAACATGAAAAACTTTTTTTTTTCCCCATGAAATCTTTCTTTTGTGACTGTTTGCTCCTCTGCCCCTCTAAATACACAAAAAAGTACAACAGAAAAAGAGTAATGAAGATGAACCAACTCCTTATGGAAGATTTGAGCCTTGAGCTTCTGGAGATTCTGGGGCTCTGAGAAACCTGGTCTAGTAAAAGATGTCCCTGCTCATTGCAGGGGGGTTGGACTAGATGACCTCCAAAAGTCCCTTCTAGCCCCAATTTATCTACAATTCTTTGGTTTATGTAAACTAACACAACACTACCTTGGGGGAACCTTACAGGTCCCAGGAAACATGGATCTGCAACAGCTGGCTGTGGACTCTGTATATGTGGAAAAGGAAAGCATGTCAATGCATTGAAACTATATTTAAGTTCAATTTTCTAGAAAAAAAATATTTTGTTAATGCTGTTCCTTAATCAAACCAGTGCAGTGCAGGATGTGAGCACACAGCACATTCCATAGGAGCTGCTTGATGCCAGAGTCTCCAAAAGGCAGTGGGACTCAAATTCCAGCACTGTGGTTTAGAGCAACAGAACTGAAAGCAAAAAAGACACAAGCAAGTACATAAGTGCCATCTGTTTTTTCAAAGAAATCTGCTTTCCCCCTGCTCAGTTTTCTTCTCACTATGTTTCTTTGCTTTTTATGTCAAAGTTGTAGGTAGCTTCTGCAGCGTTTTTGACAGACCTCCTAGAACAATGGATAGTGACTCTAAAGGGTTAATAACCTGTCTTCACTTCATTACCAAATACAAAATAGCATCTGTCTGCACAACTGACTGAGCCTCATCCCATTTCTGAAATAATTTTCTCAGTTATAATGGAGGGCCTAATATTTTGCACTGAATTTCACAACACTGTGCTTATGATATTGCAGATGCATAATTATTAGCTATTACAGAGCAATTACAGCACCATGACAGTATAGTAATTCTCCATTCTCAGACTAAACCATGGAAGATTTCATTGCATTTACAAATCTGAACTAAAGGGAGGAGGAGATGTATGGTTATGCCAACATTTAGAACAGATGATTGGAACTTCTCAGTGAAGGCAGACTGCAGATGAATTCCCTGGTCTAACTTTAGTTTTGTACTCCTAAGGAGATGTTAAAGAATTCCTCACATTTTTCAACACTCATGCCATTTGACTTTACTGTGAGTATAGAGTCACCATCCTATACAAATGTGACAAGTTGTACTCTAAATGAGAGTATTAGTGCTAAGAAATTAAATTACAGTGCAAGATTATTGGTGGGAAAAAAGGGCAATAAATCCTAATCTATCTGAAATCACTGGTAGAAGTCTCATTAATTTCATTTTGGGCTGGGATTTTGCCTGGTGTCTCTTGTGACATCTTGCATGGCTCAGAACCAAGATGCTGTTCCTCAGCTTCACCATCACTGATTACACTCACAAACACCTACCTATTGCTTATTCTGCATACTAAATAATACTACTTATTTATTCTGCATTGGTAATGACTCACAATGGCAATGATTCAAACTTTTAATAGCCGTCACTGCCTGGTTTTGTTTATTGCTTGTTCTCTTAGTTTAAGTGACTGTATTGCCTCCACTGACAAATGGATCCCTGCCTCTGCTCCTGTATGCCTATAGGTCCCTTCTTCCCTCTCCATAAATTCTTGTGACTTCAGCATCCCTGGAATAGACTATGATGGATAAAGTCTGCACTCACTTCTGTTAAGGAGTAATGCACATTCCAGCCCCTTTCTGACAGGTTTCTGAACACAGCATAAATTGTTTGCTTTGGACTCTTTTCAGGGAAATACTCATTCTGACCTAAATTGGCAATGTTAATTCTGTCATTATCACAGCTTTGATATTTATTAATCCAAGAAATGACACAATCAAGCTTAAGAAGATTAAATTATATTTCCAGGGGAATTCATTACCATTAATATATACTCAAGTTCCACTGTGTAAAAGCATCTAGTGATCTGATCTAACAGAAAAGGTCTTGTTAAAGGACTCTCTGCTTTTGCCACCACTCACCCATTCCCAAGGTACATGACAAGGCTCCAGGGAGATCCTATTGCAGCCTTTTGGTGCTCAAAGGGGAATTCTAAGTCCAAATTTTTTAGTAGGGCCTTTTGTGATAGGTTGAGGGGTAGTGGTTTTAAACTTAAAATATTCTTCCCAATTGTTCTGTGATTCTACACCTACTTAAGCTTGAACAAACTGGCGAGACAGATTTTGTCTCACATGGGACAGGAACATCCCCAGGATGGCTTGAGACTATAATGCTGATATTTTCACTGCTTTGAGGAGCTGTCCTGGGATTCTCTCTCAGCTGGAAGTAGAATCAGACAGCTGGGAGACAACAGGGGATGAAAATGCTCCCCAAGTTTTCTGATGATATCTAAGTCAGTGTAAATTTCATCTGACCTCAACAGGTTTGCCACACTGAGATACTGTCATATAGATTCTCAAAGTCTTAAATACTTAGTAAAACATCACCCTTAATACAAAGACTATCATAGAATATATTTCTATCCTCATATGCCCCTGCATTTGGAAAACAGCCTTGAAAAACTACTGTCTGCCTCTGCTATCTGCTCTTCCTAAACTGCCTGTGCTTGTAACTGATAAGAACATGCTCTAAGCTCTGGGATTCATCCCTTTCCATTACAACTTTCATTGAAATGCTATGTCTCTATGTTTGCAGTTGCAATCTGATAGATTTTAAATTACCAGGATCAGAAAGAAATTAATTTGTCTGTGGATCATTAGGAATAATGGCATTATTTTATCAGATGCTCTTTTTTAGCGCTCATGTTTGTGAGCTGAGCAATTATGAAAATATTTAAATAACTAATGTAATTGCCTATTAAAATGATTATTGTGCATAAATATTTATGTTCCTAATCAATGATTCCTCAAAAGTATAGCTGTAAATACAAAGAAAATCACACGTGTATTGTACATGCAAAATCCTGTGTGCAGTTGCTCAGCTGGCATTAATCATCCTCATGGAACCACTCTGCACCAGCTTTTTCAGCCTGCACTGCTTATTTCAGTGTCTTTTTTTTTTTGACTGGCCAATGTTAGACACCAGAGACTACAGTGATTTTCAGACAGCAGGTGCCCAGTCCTCTCTGACAATCAGGCACCTCTGTGGGTGGCATCCTGGCCTCCTGCAAGTCAAGGCAATTTTCCACTCCTGCTTCTGGAGGTCAGGATTCTGCATTAAGACAGAACCCAGCATTTAGCACTTGCAGTTATTTTCAAAAGGGCAACCATATCCATTCTTGGTTTTTGACCCCTTTAGAGAAATGCAAAGCATAAAGAGGGGTGAAAGTATAAGGGGAGATAATTCTGTATGTCTGTTTTCATAAGCATTGACAAAAACTCTAAATGAATAATTTTTTATGTCTACCACCTTCAGATCCTCCAAATCCAGCTTGATTGCACCTTGCTCTCAAAAAAAAAAAAAAAAAAAAAAAAGAAAAAAAAAAAAAAAAAAAAAAAAAAAAAAAAAAAAAAAAAGAGGAG
>VZRH01004153.1:517727-532104 GCA_013397555.1 Urocynchramus pylzowi | reverse complement strand
CACCCAAAAAACCCTGTTTGTTCCCTTTTTTCAAAAAAAAAAAAAAAAAAAAAAAAGAAGGAAAAAAAAAAAGGTGACATTGGAACTGTGCAAGGAGCATAAAGTTTAAAAGCTAAATGCTAGCACACTTCACTTGGAAAATCAGTGAAGAGATGGTATCTAATTTCTTCTTAGCTCTGAAAAGCTGCAAACTGTTTCATTAATTCCCTGCTATACACTGTATTACCATATGTAAATAATTGCATTAACCCCTGTGCTCTCCCACCTTGTATCATATCACAGGCAAGAGCAGACTGACAGAAAAGTCACAGCAGGACATAACAGAGCAGGGTGAAGAACAGCAGATGATTTCTAATTAAGAGTCAGGAGTCTTGGATGACACATTATTACTGGAGCTGAACAGGAACAGGAGATGAATGTCTGGGATCATGGTGTGATAGCTAACAAGAGGTACAACAGCCATGCCCTGCCAAGGTACCCTTTCCATTCCAGGGATTCCTAGGAATTTCTGTGGGTCTGGAGGACAGGGAGTACATGTGTGTGCAGGCAGCTGTGCACATTTGAGGGGTGACTGAGACACATTTTAAGGTTACCCAGTGTTAGCACCTGAAGAGAAGCCCTACAACTGACAGCAGCCCCCAAGGTCTGATTTCAGTTTCAGGAGCAGAATTTGGTTACAGGTCTGGAAGGCTGGATTGCTATTTATTAGATGGGTCACCATGTTTTGAGTTTGGGCAAGCTCTGTGTAAATGGTTCTCATTCATTCCCTTCAGGATTTTATGTGCCTGTGTGTGCCTGAATTAACCTGTTGGTAACACAATATATGGTTAATAATAGTTTTCAAGGGAAAATGTCACTTATTTATCATAAGTTCTTTTTAACAGACACTCAAGCACTTTGCATATCATCCTTTCAGTACCCCAGTCAACCACTACTTGCCATTTGCAAGTAGGACATTGAGGAAGAGGCTGTTAGCTGATGTATCAACCTAAAATTTAGCAGTAAAGAAATATATTTCTTTAAATGAGGACAGTGAAGTGAATCTTTGCAGATATTATATAATAAATCATGATACTGACTCACAAGTTTACAGAAAGATCTGGCCTAACTTGATAACAATCTGGAGCTGTCCTTTAGTTTGCAGCACAACCTCTCCCAGGGAGCAGCATTCAAATTCCAGCTATAGCTTGTGACAAGGACTATCTCCTACTACTGAAATCATGTTGTCATCTGCTTTTTAGAGAGAATAAAAATAGGATAGTTAAATTCAGTATTCAAAAAATATACAAAACCTACAGGTGTTAGGGAAGAGTACAACTGGGGCTTTTTTCCAGTGAATTTAAGGTAAAAAACTCCCATTGCTATTAATGGCAAATCCAAATATGAGAGGAAATATAAGTTTAATGTTTAACATCCTGCACTTACTGGCTCTGTTGCAGTTCATAACCTCTCTTTTGTACATAATTTAGGGGATATTTACATTTCATAATGTAAATACCTGCAATTAGAAGTTTATTTCAGGCTTGATCTTATTAAGGAGTGGGAAAGGCATGGATTAATGTTCACTTAACCAGAGGACAGAATTAACCCCAAACCACATTTTCCAATGCTCTACAAGCCACTCTTAAAAGCAAAAAGGGGTGAGGAGGAAGTCTTTCTTTAGATCTTCAGTGGGACCATAGGACCCAGTGTTCTTGAACCTGACTACAATTCCTTAAATACAAGACTTTAAATTCCAGTCTTACCCTTTTGGCCCTTTTGTTACATTTCAGAGCTAAGCTGGACTGCCTGCCTGTTGTGTTGTGTGTTTTGGCCCAGCTGCACCACAACATCTGCTGGGATGTGAATTCCTCACACAGAGCTCAAAACCTCATCCTGGGAGGCCAGGTACCCAAAGAGTTTTGATGGTAGGGAGCTTAACTTCCAACCATGGCAGCTGCTCTCTATTGTTGTGTGGAGACAGACCTTTAAACTGTTGGTTCACTTCATGAACACAGAACAAATGCTGATTCTGACCTAAAAAAACCCGTGCATAACTTTGAAGGAAAAATATTGGGATAGATCAGAAGAAACAGTGGAAAAGTGGCATTGTGAATACAGGATAAGGCACTGCAACAACTGAGTTGTGCAAACTGCATCTTTGGAACACTTTTTCATTCCTCCTTACAAAATATGATTATGTAAATATTTATAAAAAGTGAGAAGAGATACCACAGTGATAAAATTTTAGCCCTGTTTTAGTGTCAAGTAGAGACATTTCAAAGAACAGACAAAGCAAGAAAAAACTCCAAAGACTAAACCATCAACTGAGCTCTGCAGGAGAGTTAAGATCTATTACCACAGACACAGCAATTTGGTTTTTAGATTACTTTTAATGTGTAAACAACCCCCCCACACACACACACACACACATACCTTTGCAGTTCATAAGGCTTTAGATATTTTTAGTGCTTTTCAGTTTTTGTTAAGCTGATTGGGAATTTACTTTAAAGCTGGCATAAAATGATAAAGAAAAACCTAGCTGGTATCCAGTTTCAGATTTACTTGCCTTGATAGTCATAGATTTAATATTGAGGGACAGTGAATGAAATTATTCTTTTCAAGAAAATAGATTGGTTTTATCCATTTCAAATGAATTCAGCCTACTGTGTCTCACTTTGAAAACAACAGTAAATATTCCCACAAAACAAGTTTTATGTACACATCCATTGCTGCTATTATTGAGCTATCTAATTTGGATGTATATGTGGATCCCCAAATTCATTTTTATGTGACATTTGTTTCTGTTCCTAGGTAAAGCCACGCTTCTTGGTGCATGGTGCACTGTTATTATAACAGATGGCTTATTTCAATTCATAATGACTGGGAAAAATAACAATGAATCATGTAAGCAAGAACAAGCACTTCAATTTCTCTACAAGTTACCCAGTGCCTGCCAATATGAAAAACAGCTGAGAGCTCTGGCTCCTCATCAGAAATGCAAGGCTGTTCTTTGATTGGACTACAGCTGCACATCAAATAGGGGAAGAGCAAAACTAGCAAGAGGCAGGGCCTAAAAACCTTTCCATTTGGGCATTCTGGGTTTTCTTTCCTAACAATGAAAGGAAAAAAATAACATAAATTGCCTGGTGTTGTCAGGTAAATAAAGGGAAAGCAAAGTCCTGTATCCTGTTATTTCAGGATACAGTTGTACCCAGGCACATCACTGCATCCACACAACTCAAATGAGTTTGCCTCTATCAAAAAGGAGCATCTGACTTGCAGCCCCACTGCCACTGTTCACTTCTGAGTGACTTGGCCTCTTTCTCAAGAGGCATAGGTGTGCAGAACCTCTAATTCACTGAAAATTAGCAGTTCACCTGGAGAATTTTATCCTAAAAATTAGGAATTTGATCATATTGCCTACAGTTAATATTCTGCATCAGCTATCTCAACACATAAATAAGAGTATAAAATTTTGTTTACCTTGACACATCTCCTTTCTATTCAAAGCCTCCAGATTAATCTCCATTTCTTCTTTTTCTTCTCTCTGAATCCTGCAAGGAAGTGCATACTTTGAATAGGATCCAGAATTTAGGCAGATGATAGCTTCCAAATTACTGTATAAACATAATGTGATCCAGTACAGAGTTCTCCTCAATTACCAAGTAGCACTAGAGTGATTTTAATATTCAATGGCTTGAAAAAAACAGTAGATTAATCAATGGAAATTGACTTTTAGAAACAGACCTCTGTTTATCAATTCTCTCTGCTGAAAGTTGTCTGAGTCAATGGAATAACACAGGCTTTCTCTCAGGTACAGAAATTCTTGTGCACTTCTTTCTTCTTATTTTTTAAGTCTTTCTTCCTATTTTTGATTCTATTTTTGCCTATTTTACCTTCCTAAGTAAGGCACAAATGTTGCTGCATGACGTTATTACCCACATAATTCACAAATCCCTTTCAGAGCACAAGATATAACATCCAAAATTAAAGCAGGAATTGCCCTGTCATTGGCTTTTCTCTGCCCAGAGTAGATAAGAATAATTTAAAAATAAGAATAAGTGGAAGGTGTCTTGCCCATGGCAGGGGTGTTGGAATGAGCTCATCTTTGAGGTCCTTCCAACCCAACCCATCCTCTGATTCTATAAGGTAGAAGGAACAGGGGTTATATGCAAAGATGATCAGAATAAGCAGGAAACATTTTTCCCCCAAGAGCATTTAGAGGAAAAACCAAAATTGAATCACCAGTCTCTCAGATGAAGTCTGAGTAAAGAGCAATTATTTTGACCTGACTCAGAAGAAAAAAGCTGCCCAAAAATAAACTTCTAATGCCATTTTTTGCTTCATCTGGATATGTGTATGTAGTAGCTGGGCCAGTTTGGAAGGCTTTTCTGTATGGCTCTGATGGCATTGTCACAGCTCCTTGGGCAGCTGAACTGCTTCCACAGAAACTAAGAACTCTTAAAACTAAAGAGTCCTTGTGATGAACAATCAAGTTGTTCCCAGATTGGCATTATAGCTGAAAAAACAGAGACAGAAGGAAAAAGAACACAAAAAATTGGATTGAAATACTCGTTATGAATATTTCCAAGTCGAAGTTTGTTTCATTTCCACATGAAAGTGCATTTCAGTTTTGCAAAGAAAGAGGAAGAAAAAAGATAGAAAGGAAAAAGATAGAAGAAAGGAGAGAAAAGAAGGAAGGAGGAAAGAGAAAGGAAAGATTAAAGCAGGGCATTAAGCCACTGAAAAGAAAGCAAGCAGATTGCTTTGGAAAAAACCCAGCATTTTGTGGTGATTCAAATGATTACTTTTGTGGCTGTTTCTCTGCTTTAGTATGACCCTAAAAATCCTTACTTTTCAGTTCAATGTACACTGCACATATTTTGCCAGTGAATTACTAAGCTGAAAAATTTATTGCTTTTACGTTCCTCTCTCTTCCCCTTGTTGGTTTCTGCTGAACCTCATCCTTTTTTCTTGTCAGTGGCTACTGTGAGTATGTCCAAATGGGATGTACAGAGGTGATGTATGAGCTTAAATTGCTTCTGATATTCACTCATAGCTCATTTTGCCCAGGAAAAATTCAGGAACAATACCAGACCAGATTCTAAGCAACCATTCCCCACACACTTGGACATATAAAAGTGTTTGGGCATTAGTTGTTCATTCTTCACAGTAAAACATTATCTGTGTTGTATATCCCACTGCATATTTATGAAATGTGTGGGTAATGGTAGATGGGAGCCTATTGTGGCAGCAGTCTTGTTTATCTCATTTTCTATGATCTGCTTTTCTTATCTTCTTGTTTTACTTCTTTTAGTGAATATTGCACTTTTTATTGCTTTACCAGACACATTTTAATGTCTTTCTTTTCCTGCGGAAAACTCGTACTGGGCAGCAGCTGACTTTAAGAACACAGTTTATACATCTATATACACTGATAATTGAAGATGCTTTATAAATTGTGAGCCTCGTGGTGCCAAACTTACCCTTGCAGCAGATAACCAGGAGGTATACCTATGTATTACACTGCATTACATCATTAAAAAGTCTCAGCACATAGATATCAACACAGTAGGAGAGAATGTGTTAAGAATGATGTATTTACTTGCCAAGGCACTCAGTACACTTACAGAGTATTTTTCTCTTGTGCCAAAGGCTGTAATATGACAGTTCTTTAAATGTGCCCTATAAGCCAGCTCTTCCAAGAATTCTTGCTGGTTTTCCTAGCAGACCTTCCCTGCATGGCAATGGCTTCCCAGTTCTCTCTTCTTCTTCCCCATTCTTCTAATGGCCTGTGCCATTAGGAGAGCAGTAGCTAACTCAAGATCCACCTGAATGTGTCTGCATGGTGCTGCTCTTGGATCTGCCTTGGGCTGGAATGAACCAGGTGCACAGCTGGAGAACTCTGGGTGCACATCTGGAGTGTGTCTTTCAGTTTGGTGGGGTCCCCACAGAGCCCAGGATCTGTGCTGAGGCTCCAGCAGGAATTAGAATGGGGCTTCAGAGCTCTCTGGAAGTTCAGGAGCCAGGGTGTGTTGGGGAGTTTTTCCCCTTCACAAACAGGACAGGATTGCTGGGAGACATTCCTTGAGCTTTATTTGCAGCCTCAGCCTCATTGCATGGCTGAGACAATAGAAAGATGGCAAAGCTCACATACAGCCAGCAGCAGCCCAAGATTTCTTTCTTACAGAGCATTTTAAAAACTTTTTAGCCAACAGCACATTGCTAAAGCTTACAGACAGTTGTTTTAGCCAATCACTAAAAGCACACCTACACCTGCTTCACACAATGCTTGCTGTCTGCTTTCTATTAACAATACACAATACAGCATTATTCAGCTTAAAACCTTCTACTATCTTGCTAAGCATATTTTCTTGCAGTCTTAAGGTCTATCTTGGCCAAGCCTAAGACTCAAGCTATTTTTTAATGTCCTTGCTTGCTATACCATTGAAACTTTTTCTACCTTCAGACTTTGCAGTTGATACTAACTTCTCTAAGTTCTCTCTTCTTTCTGTTTCTAAGGCCTTCTTTTTCAAGCTTTCTAAAGTTCTTTTTACCTTTACTATTTCCCACATCAGGAGGTTCAAGAGAGCAGCTCAGGTCTGAGCTGGGCTGCCAACACAGGTGGATCCTGTCCTGACCTGCTGAATGCAACACCTGCTGCTCAGCAAGGAATAATTAACACAATTGACATCAAATGTGTTTAGAGGTGTAGTTAACTGACCTTGTCAGCTAAGTGACAAAAATGGGTGTCAAACCTCCAATTTCCCTTTGCACTTGTCTACCCTGCAGTAAATAAAATGATGAAGCACTTGGAATTGTATTCAAACTGGAACATACTTGAGTTGAAACATGTTAGGAATGTCAAAGCAGAATAGCATTGGCACCTTCTATTTGAAAATGTGAGGGAGCTTATGTTCAGTTTAATTAAAAAAAAAACCAAAACCAACAAACCAAAAAAAAAAAAACCCCTATAGATTTTGTGCAAGAGAACAATGAAGTACACATGGATGATGTCTCCAGCAGAGTAATGGAATTAGTGCACACAGGGGGCTTGATTTGAGGAGCTCACTTATTGGCATGATAATAAAGGGGATGTATGTGCATAGGGGCACATGGTACATTTTGGAACCCTGTTCAGCTTATAAAATACCCATATTCACAATTCCATGTAAAAAAATTAATTAAAAATGCTTTGATTTACTTACTGTTCCTAATTCTTGATGTGCTTCCAACATGTTTTCCTCTTTGCTTTGTATTCAGAATTAATGCTTAGTTGGAGAAAACTATTTATTACATTTTAGTATTGATTTTAATATGCTAAATCTAGAATATGAAAGGTGTAATGACATCCTCATAATGTTATATACATGGAACTTTGTTTACTAAATGCCATGTGCATCTCAAAATCTACCTTCAATATATAAATTGTAGCTTACCTTTATCTGGATTCTGAAAAAAAAAAAATATATATATATATATAGAGAGAGAGAGTGAGGTATAAGAATGAGAAGTAAATGACAAATCTGGCAATTTTTTATTTTGTCTTGTGAAATCCTGACTTCTCTATCATTCATTACAAAACCCCTCTGATTATACTGTGCAAGAATTTCCCTATGTGGAATGTGATTGATGATGTGATTTTCACTATAAGCATATGATTACACTTTTGTGTAGTTTAACAAAAACCTTCAATTCAGATCTTACAGTTGTTTCTGAGCATCCTAATATCCTCCTTTCCCAAACTGAGCAAATAATATTTTTCCAAATTGTTCCTAATGTGTAGCATTGAAAATATAAAAGGTAAAATAGTGTCACTGGAGCCATGTAAAAGTGGTATATTCTGGCATTGAATGCCTCAAAGACTTGTCAAAGACTTTTCAGGTGGAGGGGGAAATTTCACAGCAGTTATTTCAATATAATTTAAAACATTTGTTGAAGTCCAAATCTTGCTTTTTGCTTAATCTGTATGAACCCTGAGCTGTGGAGTTTAGCTCATGTAGTAATATGCAGAAAAACATGTTGGTGTGACATGTGGAAATGAATAAAAAATGCGTATTTATCAAAAATGCATATTTATCAGCTCTGTATTTACTGATTTAGAGGATGGAAACTGTGTCCTGTAGTACAAACTACACATCAGGACTAAACAATGTGGATTAGAATTGATCCTTCTTGGCAGTGTGTGCTATAAGTCAACAAATATGCTGAATGTCAAGTATATCAGAAAAAAGTCATTCACAAGTACTCTGAGATCACCAAAAAAAAAAATAAAAAGGTGATATTTATAGTTAAGGTTGCTGCTGTCTGCCAGGTGATCACCTCTAGCTGTTAACAACACATATTGTCAAGCCCTGTGCCAAGAGATGCTGGGCAGAGAGGTTGCTGTTTCACCAGCACAAGTAATGCCTCACCTACAAAATCCATTTCTTTGCCAAATACTGCTTTCTAGTCAAGAAAATTCCAATGTCACAGACAAAAACTACTCTGTAGAGAAATCCTTCACCAGGCAGGACTGTACAGGGATAGGTAAAAACAAGAAGACCTGGCTGGAACCAATTACCAAAGGGAAGTGACCTGTTAGCCAGAGAGCTCCTCCATCACAGCTGGAAACTTCATCTGCTCACCAAAAGTCCCCTAAGAGATCATTTCAGAAGGAAAAATTAAAATCTTCCTGTCATTAAAGGTAAACAGGTGGGCTGCAACTGCTGCAAGAAAGTTCACCTGTGAGAGCCTCAGGAAATGCAGTAAAGACAAGTGCAAGGTGCTCAGTCTTTATTTTTACTACTTAAAAATAAAGACTGGGAGATGAAGTTTTGACATTTAGGAAAAAAACAGTTCTATCTGTGATAAACTCAGTCTTCACTATCTGCTCTAGAGGATGAAGTTTAATCATAAGGAGATTAAAGAGGTTTAACCTGACATGCTGAAACAACCCCCTGGGATCTCAAATCTCGTTATAAGTAGGAAGACAAAAGAGTTTCATTGAACTAGAATTTCATTTTCAGTCTCTGGGATCTGGCAAATGCTATTCCACAAGTCAGGTCTGAAGGTTGCCACACACTGGTCACGTGCCCTCCCTATTTCCAACTGCCCAAGAATAGGGATGAAGTGTCATGGAGATTTCTGCCCATTAAGTTTACCTATCTTAATGAAATACCAGAAAAGTTCATGTTAATATCACATTATGGTTTCCAAGCTACATCCCCAGTTATTCAAATTTCTATTCCACTCTCTTCTTTAAAATCTGCAATAACATTCATAATAAAATGGTACAAAAGGAAACAAAGAGTTCAAAACTAAAATGTTTGACCTGTGTTTATTCATGGGAAGCAAATACTTTGACAAAAGTTTTATGTTAATGTTAATATTTATACTACACACATCTCCAGAAGATTATTTTAATGACACTGTACCATTTAATGAACATACTAGCATTTTTAATAAGTTTTCTATTTGTTTGAGAAACTGAATAAAAAATCATATTGGCTTCTGCCATTAGGAGTCAGAAAATAAACCAGTTATTTAAAAGGCAAAAGACTGATATGATGCTCATCCCCTGTTTATGATGTTTAAAGCTGTGTTTTTGTTAATGAGTGGGCTGGGGCTGCCACACTTTATTCAGTTTAATGTTGAAGGTGACAAAAATCTACTCATGCTGATGAATTTTAGCATAGATTATGTTCTGAGACACCCAGAATACAAGTTTTTGATTTTGTTACCAACTACATGAGCGAGGCTTCTTTTACTCTCTACATTTGTTTACTTCTGTGTAAAGCACAGGTTTCATGGGGAAACACATTTCAGTATGTGCTCAAACAGTTCCTACTATGGAGCATCTAAATAGCTTTCTGAAAGTCAAGAAATAAAGATTAAGAGTAGAGATAGATCATGGGTAAAAGGATGTCAGTATGTGCTTAAAAACTAGCATACAGGTATTGTAGCATTTATATCAAATCTCTTTTTTAAAACTGCCTTCAAATATCCATCTCTAAATCTCTGCATAAGCTTTCAGTTGAGTAATTTTGTTGACAAGTTCTACCATGACTTCATCAATGGAGAGATTTAGGGAGATATTTAATGGAAAATTATACTCAACAAGTATAACCTGAAATAAATACACAATGGAAATCAAGAAACTGCTGTTACTCAACAAACAATTCTCAGCAGTTAGCACCCCAGGCAGTGAAATTTCTCTGCTTTTTTCAAATTTACTTGTTTAGGCATGCCTGTTTTAGCCTAGAATGCATTTAAGAGCTCTCTTTTTTAGGTATTTGCAATTAGTTATATATAATGTAATGTGGACTGTGCATCTAAAGCAGAACATATTTCTGATAGCTGCCATTAAGGAAACAAAAATACATTAAAACCAGGAACTGTCTTGAGACTGAAGTTTTGCACAACTCACATAAATGTGTTTACATAAATGAGTGTCCAAAGGAATTTTAGCATGGGAAGAAAAATCTGGGGTTTCTATTGAAATTTCCTTAAGCTTCTTCATTAGTCATTAAGTTAAATTTTGTGCAGGTCTAAAATCCATTTCCATATTATAAAAAAAAAACCCTGTAACATTCTGCAGAATTTTGTAGCTCTATTGAAAAGCAGCAAAATTTATAAACTTCTGGAAAAAATCTTTCCCTAACATTTTCTAAATAGGTCAAAGTAAAGATTCAGCCATAAAAAACAAAACAAAACAAAACAAACAACCAAAAAACCAAAAAACAAACCAAAAAACCCACAAAAAAACCCAAAAAATCAAAACAAAAAGAAAAAAAAAACAAAGCAAACAAAAAAAAACCACCAAAAAACCCAAAACATTTTCTTAAAGTGAGAATAATAAAACCAAAAACAAAAAGTTCCTTTAATTTTTTTTTTCTTAAGTCTTCTGAAAATATGCACCTTCCAAGTCTTTAACACTCAACCTTTTTCAGTGAAGTTATCATGTAAAGCAGAAAAATAGTGGAACAGAAAAGAAGTAAAATATAGCAAAACAGTCACAGGAAAATTTCCCAATTCTTGCAGTTTTAGGAACCATTTAACAAATTCTTCTGCTGGGTAAATGAGTAGAAAATGTAGAGACTATTTCTGGATTAATCTTCCATTGAGGATAACCTAGACTAATCTCTCACTGAAGTATTTTGCTTCCCCTTTCCTCCTGAGCCTCCAGTAGGATTAATGTGTGAGCACAGCACAGTAGCTTATTTAGCTTCACAACAATTCCACTTGGTGGCAAATTATTCATATTTATAAAGAAACTGTGGTTGCAGAAGGCTCTGTGCTGGATTAGCTATCTAGGAACACATTTCTAGTTTTGGGACTAGAGGAAACACCTCAATGAACACCCAATTTTTGAGTGCCCCAGCAGCCAGTGCTAGAAGCCAGCTGCAGCACTTTCATTTCTGACCTGTGTACATCCACATCTTTGGAAACTCCACCAGTTTGGGGATTTCTCATAAAATATGCTGAGGATTAACTTATGCCTCATCCTTGAAGATCTCCAGAGCATGAGCTGGCAGCTCCTTGAATCTCTCCCAGCCTCTCTGGCCACAGGGCAGCACTGGCAGGGCTGGAACACACAGGCAAGGCTCGCCCTGACTCCTGGCAAGGTGTGCTCTCTGCAGAGCAGCTCTTGGCTCCTTGGCCTCTGACTGTGCCTCTGGGCCACACTGAGCACCTTGACCAATTTGCCACCAGAGAGATGACACACAGGTCACAGCCCTGGGTTTGGCTCCACTTGGCTTCAGTGGGGCTCAGTGGGTGAATTGATTGTTGAGTATTTAAGACAGATATTTAAGAGCAGGGAATGGGAAAGGTGTTACCCAATTCTGCAGTCACTCAGCCTGACTAATTGCATGAAGGGTCATGGCTAGATTAGTTTTCCAAGCTAAATTCTTTTGTTGCTCAAAAGCAATAAATCTAAAGCAGAAACCAATGTCTTTTCTCTAGAAATAGATTTATTTTCTGCTTTGCAGTTCTCAGGAATCGCTGCTGAAATGGTGAACTTTTCTAAATGTCACTTAAAAGGTTCACTGGTTTCTTCCCTCGTTTCCTGAATCCAATGTGTGTGTGCCTGTTGCTGTATCTAACCCTGCCATGCCACTCTGTAGGAGCTCCTCTGTCCACACTTCTCTCCAGCACAGTCCCACACCTACTTTCCTTTCCTTCCCCTGCTGCTTTCCAAAGATTAATCCATTTTTTCATCAGAACAAAGTAACTAATAAATTTTCTTGAGCAGTTAACTGTTCTAAATTTGCAAATTTGAAAATAATAATTTTTTTCTCATGTTGATTGATTATATATGGATTTGAAAATTTCTTACTTTTTAGATTTCCATTTCAGTAATTTCCTTGTTTTCATCTCCTTTTACTTGTTCTCAAAAACCTCCTGGTTGCCTTCAGTGCTTGCATCTCCTGTTTTTCCACTGGTATTTGCATACACCAGTACCTTTGAGAACAAATGCTTCAGATGTAACAGAACAAAGACTCTATAGGCAGGGTCTCAACAATATAAAGAGACATTATAAATGAACAACATATCTTTCTTGCTTTGCCTTTTCCCTTTGTTGATAAGTTGGACATGTGAGAACAGAATTGATTTCTAAGGATATTAGGGATTTTGTTCCAGTGGTGGGGAGCCAACACAGCCTAGAAATTCTTTCTTTGTAACAGATCCTGAAAAAAGAATGGTGGCTTCTAAAGGGACTCCAGTGTAAAAAATGAAAGGAAAACTCAACTTTTATCCATTTTGTCCTTGCACTTCAACAAGACTTCTTGCCCATTTAAATGAAGGAAACATACATGTAAATTTCTTTGGCATTGTGAGTGAATTTGATTCCTGTTCATCTCTCTCTCTCTTGGACAGAAGGGGGAAAATCAAAATTGAGAAACTAGGTCACAGATGAGTGTCTTAACACCCATTTTTTCCCTCAACTGGGACTTTTAAAACAAAGCCAGAAAAATTACAGGCCAAAGCTACATTGTAAGGAATGAATTGCAGAACAGAGTTTAGGCAAACTCACAGACATTCCCCAACCATGACTGGGAGCAACAAAAGGTCTCAGAAGTTGCATGTTTCTGTTTTGTACAGATTTGGCCAGGGTTTGCCCCACTCCTGAGGTGCTGCAGTCCCTTGTGTCTGGAGCTCATTCCCACCAGTGCTACCAAGGACTTGCCTGTGGGAATCCTCTTCTCCAGGCTCTGCAAGAGGTAAAGCTTGGATTGTGCTGCTGGCACCCACTGCACCAGTGTCTGCAGGACAAGGTCCTGCTGAAACACCACACAGATTTAATCTGTGCCTGTGGCTGAGCAATCCCACAGAGGAACTCACCCTGGGATCAATAGGATGGCATGAATAAAGCACTTATTCTGCCATCTGCCTCTCAGCTTTCAATTTGTTTGGGTTTGGTATTTTGAAATTTAATTGTTGCCTTGCTGTTGACTAAAATTTTAGTCCTTTCCCACTTTCTCTCTGTGTTGCTGGATTTCAGCCAAGTTTCTCTTGACTCATTTCACATTCCTTCAAAGTCTGCCTCTCTCCAAGCCCGATCTATTGGCATTGCTGTGCTCTCTGCAGGCCTTCATCAGCATGTTAAACCCCATGATGGAGGAGAGGAACAAAGAGTCAATGTGCTAAAAGGCTTTGGGTGATATATGTTCAAAAGGGATCTTTGAAATCTCAGTTAGCTGAAATTGCATGTGTGAAACAGCCTGCCTTCCTGAGGTCATCAGCAAGGTGAACTGTTCTCATCACAGCACAATAAAAGTGCCATTGTTTTATGTATAGCAATTCTGGATACACTCTCCCTTGCAGTGAGCAATTTGTCCAAGAATAAAAGGGAAGTGTTCACACTATACTTTTTATATGATCATTCCTGTTTGAAGAATCTTACCAGGCAAACTCTGTTAAAGGAGGTGAATGTGAAGAGGGAAAAAAAAAAAAAAACCATACAAAGAACAGAAAACAGGACAATATGTAGGACTGGGGGTAAAAAAAATAAAAGATAATAGCAAACACAGGGCTGTGTTTTTCTTAACATCATTAAGGGGAACTAAAATAGTTAAAACCTTTCCTTAGTGAATTCTGCATGGCATAAATAGACTGTTAGGTGCTTTCATGACAACATGCTCCACCAGCAGTGTTCAGCCTATGAGAAAGAAGCTTTTAGCTCATGTTCCAAACAGCAGCTAGAGGTGGAGGCTCAGGGAAGAGGGTCACAGCTGTGCCATCACACAACTGTGTCTCCCTCAGACACTCAGCTCCAGAAGTTAGTTACTCAAGGCCAAGGCCAAATTACCAAGGTAATTTGTTTAACAGTCAGCCAAGAAATATTCCCCCCACCCTTGCCCCATGTCTTAACACTTTTTAAAACATATATAAACTTTTTTTTTTTTTTTTT
>VZRH01004153.1:495542-510388 GCA_013397555.1 Urocynchramus pylzowi | reverse complement strand
AATTTCCCACGATTTTTTTTTTTTTTTTTTTTTTTTTTTTTTTTTTTTTTTTTTTTTTTTTTTTTTTAAGTAGCTGACAAACCATATCTGTTCATGGCTGATCTTTCAAGGCCTCTAATTGTTTGAATTTCAAGGAAACTGAAAAATAATGTGAAAGCCTGAAGGATAGTAGCTTCCAGCAGAGGTTTCTCTTTGCCATTCTGTAAATCTAATGATGCATGCCATCCTGAGCTATGAGAGATGTGCTGGACTGTCATCTCAGCTGTCAAAAACATGTGGCACTTTCATTTAGTCTGGAGCAACTTTGACCACTTTTGCCAAATTTCATTAGGACAGATTTGCAGATGATGCAGCTGACACCATTGAATTTCAGCTCCCAGCAGTTCATGTTGGAGGGACAGATGCTTGTGAAAATATACAAGCACAACAAAGAGCAGGGTGACCACACAGTGGGAAAACTACATCATCCCATTAGCAATTGACCATGAGCAAGTCTTGAGGAGCACAAGTATCAAATATGCACCCATAAAATTAATAAAAGTATTTTTTTTAAGTACGTGAAAGTAGTAAACTCACTTAGCAAAGGATGAGAGAGAAACCTTAGGCATGAATTTGTCAGCTTCCCTGTGTATTGCTGATGGCACTGAATAAAGGGCTTTACCTGCATTCACTTCCTGAGAGATCAAGGCCATTTCAGATTTAAATGAAACAACTCTCATAAATGATACAAGGAATTTCAGTAGCAACCTAAGCCTGTGCTTAGAGACTCCCAGTGACATATGTTTGTTCCTAAGAGCTCTAAACCAAGTCTACTTCCAGTCATTTTCCATATGTGCTTTTACATATTCATAAAACTCAGAACTTGTGTGGGATTCCCTGTCATGCTTCATAATAAGACACATATAGAAACTTCAGGCTTAAAATACTGCAGGTTTCAAAATATATGTATATTTTTAAATATCTCTATTTTCTTAGACACACAATACACTGCAAAGGCACAGCCAGACGTGACCGTACTCAGAGGTTATTTTGTGTAATACACTTAGTCTCCTTCTATTTTTAAGTCCACACTTCAGCTCCTTGCAGCTGCAAGTTTTGTCTTAAAAGGGAGAATAAATAAATCCCAAAGAACAGAGCTCATAACAGTACATTAGCATAGATTCCTTTGTGCTTCTTGCTCCAGATGCACTGAAGAACAGCAAATCCTTTCAAGTGCTTCGCAGCGGCTCCATCAGTGAATCTTTTTATTATCATCACAGCAGTTAAGGCTGAATCTACATTGAGAGGGAATTGCACACCAAGCTGGGATGTGGATTTGTGTCAGATCAGCTCTTTACTGCCCTGTGTGGGTATTCAAGACTGTGCTAAGGGCAGATTTGATGTGCATTTGTTTTGGCAGCCTGTGCCATTCTCCTCTCCCTCTCTTGACCACCCAGCTCCCTCCAACATCTCCCTTTAGGCATCCTGGTACAATTGTTTGTGACACTGTGGGAAGAAATGATCCAGTATAATAAAAGCCATTTTTACTAGGTTATTTTAAACCTGTCCCAATCCCTTGAGGTAGTTCAAGGCATGGATGGAAAAATACCTGTGCTAGCACAGCTGAGGAAGAGGTGAAGGAACAGAAACAGGCAGGCAGCATTAGCAATCAACCTCTCACCCTGCTAAATAAGTACAGCAATTTACACCCAGCTTACAAAAAGCCTCAAAATCCTACATCCCCCAAAACCAAAAAAAAACCAAATAGAAAAAACATATCACAATTTTATTTCTGTTGTTTTAGAGATTGAAATTGGCTCACCAGCAGAAGCAAATCCCAGTCCCAGTGCAAGGGAAAAAGGTGGGAATATTCAAACAGGTATGGAGAGCAGGAGGGATGTGAAGGGAGTGACTCCATCTCTTTGGCATCTGATTGCCATTTGATTTTCTTCAGCTGTGGCTGAAAAATGGTATTCATGTCATCAACTGGTATTCATGTCATCATTTAACAAAACAAGTGTTGGTTCAGGAAACAAGGTGTTTCTGTGATTCCACTCTTAAGCTCCCAGTTTAGGACAGCTGACATATTCTGGTTTTCAGAAATCTGATAACAGCTGAGTTCCAACTGAGCAGTCAGTTCCTCTTTTGGGGTGCTGGAGACTGACAGAAGTTAAGTGATTTCTGCAAGCAGAAGGCTATTCTATGCTATATATTTTCTGTTTAAAATCCACAGAAACTAGTACAATAACACTTACTATTTTTGACCAAATGACATTCACTATGTGATCAATTCACACGGTGTGCACCACCATTGAAGCAGAAAAGTGCAAACTAACACCAGTCAAAATGGAGCAAATATTTGCATTTAAATATTTTGCATAAGAAGACACTAAAGAAAAGCCTTTTCCCACATAATTTAGAAGAAAAAGCATTGTGCTGCCATCAATGTGAAACTTTTGATTTTAATTCATATTGCTTTTCAAAATCACACTCTTTCCTTGAAGAATAAAAAGAAATTTTGCAAAAGTTAGATATGGAAAATGAGAAGGAGATACTTTGGTTGTTCAAATTTTTCTGGACCAAAAGAACATGATTTGAAATTGTAAAATTGCTAGAGAAACAGAGATTCTGAGTCCTTCCCAGCTCTGATGACATGGCAGGGAGTGATTCTGGCACTGCAGAATGTGGTTTGAAAGGGAGAACTCCGCTGGCAGGAGCGGAGGAGATTTCTCTGTTGTCAGTCACCAGGAAGCAGATGGCATGTCTTGGCTGAGTGGGTTCTCAGGCACCTCATTTCAGCAACCACTTCAGTGTAGCTGACAGCACCCTCAGATGTGGAACTCACTACCTGAACACAGCTCTGACAGCCCCAGTGAGGTGAATCCCCAACCACTGCACCATCAGTGAGGAACATGAGCACTGCAGTTCTGCCTGGCCTGTGCAGGGAGCAACTTGCCTCTTGTCTCCAGGTAGTTACTTGCAAACTCTTTAGGTTAATAGGTAAATTGTTTCTACTGTGATTATTTAGCATAAAAACAGAGGTTATTATTTCTGTTATTAGCCTGAGAGTGTCAAAAGCAGGAAAATAATGAAAATAGTCTTCACCTGTCATATCAGCTTAGAGCAACAAAAATATTTTTAATGACTCCTTCCTCATGAGGGAAACTGAGAGATTTAACAGGAAAACTGTGTTGGATGCCTTTTGTTATGAGCATTGTGACCCCATTACCTGGGTGACTTTAGGCATGCAGTTCTCCATGGTGGAGGACTGTTGTGCAGGAAGACTGCACAATAGCTGGAGGTCTATTCCCAGCTCCCAGGGAATGCTAAAAAGCCCTATGGAAGCCAATTCCCTGCTGCTTTTGAAAGTGCCAGTAGATATTCACTTGGTACTTTAGGCACTGGAAGAAAAAAAAAGTGGCCCTAGAGTCATAGACTGTGTGACAATGCCAGGAACTGAGCTCCAAATTTTTGAGCACCAGGCCAGTGCCTGCAGCACAAAGCATCCATCCTCACTCCATCAGTCTGACATAAAAAGTTATTCTGGATGTCCTCTTACTCAGTAGGTGTCTGGTTAATACAGGTGTCACCAAGTGATGCAAACNTTAGGTTAATAGGTAAATTGTTTCTACTGTGATTATTTAGCATAAAAACAGAGGTTATTATTTCTGTTATTAGCCTGAGAGTGTCAAAAGCAGGAAAATAATGAAAATAGTCTTCACCTGTCATATCAGCTTAGAGCAACAAAAATATTTTTAATGACTCCTTCCTCATGAGGGAAACTGAGAGATTTAACAGGAAAACTGTGTTGGATGCCTTTTGTCATGAGCATTGTGACCCCATTACCTGGGTGACTTTAGGCATGCAGTTCTCCATGGTGGAGGACTGTTGTGCAGGAAGACTGCACAATAGCTGGAGGTCTATTCCCAGCTCCCAGGGAATGCTAAAAAGCCCTATGGAAGCCAATTCCCTGCTGCTTTTGAAAGTGCCAGTAGATATTCACTTGGTACTTTAGGCACTGGAAGAAAAAAAAAGTGGCCCTAGAGTCATAGACTGTGTGACAATGCCAGGAACTGAGCTCCAAATTTTTGAGCACCAGGCCAGTGCCTGCAGCACAAAGCATCCATCCTCACTCCATCAGTCTGACATAAAAAGTTATTCTGGATGTCCTCTTACTCAGTAGGTGTCTGGTTAATACAGGTGTCACCAAGTGATGCAAACAGTCATCAGAGAATCAAGTTCCCTGCATAGGCATTATGTACCATCTTAAAACCTGAGAGTAACTGTCCAAAATACAGTCATCAGGGGTCAAAACCCTACAGAACTCACTCTTTCACCCAAAAAAAAAAAAAAAAAAAAAAGCAAACAAACCATGCAACATAATTTTAAGATGGATTGATTCTCCTTGCCCATGATCATATGTTAGTTCTCTTGTCTGGCACAAACCATACATGCGAATCAGGAGACAGAGACCTCACAGCACTCACATGCAGACAAAAGGACTCTTGGGGGTGGTTTGAAGCAAATAAGGCATAAACAGATATGCATATGTAGAGTCCAGACATCTAAATTTAATAATGCCCTGGTGCCCCAGTCATTAGTGCAGAGGTATCACTTCATTTTATTTGCTGTATAGGAACTCAGAGAGTGATACACAGCAGGATGAGGCCATGAACTTACACTCAGTATCTGTGCTGAAGAACAAGTTCCAAGTGTATAAAACACCTGTAGATTAATTGAAATCATCAGTAGATAGACAGTAAATCACTTTACTGACAGTATTTATCACTCCACTGAATCTAAACCCATTAATTCTCTTTTATTTCTTTGGCCACAACCAGACTGTAGATATAAAATTGACTTTCATGCAAATGAATGTTATTGCCATGAGACATTGAAATTACTCTGGCAATACCATCCAAAAAGCCATAGGCACTGCATAGTTATGCTCTGCCTGTGTATACTGTAACTGTTGATTTTAGGGATTTTAGTGGATACCCCATTGAATGAAAAGAGAAAGAAAGAAAGAAATGCATGGAAATTTGAATGTGAAGAGGAAACCCCCCACTGTACTTCATCAGTTTGCCACCTGCACCAACAATAGTCTATAATAAAAAAGACAGATATGGTCACAGTTCTTCTTCTCATCAGGGTGATCTGAGGAGTATTGAGACAGACAAACAAGGATACAAAGAGTTCATGGGCTAATTTCACAGGCTACATCCACTGCAGTGGACTTATTAGGCAAGGTTGCACAGAAAAGAGAAAGGCAATAAATCTATATGAGTTTTCTTGCCCAAAAGAAAGCAGTGCCATGAAAGAAAAGTGCAAGAACAAGATCCTCAGAAAAAAATAAAATGCATTAACTGATACATCACTCAGTAGGAACTGAATTAAAATGAAATTTGTATAAATAGCACGTCTCAACTATTAATGTGGCTGGTCATCTGCCCACCCCTTCTTTAAAAAACTGTTAACTCTATGAACCCAGAGGGTGGGAAAAAATACACAAAACCAAAATTAGATGCCTTGAGCCTTTTTTCTTTCTTGTAGCTGAGAAACTGCTGCAGATGATTTATTAGTGAATGGATATCTGCCATCCATTTTGAAATTAAAAATCCCTTGGAGGCTCTGCAGCCCCCTCCATTACATTGCCAAGTCACAAAGGTACGGCTGGGACAAGAATTGTGCTCCATCAGTCAAAAACTCTGTTTTCTTCCCAAGTGCCAAAAGTCTTCAAGTGTGCAATTCGAATCATCCTTAAATTCCCCAGCTTGTTTAAGCACTGTGTTAATAGGATAGTATTAAAGTATTAAAGGATACAGGTTAATCCCAGTGTTCTTTTGCCTTGGTCTCTTGGTGGCAGCTGGAGCTTGGAATAAAGGAGTGATAAACTCAGACTCCATTCATGAGTGCTGTGGAGGGAGAGAGTCACAACTGAGATTTCAGAGAAACATTCTCCATTTCACTCTTCAATTTCACTTTAGTTTATGGCTTCAGTTTCTAGAGGGTGAGTTTCAGCAGGCACAGGGTCTGGCCTCTTGTCTCAGCCTGGGTAAACAGGGGAGATGGACTGCTTCTGTGTGTGTGTCACATCCCAAGGCTGAGTGCACTCTTCCGTGAAGCCACTGACAGAAATGAAGGGTAATAATGATGCCCAGGAGAAACAGGAGAAAACTGGAGAGGAGAACAAAATAGACAGGCAGACTGACACACCTAAAACCTACTCAAGTGCAGAATCCTCAGCTGGGCCTTCACACTGCCACATAAATTATGTGCCCTTCTGACTCCCCTGTTGGCATGTTGTGATCACCCTTGGCCAGAGAAGGTGTGCTGTACTTTTATGTTAGGAAACAACAGGGTTATTAGGGTTAAATAACTAAAGGGTTACTGAGGCTCTTCAGGCCTGGCTCAAACTATGTGTGATGTCTATACACAGGTATATATTTTATAGCTGTAATTAAAAATGGATTTTAAGACAGCTTAAGAAACACTTTCTCTGACAGTCGTGAGAATACAAACGCCCTTCGCCAGGTTTCCAGAAATGCCAGCATTATGAGAGGGATTTTGTGTGGTTCAGAGATGGAATTTGCAGCTTGCCAAGCTGATGGCACACTTCTCCTCATCCTTTGGATGCTGACTCCAGCCTTCTGCTGCAGTTACCTGATGGGATTTGCCCTAGAGCAGCTATTACACTGCAAAACAGATCAGCTCCTCTCCTTGAAATAACTTTGCAACTGGCCTAGGGAGTCAGAGCCATAAAACTTGCACAACCCGGGCATTTCCCACCAGGCAGCTGTAGATCAACCAGACAGCTTATCTAAGGGGCTGCTAATTGAGAGGACAAAACTTTGTCTGGGATTAATTAGTGCACCTCAGCCTGCAATGACTCAGGTCATCAGCAGGGAACATGAACATGTACATGCCTCATAATTTTATTCAGACAGCTTTGTTGCTTGCAGTACTTGTCACATCTTAAATAATTAGGGTAAACTACTTCTATCTGATAGAACTTGTTAAATCTTAAATAATTGGGAGGAAAAAAGACTAAATAATGGGGGTTTTTTTGCAATCAATCTATTGGTGACAGTGGTATCCTGTGTGAGACTTTTGCCAATACACTGGAGGTGACCAAAGAAAAGCCCATGGAGGTGGATCTGCTTTTACACCTTAGAAACAGAAGTTGACCACAGTCAGGTCTTCACTCCTGATGGATTTAAACACAAACTATGCTACTCAACCTTTAGTGGATGTATATGCCATGGATCTAGTTTAAGATACCACCTTAGAAGATACTCAACTAAGAACTTGGTTGAAGGACTTTTATAGCTTGGCCAGAACAAAGTCTGGCCTATTCTTCAACCAGGTTTTTTGAAGTCCACAGAACATTGAGCATGTATTTTTTTTCCCCAAAGAAAATGATTCAATGTTTTATTTTCTAACAACAGCTGAGCTGCCGTGTACAGAGACCTTAGTAAGAGAAACCTGTTCACATCATGAGTAGAGGAAAACAAATTCTATTAAAGAATAGCATGTTTTTTCATGGACTGTTTCCAAATACAAATATATTTTAAAGCCAGTAAAGTAGCAGTTGTTTTTCCAGTTTCCTTTTCTTTAAATAATAAATTTGAAAAATAAGGAGATTAGACATATGACAGGCAGCACAGAAAAAATACGAAAAATGAAATAAGAAGTAAATAAATAAATAAATAATTTGCATGTAACACAAAGCAGCCTTGCTCTTCAAAAAGGATGAGTTCAAGTATTCCATGTCAGCAAACTGCAAAAGATTTGGGCAAGTTAAGAGCAAATTAAGCAAATGGAAGACACCAGCCACAGTTAAGTGTGTGCAGCAGGCTTGAAGGGAGGCTTCGTTTAAGTTGATGTTGTTCATTAAATAGATATTAAAGCAAAAAACCTTCTCAAAGCACACATCACAGAACATCACAGCTGTGTCCCATGGGAACTGCAAGGTCTGGGTGCCAGAAATGTGCTTTATCTCCTGAGGGGGAGCAATGAATTTGCTCCACGGATGCTGGAGGAAGCTGAGCTGCAGAACTGCAG
Organism: Urocynchramus pylzowi; assembly: GCA_013397555.1. Taxonomy (NCBI): domain Eukaryota; kingdom Metazoa; phylum Chordata; class Aves; order Passeriformes; family Fringillidae; genus Urocynchramus; species Urocynchramus pylzowi. The sequence continues at coordinate 502,345 of VZRH01004153.1, read as the reverse complement.
CGACTCCCACAGATCCTGAAACCACCCTCTCAATTCCTCCTGTGCCTCAGGATTTTTAAGGTCTGAAAAATAACTCAGTGAGTGTGAAAACTGAGGGCCACTTGTGAATCTATCTATGTAGATAATAGGGGAATAAAGGAGCAGAAATCTTCATGAGAGGTAAATGACTCTGAGCCTCTGCCTCCTGTTTGGAGGGGCAGGGAGAAGAGAAGGTGGAGTTTGCTCAGAAACAGGAGTTCAGCTGGGTTTCCCTAGGGGACAACCAAATAAACTGAAAAGTGGCTATAATTTGATCTCTGTTCTGCTTCTGAGGAAAAGCAAATGTATGCTGCCCTTTGCTCAGAGCTGGAGGCAGACTGCCTGTCAGTGCAGAGTCCTGGGAGAACGTTCTGGATGTGAGCAGCAAATCTGAAGTCCAGTGCTTCACAAGGCTGCTGGCAAAAACACTTACAGGAAGCACACTCATCCAAAGGCAATTAACAGACAGGGAGCACTACAAGAAAATTTGTTAGCTCTCTGCCTGATCTAATCAAACATAGAAGATGCTTTTGGTCACGTGTGTGAGTGGGTGGATGAAGGAGAGGGTAGGCATGCATGGAAATGTGTCCAAGGATACACACAGATCCAAAATCCAGGGATGCTTCATTCCCCTATTATAGCTGTGCAACAGCTATAGCAGAACAACCACAAGATTGATTGCAAGATCAATGCAAACAGATAGGCAGTGAGAGCTGATTATCTGGGAATTCTGAGTAAAGATTATCCATAACAGAATAAAGAGCTGCTGCCCAGCCAGGTACAAATCACAGGATAAGTAAAAAGTGCATTACAGGCTCCTCAACAGGGTGTCAACATGTGAGGATGAATGAGAAAAAAAATACTTGTGAGCTTTTAAGAGAAGTTTAATAAGTGTTGTTTAAAATTTCCTTTAGTTTAAAATTTCCTCTTCTACACAAGTAGAAGAGTCATGCAAGTTTTGTATTTTACACTTGTACCAGCTATCACTGGTAATAACCATCTGGTTCTTTCTGGCAGCAATCAGTTCTGTCCTTGCTATCAATGTTTAACAAGGATATTTTCATTTAATTTCAAGATATGGGTTGTTTTCCTCAACAGAGGAATGAATCTACTGAAGTTAATCTGGTGAGGGGTAGAAATGATAACTCCTGTCAGATTTATAAATAGAACAGCATAAGTGCAGAGGCCATTTTTTATTTACAGAAATATATAAACTGTAGGCTGAAAATCTGCGAGTTACCTACAAAGAGGTAAATGCCACTGCTAAAAGTTAATTAACTTTAATTATTCATGATCATTATTGACATAGATCATTATATAGATGATATTTGTTCTCTTATAAACATATCATCAATTGAGAGATGGGGTTGAAAAGAGGAGGGGAGAGTCACAATTAGGGTTAATTAACCCTAAAGAATTGTCACCTCCTCCGAGGTGACTGTTATCTTGACATGATGGAAGGCAGCTTGGATTATCTGCATGGTGCTTTTCCTCAAACACAGCTTGATCCCAGAGCCACTACAGCACAGAGCTGGGAAAGCCAAGGGGTCAGAAATACATGGTGTAGAACAACAGTAAACAACTCTCAACAAATACAGTCTGTAAAAATACATTAAATCTCATGTGGTGATGGATCATTGAGTCAGATGGGAAGAACACAGAAATGCAATAACAAATGCTACAAGGAACTTGTGAGTCTTTGGGGGATCAAGTGACCTGCAAAAGATCTAATTTTCAGCACCACATGCCCAATGTGACTTGAAATCATAGTTAAAGTCACAGGGCCTTGGTCTCTTACACACAGTAACACTGAAAGTAAACAAGGTTGAAGTGGAAGGATGGTTTTCTACTCAACAAAATAATCTCCTGCCCAAGTCAGGAGATTATTTTGTCACTGTAACACTTTTTTCTATACATATATTAAAAGTTTTCCACTAGAGAGGCTATCTTGATTCTAATACACAAAATTTCAAAATAGAAGGCCCTGAAGTCTGTTAGCAAATATGTAGAAAAATATGTCTTCTTTTAAATAATATATAGTTTCAAATTCTTTTACAAGCTTCTTATTCATTTCAGAAGTCATTTGAAATGAAGATGAAACCCTTGCAAGATCACTCAAAAAGACCACACTGCATGTTCATTCCTATGACAAACATTCAGTCATTTCCACTTTTTGGTACTTTTGTTGTTGGGGTGGGTCTCACCCCACTCTGGTTCCACTGCTGTTTCCTTTCAGTTGAAATTCAACTGTTGCTCCCTGCTCCCAGCTTTCAGTTCTTTTTCCTTCCACTCCACTCCTCCAAATCACTGTTTCAGCTACCAGGCAAAAGCCTCCAAGATCAAAATCCTTCAGTGCTGAGATGCCTCAGCACCCAGGTTATAAAACAAGACACTGCAGTGTGCATTTGTCCAAGCTCCAACAGTGTTTACAGCTGCATTTAGATTATATGAACCTGTAAAGCATTCCCCAATATTCAGATGTTTGAGGTAGTTCATGTATTCTCCTTTCTACAAAAATTCTGCATTTGAGATTAGGCACCTCTCCCAGTGGAAATTTTGTCAAGACCAATACATCCATGTGAAAATTTTCAGCCCCAATGAACTGACATTTTCCTGATGAAAATCTTGCCCCAAACCTCTGAACTATCTCAACGTGCAGCCTCGTGGTACTTAGGCAAGCACTGCCTCAGGCTCTTTGCTTTAATTGTATACATTTTCATCAAACCCTGATGCCCCTCGTGGGTTTGGGCTATTTCTGAAATGTAGCTAAAACATTTACTGTATATTTTTGTTCGTTGATTTCAAGTGAAATTATTTCATCACTTTATGTCTTCTTTTTCCTCCTAGTCCTGATGTATTTTGACATTCAGAGAATTACAGTTTAACCAAAACCACTTCAAATTGGAGTTTAGCAGAAAATGAGCTAAAGTAAAAATATTTCACTTGGAGCTAATAGGCAGAATGAGGGCAGTGACTATTCAGCCATTCAAGTTAAATAAGGGGCTCATTACTGTCCTCTGTGACAACTGCCCAAATGCCAGATTTAAATGTTCCATTATTTAAAGGTTCAAGGGATACAATATTCATGTATTGTATAAGTTTTTTGTTTTAAAGTAGTACTTCAAAGTTAAGATCAAAATCCTGTTGTGTGGTGTTCTGTAAGATGGGTCATTTTACTACTGTCACCCCAAACACCTTCCTAGGAAAGAGATTTCTCCTGCCCTGTAAGTTTTCTGCTTGTCTGAAACTCCTCCAGGGAGATTGAGCACAACTCTGGAAAACTTAAAAAATTATTACCTAAAAGGATGACCCAGAAAAGAGAAGCTGTGCATTCCATACCTTGGCCTGAAGATACTTCAGAAATTAAAAATTAGAAAACATGACACAATTTTGTGCTTGCCTCGTAAAAGAGATTGTGTTTAGCTGGAAAGAACTCAATTTATGTAGTAATCAAATGTATGGAGAGGCTCCCTGCATTTTGGGACACAAATACTAGTGGAGAAGAGGAGCTACTCAGAATATAGTTGACACAAAAAAAAAGCAAGTTATGTGACAAGAATATGTTTAGAAGACTTTGAAAATTTTCTAATCAATAATGTTCTGTTAAGTATATTGTTTAGTTTAATACTACATGATTCTCTTTTCCCTTCACTGAGAGAATACATAATTCCAAATATTTGCTTCATGGTTTTAATATTGATTCTGAATTTAGTAATCAAATGTCTATTTATCAGTCTGATTGCTAATGATTGGGAATTTTTAATAATTTCTTATCCATAAAAATTAACAGAATATTTTCATATTCATATTGGTGCCCTCAGCTTGCTTGAAAACTGTGGGGACATCCTGAAGTGTTTTCACTGAAGTATTCAAGGAAACTCAGCTCAAGGACTCAGAGAACTTGAACTTTAAAAACACCACCAATTAAAATAAATTTAATAATTCTGAGTCCCACAATTTCTCATACAAGAAAGGTGGGATATGGAAGACTTGCTATCACTGTAAGCAAGCTTTGTGTATGGACAGGTGGGGTCATTTCAGTTGTCAGTTTAAGTCATCCAAACTCCATCACTTCATCAATAGTTTTTGAGGTTTGATATATTTTTTTAACTTAAGGGAAGAAATTGGAATTGAAAGTTTAAATTTTTCCAAATTTTATGAGCAGAAAATTGAGAATTGTGCCATTTGGACCAGCAGAAAATCTTTATTCAATTTGGCTGAAATTACATTTGCTATTCTGCTCTTTTTGATTGCAACTCAAGAATTAAAAATAAATTATTTGCAGTGGAAAAAAAACTAGGACTACATTTTCACTGGTAAATTAAATGTGTCCAGACTTACTCCTTGCCACTGAAGCCAGCTCTCACAGGCTGGACTACATCCGTGCTCTTAATCACTTTTAACATCCAAAACCAGAGAAAAGCCCACACAAACTGCCTGCTGTTAATGCATTCTAGCATGTGCCAGCTACCAAACACTGCCTTGTTCAAAACTGCAAAAAACATAAGCAAAACCACACTGAAAAATGTTAACAGTCAATAGATTTCCAGTGAACAGGAACATTCCCTGGTCCTTTAGAATTTGCAAATGTGAGTGCTGTCAGAATTTCCCAAAGAATTAAAAAACTCACATTCTTTTCCATTTTGAAAGTGTAGAAAATGATTTAGCATGACAAAATTACTAACAGCTTTCATTGAAAAATTGATAAGACAGCATTTTAAAATAAAATTATTCCTAAAGTCTCCAGCAGCTCTACCAAAGAGACAAAAGACAGACAAAGGAACCAAAATATCTCAGAAAACTCCTTGACAAGTCTGTGACATAGCTAAAATTTCAAACCCAGTCCCCTGGACTCTATTCCAATGATTTCATAACAAATCTTTCTCAGGAGGAGAAACAGATAAAGAAAACAGTGAAACACACAGATTGGCCTGGCATCTCTCACTGCTGAAAGAGTTGAAGCATTTTGCTTCATAGTGTGGAGCAGGAGTGGGCAAAATGCCTGGATTCTCAACAACTGTGAAAGTAGGAGTCTTTATTTATTTTGTGTAGGGGAAATGCATGAATTTGCAATCAGGACAGCTTGTGGTACCATGCTGAAATGTAATCAGTTTTCAATGTGCAGAGAGTCCCAGAATAACTTTCTAACAGCAACATTAGAAAAAGACACTCCTTTTCCCCCAGGCTGTTTGTACCTCCAACATGTAATTTTGCCATTAGTTAAGTGTGATGAAAATTAAGTCACTTGTACAGCCCAATATGCTCACTCAATCAACCATTATTTTTTTTCCTTTGTTACTAACTCAGGGCTCAACTCAGGAATAAATTGGCTGCAGAATTCAAGCTGCTAAAAGCTTTTTGAGAGTCTTTAGCATTGCAACCACACTGCCTTCACCAGAGCTGTAATCTATAAATCTGAGGAGAGAGGAAGGTCATGCTAAGATTTCAGAGCCATAACCCAAGCTCTTGCCTCAAAACATGACTTCCACCACCATGTGGATATTTGACATTGCAGGCAGGCACTTTTCCAGCTCCCAGTGTTAGCACAGGCACTTAAGGAGGCACAAAGAGGACTTATGAGGCTCTTAATATTTTCAACTTCTCTATTTGGTAGCACAGTTTGCTGATGGAGTTCAGAGGTGGGTGAGTGCAGAGACTATGCATAAAAATGGATGTATGAGGACAGTCCAGTGGGTCTCCTGGGCCAGTAGAGTCCACCAGGAGCCAAAATCAGACAGCTAGGGAGGAAAAAAGAAAGCCAACAGCAATACTTTCCTAGTGCAGTCCATCAGGCATGCTGTAGTCATTGATTAAAGATACTGTCCAAAATCTGTCCCCCTTTTCAACCAGATCCCTGTGAAATTAGAAGATTGACTGCCTGGGCTTTTTATATTGGACATCTGAAGGAAAGCAAGCTGCCCTTTGAGCTCCAGGCAGCTCTTCATGACTGCTATCCACATCTGCTGGAAGAAAACAGAACACACTGAGATGTTTCCTTCACTAACAGTGAAGGAAACATCTCAGATTAGACCCAGCTTTCTTTGGAGCAGTGTGGAGCAGAGAAGGCAGCCTGTGGTGCACAGGAAGGGACGTGCAGAGAGCAGGCCCAGGGCAGCACTGGACTGTGCCAGTGGATCTGAGCTCCTGGAAGATCCCAGTGCACCATGCAGAGAGCAATCCTGCTGCTCCCCACATTGCTGAGGGAGCACAAAGGCAAACAGCTCTGGGTTTGTGCTAAAAAGAGTCAATACACAGAATTTTTTTCTCCTAGGTTGAGATCTTGAAAGCTGCCAAGGACCTGTGGTCAGACTGAGATCTCCCCAGTCAGACACAAAAAAGTGCATTAAGACCCTGTTAGAGCTTCCAGTACTTGGTGCCACTCTCTTCTGTCCAGAGAGGTCCATGTCCACTCCCAGCAGAAGGATGCTGGTTTTGGGCACCTCTTGACAACCCCCCACACAATATGGCTTTCTGACACAAGAGCAGCCTGCCCTCGCCCCAGCCCTGCAGACACAGCATTTTACAGCTCTCTGAAGTGTTCTTTTCAATGTCAGCCTGCAGTCCAGCCTGTCTGCAAGTGTCAGTGCCTGTCTCAGAGCAAAACCCTGCCATCCTCATCACTGCTGCCTGCTCTGCTCTGCCCCACCATCCCCCCCCAGCACATACATCACCCTTCTCAGCCTGGGAGGGGCAGGAGGGACTGGGGGGATGCTTTTAAATGGACAGGAGGGGATTGATCCCTTCCTTCCTTCCTTCCTTCCTTCCTTCCTTCCTTCCTTCCTTCC
>VZRH01004153.1:475254-495532 GCA_013397555.1 Urocynchramus pylzowi | reverse complement strand
TCCCTCCCTCCTTCCTTCCCTCCCTCCTTCCCCTCCTGAGCAGCACCAGAGGGACTGCAGTCCCACGGGACACTGGCCAGATGTGGCACCAGCTGCCGTGGCAGGCTCATTTCATACCCTCACCATGTCATATCACTCCTGTCTTTATGCCCACTTTGCTTTTCTTCCCTTTGCACCACAACCATTTCTGCTCAAGCCACAGTGACCTTGTGGCCTTTGCTTGGTGTTCCTTTGGAAGTAAAACTGTATCTGTGTCTTTCCACATCTAGCAGGAAAAAAAGTGCAGGAAGCACCCAAAAGCAATAATAGGAAGCAATTCATTTATGAAAATGCTGTATTTGGAAGGCTTAAGCAAAATTTCCCAGCTATCTTCCCCATCATTTCCCTATGGAAAGTAAAATTGGTGGTTTTGTCTGGATTTCTCATCTGCTGTGCTATTTTACTGGCTACAGCAAATATATTTACCTATTTCAGAATAGTGCAATACCTCATTTCTTAAAACACAAGGAAACCCCACACAGCTTGTTGCCAAATACAGTAAAGATGAACATTTCTTGCATTGTATATATTTTTAGGCTAACCAATCACAAATTTTGAGCTGAATCACCTTGCTTGAAGGAAACCCTGTAAAGATTGATAAAAGCAATTTGTTTTTTTCTTTTCTGCATTGCCTATTTTGCCTAAAAGGCTTTGCACAGCAAAAAAGGCCAAAGAAATATTTCTTGACACAGCCAGCTTATAGGACACAGTGCAACAAAGGTGCCAATGAGACCAATGGGCTAAGATTTTTCAATTATAAAACTAGTTATTTCATCTAATTACTGAATATTTGGGGTCATTCTTTCCAGAGGACAAATTTCTAGCTCAGCTATTGGCTTTGTGCATAAATAGAAACAGTATATGTAATTTATAATAGCAGGTTTATAAAGAGTTTTGAAACAAGCAAGCATTTGGAAAAAAAGCCAAAATCTAATTAATGGGTTTTGCAAACAGACTTTTTCAATGGGCTTCCTTTTTTTTCTACAACAATTTTCTGCCAATTTCTGTTTGTTAACTCATAATAAAAAATAAGGTTGATCAGTGCTTCAGTTTTGATACAGTATAAGACTAGGACTGCTCAGTTGTGAGAACAAAAGAAATGAAAAAATTTGTAGGTGTTATTCCCACCTATATTTCCTGACTCTAAATGTAGTGACATCTTTTGACTGAGAATTGCTCATGATTTTTTTTCACAAAATAAATCAATGTATAGAAAAAGATTGTTTCCTACCAAAATGGAAACTGCAGTGACATTTATGTGTTTCAACATATTTTAAATTTAAAAAAGAAAATCCCTTGGAATATTCAAGAAATTTCATTGCTACAGTGAAACAAATCATATTCTCTCACTCGATACGAAAGTTTTTCCCTGCACACTTAACTAATATTTAACTTTGTTTAAAAATATTAAAAATTTTCACATCTCATTTTGAACTATGCAAGATATTTTCATTTTTCTTAAAAGGTTTCATACTTTCCAGTCATTTCCATCACCACACTGTCAGTTTGCTCAGTCAGGAAGTGAATCAGAACAGGCTACACTGGGAATTTTCCAGGCTCGTTCCCTCCTATTCCAGTTGTTATTATGGCACATTTGGGTAAGAACTTCTACAGATGAGTTTAGTTAAATTTGACTAATTGACTTTGTAGTGCATTCAGTTCAAGGGTGCTGGGTTCATCTTATGGATAAGCCCTACTTCAGTATCCTTCACTTTCCAGTCCAAATTGCTTCCTAATGTCACCTATTATTAAATAGTTGGTGTGGAGCTGTCTTAAAATCTCAGTGAATAACTCCAAGAATAGAAATGGCAAGTAAATAAAGACATTACTATGAAGCTTCTAACTTGTGGGGGAATTGTGATATTAATTAGTTAATGTTTCTAAATTTCAGATGAAAGAGGTAAGTTCAAATTATTATTATTATTATTATTATTATTGTTGTTGTTGTTGTTGTTATTCCTGTCTTCGCTGAAATATATCAACCCTGTCAATATTATACAGAATTCAGGATAGTTGTAGTGCTCCCATTTAAGGTGAATTTCTTTTCAATAAACAGCAAAACCACAGAGAGGGCAATCAGAGCTCTCAGCCAAGTGTTTGTGCATCACCAAACCTGGACACACTTAAAGAGGAAATACAAGAATGAAAGAATATTATCAATTTGCATCTTTCAAGGACATTATAAACAGGGAAAATAGTATCTAAAACCCACAATTGTGCCTTCCCCTTTGCAGAACACAGTTAAAATGGGTTTACACACTTCACCCCTTGTCCAGATGAGCCATACTTAGAACTTCTCATCTATTTCAAGGAGAGCCTCTTCAGCTTGAAAATACTGATTACTGAGGAATGGAGCACCACAAAGCAGTCACCCTTCCTTTACTCAATTGCTGCTTGATGTTTCTTTTCTCTGGGGAAGAAATCATGTCAAAACATCCCAGGGTAGCTGCTGCAGGCAGTCAGAGACAACAAGTAAGCAAGGTCAGCTCTCTCCCTGAGACAGGTTTTCTCCATGGAGGAAAAAGAGCAGGGAGGAGTGGGGCAGCTGCTGAGCCACTCGAGGGAAGAAGCCACCATTGTCTGCCAGTGAGAGGGTTTTTCCTGTTCTCATCTCCCTGTGCAGGATGTGAAGTTCCACAGAAGAATTAAACTCACCCACGGGGAGGGCAATTGCAGCCCTGCTGGCAGGATGGGGGAGCCTGAGGAGGAAGAGACCCAGACTGAGATAAAGGACAAATGCAGCCCAGATTCAGGTCTCAGCTTTGCCTGGAGAATGTGAAGGCTCACCTGGTGCTCCTGGAGTGAATTCTGGTTTGAAGGGACAAGGAAAATCAGAACCAGGCATTGACAGTGCAATGAGGTTCCTACTACTATGGACAGCAAAAGAGATTTCTAAAATGAGAGTGTAACTGTGATTTCATTGGGAAGAAATTAAAATGAAACTAGTCAAGAGCAGCTCAACCTCAAAAAATATGGCAACAGAATTGGTTTTGCTAGAACCTCACTGTGAATGGAAACAAACACTTTTTGCTCTTTGACAAGACAAATTATATCTTTAAATTCTATATTTCTTAATATTATAAGCTTCTTCTTTTTAGTAAAACACATGCTATAAATATAAAGCAGCATTTGAAGGTGAATTTATTATTCTGATGTCACTGTAATATATTAAATCAATTTGTTAGCACAACTGATGTTAGATTTAAAAGATGGCATCCAATTATTGGAACAACATTTTGATGTCCTAAAGTTGTCGGAATTGACATGCAAAATACAGAGATTGATAAATACAGAAGTTTGTAATCAGAGATTGTTTTAAGTATGGATGAGAACAGATAGGAAAATTTTTCTGCCAGAACAGAAAATGCAGATCTAAGACAAAGTTTTTGATAAATATGTCTTAACTTGAGTAAATTGTTTTGGTTGATATATGTAACTCAATTTAAAATAAACTTTCTTTTTTTTCTTCTGAGTTTATATTGAGCTTTCAAATTTTTCAAGATTTCCAAGACATCAGGTAAGAAATATACCTATTGCTAAACTAAACATTCTCTTAGCTTCAAAACTATATTTAGTCACATTTTCAAAATTATCAGCAGACTAAAAATCATTTTCTATTCCCACAGCTGTAAATGAATTGAGCACATCCCCTATTCTAAGTGCCAGTATTAGTTATTCAACAACCCAGGAGAGCTCTATGACATCAGGTTTTTTTCTGCATAACAGATCAGAAAAAAATACCCAAGTATTCAACCTACTGTGATGAGTCAGAGTCAGAGCAAAGCCCAGAGACCCCCAATAAGGTGTTGGAACCTGGAGCCACCTTCCTGCATTTAGAGAGGCTCTCCAGCCCACCCAACCCACCCTGCTTTGGGTTTCAAGGGCCACATGGAGATTTCACTCCTTTCCTTCCCAAGTTTCTCCTCTCACATTTGTCTCCTCATCTCAAGATGCTCCTCAGAGAGCCAGGATGACACCACCAGCCACCCCCTGTGTACTGGCACCAAGGCAGGTCAAGAGCAGCTGTCAGACTGCTCAGGCTGGAGAGCAGATGTCAGACTTCTGCTGCTAATTCAGAATAATGCCCCTCACTCCAGTGCATCACTCCAGTTTCCTTTTGCTGTGCCATGATATTGCCTCATTTTCATCCTGAGCTAAACTGTAATCCATAGGACTTTCCCAGCCTGAGTTTTCTACAATAGAAACAAAACCTTTTCAGNATGAAATGAAATGAAATGAAATGAAATGGAATGAAATGAAATAATGAAATGAAATGAAATGCTAAGACACTTTATAGATCCAGATTATTTGGTTATGTCTGTCTGCATGAATTCATCTGAGGAAACAAATACATAGAAAGATGCCACTTCATATTTCTACTCAGAAGGATATTTTATTGTTTGGATGAGCCACAATGTCACATCACATTACTGAGTAGCACAACTCCATGTTCCTAATTCACAAAAGTCTGTCTCCTTGCTCACAACCAAAAGTGGCATAAACCCATTTATAATTTAAGTTGCTGGCAGTTCCTAAAATGGCTTTCCTGGAGAATAATGAGATAGACCAGTGGGGTAAGAAACATGATAAGTGACTCCACAATAGAAGGCATAATGAATAGTTGCTCTGTCCCTGGCAAGTGGCTGTGGTACCAGAGAACCCTGTCATGCACTGTCTTTTATGGCAAGTCATAAATTAAAATAGATTTTTATTGTGAAAGCTTCTGTCACTGCAAGGAGAAAGAACAATATAGTGCCACATTTCTTTCCAGGATTGCAAATCGAGGCCAAAATCTCTCCTAATGTAAATGATGTCAATACATTCATTTCAGCTGAGTTTTACCCATGTTTATAATCAGAAAAAGTCATAACCTGCTTCTGTTTTAATTTAATTGGAGTATCGATTCTTCAAAATTGTTATGTTACATTGAATTTTAGTTACCACTGTCACCCTGTAAAAGACAATCTGGCACAAAAAGCTGATTCTGTGCATAAGTCAATGGGAATAGACAGGATGATAGGTATTAGGGAGATGAAAATAATGCTATTTGAATTTATGATGCCAGAGAAGTATCTGTCTTCTAGTGTAATCACCACAGATGATCAGTAGAAATTATGAAAATCTGTTGCAGCCAGCACAAACAGAAATCTAGCAACAGCTCCAAAATAAAATGCTACTTTTTAAAAATTTTTTCTTTAATGAAGTTTTCTCTTTTCCTGCTCATAACTTAAGAGCAATCAAAGACCTAATTTAGGGTTAACTTTGCTGCTAATAGCAGCAAGAGGCCATCAGGACAGCCAAAGTATTAATCACCTTTACAGAGGTGCCAACATTGTGTATGGACTAACAGTGCTGGAGGGCTGCCCACGTGCTGCAGCCTGCTGAGCATATAAAAATATGCTCAAAGTGTAGTTTGTATGGTCTTTCCATATCTTCTGTCTTTCTGTTCTGCCAAAGTGCTTTCTTTCAGAAGCATATGCACACATATTTATAGGCACAGAGTTGCATCTAAATATACATTTGGGAGGAGAGGGGAGCTGACCCAGGATTCAATTCACTTGGGGCTGATTCTTTGCATTTCTTGTTTTCCCCATTCCAGGTACCATTGACACCTCTTGGGTTTATTCCTTTCAGACCAAATTGTGCTCCAGGCTGGGATTTTTGTGCCTTACACTCTCCTACTGCCCTGTCCATACAAACTGCCCTGCCCATACCACCACGGCTGCTCACTGTTCTTTAATCAACACCAAGGTGAGCCACATCAGTGGCTCATTTGTGTTCAATTAAAACTGGAAAACAGGGCCTAGGGGATGCAGTAAGTATTCTGATCATCCTGAAAAACTGCAGCTGTGAGGTGGGAGGAATGCAAACAAGCGTGGGAACAGAGTTTTGCTCTGGTATCGGTGGGCATGTGCATGGCAGTGTGCACAGAGCTGTGTGCTTCTGTGGCACTGAACTGACTGGGCAAGGGCCAGGGCACCTCTGCAAGCCCTGCAGGCATCTCTGCCAGACCCACACCAGCACCAAGGTGTTTTGTCTTCCAGCAGTGCTGAGACCAGGGAGGACTGGAGCTGGCTTGTTCAGCCCATGGCATTGCAGACACATCTGCACAGCCCTCCACACTCACTGGTCCAAGCACACCCATCCACAGGTGCTGTCTGCAAGGGCTAAGGATCAAACTGGCAGCTGCTCCTTGAGCTGAGAGCACATTGGTCTTGAAATAAAGGCAATCAAATCCTTGTGACCAATTGTTTGATTTAGAAGCGCTTCTTTCTAGACAAAAACATGCTTCTGATAGAAGTTTTCTATCAAGTGAAAACAACTGAGGTAGCATTTTCTCAAAGACACTCTCATAATAGCACTTATTTAGACAGAGGAAACTGGGAGTATTAATTAATTCTCCCCCAGTGAAATTCCATTGAATGCTCTGATCTCTCTGCCTTCAACAGGAGCTGCTCACACCCATACATTTTCTGTGAGCCAGATTGTGATTTCTAGTTTCATATCACTAATCAGATATTTCCCTCTTGCATTCATTTAATTATTCCATATTAATAAACCTTGACTTTTAGACAGAAGCTCTATGAGGTGCATTCTCAACATGATGCACATGAAAATCCCCATGGGCTCATCAACAGTAGGGCACATGAGGAGAACTGATTACAGCCTTGGGTTTTTAGCCATTGCTACCTTACTTTTAGATTTTTCCTCTGGTGATTTCTTGAGTGCCAACACATGTACTGTTGTTCCTGTCTTTGCTGAAAACCTTCCTAGGAACACTACTAAAAAGGTTTGATTTATGCAAAATAGAATTTTAATCTAGTAAATGAAGATTTGAGACTCTGCAAGGTGAAAGAAATCCCCTCAAAGTACAGCCAACGAGGTTACAAAAGCAGGTCACAGAAATCTGGTTTCCTAGGGAGCTTCTGTGCATTACAGAAATGTAAGCAGCTACTGGCAGCTCCAAAGTGCACACATTAAATGTGTCTAGAAAGGATTGTGACAGGTCTCTACAAATCTGGGACTTTCTGTGCCTGTAGTACATTTCCAGTTTTATGGCAAGACAGAGGTAAGAAACAGAATGGTTTCTGTGCAACAGTTCCACACTGAATGAGCACTCCTTTGGACAAATATTCATTTATTCTGAAGTCACTTGCATATCTCTCGACAGTCTGAAAATATTTTATTTTACTTACTACCATTTCACCTTTTTTTTATTCTCTTTCAATTGGATATTATGACCCAGTATGACTATGTTGCTGGTATATTTGAATTCTGCTGCAGAATTCAAGGTTAGCTCAGAAATACTGAGCTCACAAAGAAACATGTTCTGCCCCAAGTTATTTCATTTACTTAGTATGGGAAAGGTAACATTGTGAAAATATTTAGAAGGTTAGAAATGAATACCCCTTCACTGTTTTGGTCTGGGTATTACGCCTTAATAAAATACATGGCAATAAATAGTCTCTTCAGTTATTCAAATCAAACAAAGTAATTCATCCATGGCATGATTTTATGAGTCTAGCTACAGGAAGTTATGTATATAAAATAAGAGCTAAGAGATTTGCATAGTCCTCAGCAAAAGCACAAAATGACATTACAAAATCTAATGTGTATGTAATGTAGTACACAAACTATTTGCATTCCCACACAATATCTATGCAACAAGAGACGAATTTTCTGAAAGTGATGAAAGTTGAAATTCTAGCTAAATGTTTGGTTTTCAGAAAGTGCTGATAAGACACTTGCAGGAAATCATCCACAAACTGAAGATTGTGGGAAGAAATTTGGAATAATCATAGCTAAATGAAAAGATCAAGCTGTTCTTACTTCTATGGAGAGTGCTCTTCATCTGCAGCAATACAAAAACTCCTCAGAGCAGGACTTTCCAGCTACTCGATCAGTGCCATACCACATGTCACTTTGTCCTTTAATTATAACTGGAAGGCAAGAAAATGTCAATGTTTGCAGCTTCTGAGAGACAGATGCAATTCAATAATTCACACTGTTGCAATTGTCCATCACGGTTGGCTGCTGCTTTATAGGATCTTAGAGAACTTTTCTGGAAAGTCTGTAATAAAATGATCATTACTTTAAAACAAAATTCAACCTGGTCTCCCAGAAAAAAAAAAAAAAAAAATTCCTCTGTTAAGAAAACATGTAGGGTTTGCTTATCTTTCATCAGCTATTCCATATATTTAAGTTTATCTGCTTGTTTTCTACTTAAACTGTCCATTTCTAATCAAGCATGTGTTCTGTGCCTTTTAGGCACCTGTTCCTTTTTGTTTCCCCTGCAATGTTCATTATTGCCCATGACAGATCTTTTCCTAAGACTGCTAAGCAAAGCAGAAGGCTGCTCCAGAGCAGCATTGCTCTCCCTGGGCAATTTAGACAAGATCAATATTCATTAACATTGGTAATTCACCACACAAGGGGACAGTGCCTTAAAAATAAACCTCTTAAAGACAGACTCAGGGAAATGTTACCCACATGGATAAGACACCACCATCTATTTTCTACACACCCTCTGGACAACTCACATTGGTGTTAATTGCTGGCACTGCAGCATTTTCCTTCTGTCCAGCTGCCCTCTGTCCTTTCTCCTTTTGCTGGAAGTATCCCTGAGCCTCTGCTGCATTCTTTATTTCTCCCACAGCTCCAACTTCTGCCTGGCCCACTTCCAACCCATTCCTCACCCCTTCTTCTCCTGCTGTCAGATTTTCTGACAGAAATCCCAAGGCTGCAAAGACTCATTTCATCTCTACCCTCACCTCTCTGCAGAAGAGAATCAGTCTCTGGAATATCTCTAAGCTGTGGGGTACCCTACCCATGGAAACAGGTGAAACACTTGGTGAGGCTGTGATCCTGCTTTGACCAAACCAAACTTGTGAAGAACTTCTTTAGCTGTTCTTCAGCTTGAAGAACACAGGCTTGTTTGGGTTTTTTTTTTGTTTTTTTGTTTTTTTTTTTCCTAAAGTACATAAAAAAATTTACTACAAAATAAAAATAAAATCCTAATTTATCTGGCTCTACCCAACATTTCCCTTTTTTCTGGGGGGTTTCTTATGCCCAACAGCACCTGACTACATGAAGATAAAAAATGTTAAAGGAAGTTTTAAAATGTGGGAAAATGTCAGTGCAACTGTATTTTTCTATAATGTTATGTGCACAAGTGTAAAACAATTCTCTTGAGTGTATTTTTCCTCTGATTGATGATTTAGAAATATTAAATTTTTTGTGAAGACATTAAAAAAGAAAAACAGAACCTATTTTAAATTGAATTAAATGTTTCATTCTCAAGTATTTGAGTTTGCATTTGAGGTATTGAGGCTTTTCATTCCTTGATTGCAATAAAATTTTAAAAACTTAGAATACATACAATATTTTTTTTATATATTCAAAACTCTCATTAAGACAAGGTTTTTACTAAATACTTAAATCTGTCTATATTTACCTCAGGTGGAAAGATGATTAAAAATATTGGGATTTTTTAGTGATACTTTTTTTAAAAAGTTCAAATAAGTCTAATGATCTCATCTATTTTTTTTTTTTTTTTTAAGAAGTAAAAGATTAAGGTAGATGAAAACAGTTACTTTTCAAAAAAACTCATTACGTGTTTCAAAAAAAAGTCATTATATATTAATCATTAAATCTGCAACAGTCTTAACTCAGGAACTCCAATGGTTTCACTGGAGCTAAGGTGAGAGGTGGGATTCAAAAAAGCTCAGTTCTGATTTATGTTTTAGTTATTTATACCTTGGTTTACATCCCCTGAGTTGGATATTTCTCATGGGTTTGAGGAACACTTGATCTGTTAGACTGGGTTTTTTTTCTTGTCTTTAAATTCTTTCTCCTGATACTAATTAAAATAATCACAAAGCCATAGTCAGATGACAGTAATAAGAATTTAGAACAACAGAGGTATTACATGATACTAAGAAAAGCATAAATCAGAGACCATGTACAAAAAACAAATTGCTAGAATGTACCCAGTCTCTCTTACTAATGGCTTTCCAAGCTGAATTTAATTAAAACAGTGAAGGTTTCAACACACAGAATGAAAAGAAATTAAGAAATAGAAAATGTTAAGGCCAACAGGCAATTAAACATTACGACACCCTACCAACCCTCATGATGACCACCATCATGACCAACCCTCATATGACCACCAAAGTGAACATCCTCTAGAAATCCAGCTGGTGTAGATGGAGGTTTGCTCCAGCTCCTCCTGCTGCAGGACAATCTATAGAGCTGAGGTTTGCTACACCCCTGGGACTTTGGAAAGATTGTCACCCCTTTTGCTTTGTGTCTGTCACTCCATTTCTGATGGGTTGATAATCTCACAGCATTTTCTCACCATCCTGCTGTGAGAAACGCTGCAACAAAACTTACAGGTTTTGTTTTTTTTTTTTTTTTTTTTTTTTTGTTTGTTTTTGGTTTTTTTTGTTTTCAATTGAAAATACAGTTTCTACATCACCAGCTTGTTGGGAAATTTCATTTTTAACCCTGAAGTGATCCCTGCTACCACCAGGAACCCAGAATTGCAGCATGCCAGTTTCAGGTTGGCTTGGCCTCATCGTTCTTGTTTCATTGAACAATTTTTCTTTGAAGTAACCTGAAATTTTTTTGGCTGGTTTTGTTTTCATGGAGTTTAATATCAAACTACATTTCTCTGTTTGGTGCTCTGGTTTTGGAGCACCCAAAAGATTTAAAAAGGTGAAAAGCTATGTGAAAAATGCTGAAATCTAATAATTTGGATTTGAAAATGAAAATAGTTATCTTGAGAGTGCTGAAGAGTTATTTCTTTTCCCCCTAAAATCCTCTTAGAGATTGGTCAGCATATTTTGTACTTCTGAATAATATTTTTCCACTGAGTTATTCTTTAAAAGTACTGACCAACACAAAATGCATGAAAGCTATTTCTTTATCACCTGATTCTTATATTCTTAGACCATAATTGTGAATTAAATTTTCTTTTTCTTATCCTTCTACAGTCATCACCAAGAAGTTTACAGCTCATGACAGCATCCATTTCATGGTGTAGGCATTTGTTAAACTCCTTCAAGATTGATTATCACCAGCTTTGCTGATGGGTTTGCTTGCCAGTTTTAATATGCTTCTTCATTCCTCCGAGGTAACTGCACGTCTTTTTGGCAGATTACTTTAAAATTAACTGATAATGACTTTAATGTGTGGATAATTTGATAATGCAGCCCTCAAAATTATATTCCAGCTGCTTGCAGTTTGTTGATTGGCCACATCATTTAGCAGGAGGAGTTAATTGTGAAAGACTTGCAGTTTTACATAGGCAAATGCCACAAACTTTTTGTATTAGTATGGAGCACATCTGGAGGAACTCCCCTGAAGCTAAACCAGATTTATTCAATTAAAAACTGAAAACTGATATTCTGTATGTAAAAAAAAAATGAATAAAAAGCCACAGACAGTGTTAATCCACTCCAATGGCTGTCAGATAATTCAAATTAAAAGCAAAAATAAATTCATCATACAAAGTAGTAAGCATACCTCTTCTTTGTTGTTTTCAAACACTATTTTCTTCAACAGAACAAGAGCATCTTTGCATTGAGTGGTATTACCAGCAGTTTCTGACCAAGGTATCATTGCCTCAAATCCTAATTACTTTAGCCAAGTACCCTAATTTAAAGAGTTTTCTCAGTTTATATTAAGACCTCACTCTTACAGCAAATACTGAATACCCCATGCACTTTTCATTGATTTAATTCATGTTGCTGCTCTATTCTCTGAAGACAATTTTTAGGCTTGCTGACCCTGGATACAGTGAGTAACCCCAACTCCCTGCCCTCTGTGCCAGATCCTGTGGCTGAGCAATGCCATTCAGCTTGTGAGGAGCCATCACCATGGGATAACCTGCCTGGATGCCACCACAGGGAAATGGCAAACCCACTTTTATTTCCTTTAGAGAGACTTCAAATTTCCTTAATCTCAAAAACTTTAAGTAGACCAACAGATGCTACTTGTCACAGAGCTTTACACAAGTTTGGAAGGGGGAAAGGGACAAAACCAGGCTGACCAGTGATGAGTGGTGGGACAGTGTGCCAAAACTAGAGGAAGCCTTTTGTATTTCAGTAAATCTTTCAATACTTTCTCTCATAGTGCCCTTCTGGTCAAAATGTCCAGCACACAGCTGGATAAACATCATGGGATGGGTGAGCACCTGGCTCATGGGTTGGGCACAAAGGGTTACAGCCTCACAGAGCTCAAGAAGCATTTGGACAATACTCTTGGGCACATGCTGTGACTCTTGGGGTGTCCTGTGCAGGGCTGGGAGTTGGACTCCATGATCCTTGTGAGCCCCTTCCAATCCAGCTTATTCTGTGGTTCTGTGCAAAACAGCTGCATTTTAAACAGCTGGTTCTAAATCATCTGTTAAAAATGCATATTAAAATGCACCCACAGAACTGTCCTTGAGTCCAAAAGGTTTAGTAATGAAAAAATATGAAGCACAAGTTAGATTCTCAGCTTACATTAAATCAGCAGGGCTTAACATCAGTGGACTATCCAGCTCCAAGTATACTTTTCATTGGTAGTGAAATATGTGTCTATGAGCTTGGACTAACAATGGAGGTTTCAGATTGAACAGAGGTTTGAAGTGCTGACTCCACATACAGCTCCATTAAGTAAATTATAGTGAATTATTTTTAAAGCATAAATTACAAGTGGCTGACACTTACATGTGTAACTATACATATTGATCAGCAGCAGAATGAGAAATACAAGTGTATTTGGAAGACTGCAAGGTGCAGATATTGGAAACACCTACAGAGACATGCTTTTAAGTGACTACTCAGGAACCCTGGGGCTGAGCAGCACACATTTGAATTCAAACCTTCCATCTTACTGAACCAAGTCCAGCTTCATTCCCTTCCTCAAGATCCTGTCCCTGGTCACCACTGAGAGGAGGGATCAGTGCCTGCCCTTCTGCTTCCCCTCATGAAGAAACTTCTTGCACCCTTCCAAACCCAGCCTCTGCTGCTGGAGGTAGAACAGGATGTTTCCATATTATCTTGCTTGATATATTTATTATTTAATATTGTTTCATTTGAAAATTAATGAACATAGTTCACTTCAACTACTTATGATTTTATCATTCTCTATCATTTCAGAATTAGGATAATGAGAGCTGCAACATCTCATTTAGAGGACTGGAGGAAATGTGCTTGGCTAATTTAAAGGCAGAACTCAAATTTAAATTGCAGGAAAGGGCTGGAGTATCTCACCTAGAACTCACCTGAGCTTCTGATTTTGTGTCCTTTCTTCACAAAGCCAGTATAAAAATAATGAATTATTAATTACCTGATATTTTGACACTTTCTAATCTTAAATTGTAAATGGAGAGCCTAACATTTTAATCAATTTCTTTATTAAAATGATATTTTTCATACAAAAAGGACATAACACCCTCTGATATTCTTTCAACCAAGTTATAGAGGAAAATATTCATCAACACCAATATAATTAGCATTTTACTCCTTTCTGTTTCTAGACAACCAATACAAGCTCCATATCTTAATGAGGGTGTATCATCTTTGCTGGCTGTAAAACTAGAACATTTCAAGACTCTTTTCACTTTATTATCCTCTTTTGCCCTCATTTTTTACATAAACCTCCCACTTCATCATGTCTGAATACTTCTGAATCCTTCTTCAGCAGCCCTTTGTGTCTTCCTGACACTTCATAGTTCACACTCTTCTCAGGCTTTGGGAAATATTGTCTTCTTTGTTTGGTGCAAAGGAGAGTGACACAGGGATAGATGTGCTCAATTCCAGTCTCCTGCCTTACTCTTATCAAAAACTTCAGACAGACTCTGGGATGTGCATGAGTGAGGTAACACAGGGATCATACAAACTTTCTAAGAGTTCAGAAGCATCTAGAAACTCTCCCTGTGTTTGTTTCCTCCTGTTCCTTGCTGAGCTGCTGTGAGCAGCCCCGTATCACCTTTTTCTGACTTCATGCTTGGCTGGCATCTGGTTGCCATATGTTTGTATTGTTATTACTCTACCCTTTCATTGTAGATTGCAAATCCTGATGGATATCAATCTACAGTACAAGCACTCCTTTATACAAAAAGAACATTTAAGGTAATTGTAAAAAGGGTAAAGATGTGAAACATCTAGGAAATAATGTAGCCCAAATACTCTATTATGGTAGGAAATCACAGAGAATCAAACAAAATTGTAGGTTGGTTACATTGTTGCCTCTTTTTTTTCTAACTAAAAAAAGAAGTAATTTCATATTTTGGTTAAATGGTGAAGAACTGTCATAAAGAGTTTCTTGAACTGAGGTAGTTTAGCTAACATCATTTAGTCTTCACCAGAATAAGAAAAGAACCATTAATAAACAAGGGTTAATATGAAGCTGTACTGATCTTCCATGTGCAAGATAATTCTTATTGAGGTGAATGTTCCCAGGATCTTCAGCCAATTTACCTGTGTAACTCCTGTCAGCCTGGAGGTTCAGAGATGGAGAAAGGTCAAGGCACATCTCAAAAACCGTGTGAGGCCACGCTCCTAAACCACAGCAGCCCGAGCAAGAGTTAGTATTTTTACCACTGAGTATTTCATAACATCTCAGTATTTGTTGATATCCCAGAATACTGATGGGATGACAAGACAGCATACTCCTTGTGTGAACTCCACTAGAAATCATCTGAGCAAAGAGCCTCTTCATGAGGCTTAGGGTATGATCAGCAGCAATTACTTATGCAGATGTAGAGATGCTCTAGCAGTACTCTATACTTGGAGGATCCATTGGTTTTTGGCAGGAATTTTAAATAATGGATGAGTTGAACATGAGGTCCCCGAGGGGAAAAAGTATCATGCAAACACTAGCAAGTATATTATTCACTTTTGCTTTGAAAAATTCAATTGTCAGTCCATGATTTTCACAGTCAGGTGAGCAACAGGATAAAACCTGTCTTGCAGAGATGCTTGTTTTTATGTTAACATTGCAATGTGAAAGTTCTTAGAGTCAGGAGAAAGTTGATATCCCAAATAGCTGGGGAATAAAGGGTGGGTGGGAGTGGTGACCTTGATCACAGACCCATCTGAGCACATCGCTCACCGTGGGGGCCGCTTGAACCACATCAGTCTTGTTCCTGCCTTTGTCCCCTGGCTCTGTGATTAACCAAGGACTAGAGTTTAATATTTTCAGTGTTCCAGGCACATTAATCAGTTTGCAAAGTTCGTGCAATCCCTCACTGTGACAGCTCTGCCTTGCTGAGCTCTGAAGCGTCACCAGGGCAACACACCAGACAAACTTTGGAACTTTGCTGGGGAAAAGGATGTGAAGTGGATGGAGGATGCTGTGGAACACTGAACAGTCCCAGCACCACAGTTGTTCTCAGCTGTTATGCTCTGAAAATAACAGAATCTGCTTGTCAGACAGGCAGGGTGAGTCAAGAAAGGATCATTTTGTGATGTTCTCTGTCCTCGTTCACCCGTCACTTTGGCCTGATAGAGAACGTGGAGAACAGGCAATTACTTGAGCAAACTTCTGATTTAGTGCTGTTTGCATGCTTCTGTCTGGTGTTTCACTCCAGTTACAGCACTAGGAATTTTCATTTCCCTGTATATTTCTGTCTATGAAATATATGAAGTGTAGGTATGACCACAAAGGATTAATCACAATACAGCAAGTGGCCCAGGAATAATGAAGAAATTGTACATGTTTGGAGATAAAGTAACACAGAGGAGGTTTAATGATGCTACTCACTAAGACATACACCTATGATCAGACTATTAAATATTTGAGTAATAAAGAGAGCCCAAGAGAAGCTGGTTTCCAACAATAGCCTTTAAAAGAAAAAAAAAAGCCACAGTTTCAGGGTAATAAAATTTTCAGTAAATCTGTACTAGATTTGATAAGTAAAATATTTGAAAAGAGAATGAGAAAGGATGAACTATGGAGGAAGAACACCAGAAAAAGCAGAACAATTATAATATTTTCCAAACTAGTGCTATGACATTTTGCTGTAAAATATAAATTTAATTTCACCATCTCCATTAAAACAAAGAAAGAAACAAACAAACAAACAAAAAACCACAACCAAAGAAAAGAGACTGCAAAAGAAAGAAAGAATGGAAAAAAAATACCAGATAGTTGGAGGAAATAATTGTGATTGGCATGAAATAAATTCTCTCCACATTATCCAGGAAATTATAAAGTAAGAAAATGAAGCTGATATAACCAAAACAGTTACAAAATCAGTATTTAGCAACTTGAGGCAGACTCATAAGGTAGTGCTCTTATCTTTCAACCATTAATAAGTGATGACTGTTGCAGGGGGACCTGCCTGTTCATATATTTCTCTCACATTCATTGGCCCCTCTGGAGAAGGGCTGTGCTTTACTTTGGAATAAAGTTCAGCTCTCCCTGCTGAATTCCCATCAGCAGAGGCTGAGCTGTAAGCATAACTCCTGCACTCCAATTACTTAATAAAGCTGGCAGCTGCTGTCCTGGGAGCATGAGCACTTGCCTTAAATATTGCATAAAAAACAGCAGCAGAAATACTCAGGAGAAGAGGGGGAACCAAGAGGCAGCTCCAGCAACACTGAACAGAACCTGAGTCCACTTCTGTCTGCTGGAGAGCTGGCCTGGAAGCACTGCTGGTTTAGGGAACAAGGTTCTTCTGTCATAACAAAATGCAACAGGAGCCAATGCCCTAATTAAAAATTAGGGTGCCCAAAAAATGATCCTGCCCTCTGAGGAGTTCCGTGAGATTGGAAAAGAAGAGCTCCCACTCGTGAGTAATAATCAGTGTGGAATGGGTTTGCTTGCTGGGCACTTAGAAGACAGACACACAACAGCTGCTTTGCTCCCAAATCTTATCAGCTGCTGCCTCACCCCAGCTCTTATGGCAGCAGAGCTGTGGTGGTGTTCTCCCCATTGTTTCTGTGTCCTTTTTGCCAGCCCAGCTGAAAAAAAGCCCACATTATCACAGAGCAGTGGTATTATTTACTTTGCTAAATGGAGCTCAGGAAAGAATATAAATAAATTCCTTTTATTCTGGGGCTGGATTGAGCTGCTGGAGTCAACCCTTTGTCTAAAAGGGATCACTCCAGGATTAGCTGAAAGAAATTCAGACTCTCTTTTTGCCCCCACTAAAAGGATGCAGAAGCCAAGCAGAAATGTAACAGTCAGGCTTGTTTCCTATTATCCCCCTGTCTGGTCCAACAAAGACTGGAACAATTTTACCTAACACAAACAGTCAGTGGGATGTTTAAAATTCCCATTTAGAGTGATTTCAGACTGCAAGTCCATTATGTTTCTCTGAGACTCATGCTCTTAAATTACTAAGGATTTAAAAGAAAGCAGCTTGCTGCCATATCCCAATGTAAACTCAGAAGAACCATAATTGTCCTTTCAGCATCTCTGCAAGTGAAACATTTTCCTTTCTTTTATTGAATTCTGCAGTTCACAGTAACAGAGTAAAAGTTTTTCTAACCTGAACTAATGAACAGTAAATCATTTAAAGCATGCAAACGCAGTTCAGAGAAATGGAAAAACACAGCTGTAATTCATTGAATTTCCAAAGTAGATTTCTCTGCATGATGTTCCTCAGGTCTCTTTTCACAAAACATGCTCATTTTCAAGAATTAAAGGGAAAAAAAAAAAGAAAAAAGAAGAGATAATTTTGTTTCATCATATAAAGTGTAAAGCAGCAGTCAGGCCAAGGGAAAGAGGCCTAGAGAGTGGAAGAAAAAAAATTATTTCTATTGGAGAATATTTCAAACACTCTTCTCTCACAAAAAATATTTTCTAACTTTCCCAAAGGCACTATTTGATATGGTTCCATAGAGCTTATTAAAAAGCCTGGTAACATTACAAAATGAAATTAAACCCATCAAGACACCCAGTAGGAAAATTATGACAAATTATGTTAATTTTGGTCTACTGTTCCTCTGCTGCTGGACAAGAGTCATGTCTTTGCAATAGGAAGCTTCACATTAAATTGTGAAAAAAAAGTTAATTCTGCTAAAATTTTCCCTCAGATTATGATCCATCCTCCAGCAATATTTTATATTTCTTTAATTTGCATCACACATCTTATTGTAAATGTTAAAACTGTGTATCCAGACTCCTATGGAAAGATGAGTTGTGGTCACAGGCTCACAGGATACTGAGTATTGCTACTTTTATCTGGTATAGTCCCTCCTGATTTTGAAACAAGACACCTCCTATTGAAGAAACTTGAACTTCTTCATATTGGCAAACATTTGCTCCTTACCCAGTTTCATTTTTTGGAGTGACAAACTGTCCTAACCTGCATTTGACAAGTGCTCATCTAAACAAGCACTTTTACTGTTTAGTGCTAAAATCTGGGTCCTTGGTAAAGATTAAATAAAGGGAATTCGATTTTCCTAAGACACATCTTAGCAGCAGAGACTTGGAGACCCTTGAAATAAAATCCAGAGCCAAGAACCTGAATCTGATAACTGTTCTTTAAATTCCTGAATGTAACCAGTAGTTTACAACATGGACTAGTGAGAAACATTTTGCAAGAAATTGCATTTGGTTCGGTTCAATGCAATTAGCCAAATAACTGGTGATTATGTAAAAATAATGGTTATATAAAAATAATGGCTCTCATGAAGTATTTTGATAACAGCTTGAAAAGCAGCATAAGGTTTGGTCTTACTAGAGAACAGTCAGGGTTTTGTTTGCAAAGTTGGTGCCTCCGTTATGGAGAGAGAGAGAGCCTGAACATTAATCCCAAACTCTTCAGCTCTACTCTGACCCCAAATCATACCTGGCAGCCCAACACAAATCTAAGGAACTGTCTTCTGGATTTAACTGATCAATTTTCCCCCATTTGTAATTATGTGAAGCCATTACCTTGCTCAAGGCTCACTGTAGTATACAAACATCTCGTTTACACACACGATGTTTCCTTCAGCACAAAAGCCACTCGTGGGGAAATTGTATCCAATAAAACAGACACTCTAAAAGAGTAAACCTCCAGGGACTCCTGCTTAATGGACCATATGGAAAGAGGAGTACACCCAAATTTATAGAGGAGATTCTGTTTAGCTAATTTGGAATCTACTTAACAAACACAAAGACTATATCTCACAGACATTTGTTTGTAGATAAGGTCAGCTCAACAGCAGATATTTTGCATTGGTAAATATAACTTTAAGCTACATTTAAAGAAAAGATTATATTTTTAACTTGCAGACAGTAAAAACTGAATAAAAGCTGTGAATTTTGCCATATGCAAGTATGTTCTGTCTAAAATAATTACACCAAATACAGGGAATGAGCAGTAGCCTAACAGGAGCAGACACTGCAGTGATCAGTTTCCTCTCATTTTACTCAAACTTTTCCATAGTGGAGTACAAGCAATAAGAAGCTGACTTTTCTCTGAGGTGGTGCTGGTTGTAGAGATAAGAGATCTCCAGAACTAAGTGACACAACACTCATCTTTAGAGCTTCAGAGGTCAGTGAGAGATAAGGCAGAGAGAGGTGCTGCTGCTGCTTTACAAAGCAACGATACCAACACATTCATAACGAGGTGCATCCTCACCATAAATTTTCTAATATCTCCAACCTTCCAGTCAAACAAATCATCTAGTTGGCAGTTTCAACTACTCTGTGCTTTCCTTTTATTCTTTCCACACAGAAAAGGCTTGCAACATGATCTCCTGGACATACAAGTACCAACACATGAATGTCTATTTGCTACAATATCACAGCTGGTGTCATCTCTGAACTTGGCTCAGAAATTCATTTTCCCAGAGCTTGCCCTTCCACAAAAAGCTCTGAAATTAGACCTGCTTCAAGAGGAGCTGTGCTCCTTGAGAGCAAGCAAACTTTAACAAATACAAAGCATGAAGGAGCTAAAAGGTGGCAATATGGTGCAAAAATTCAAATTTTATGCTCTCAAGGGTAGTGCAGAGGAGGCTGCTGCTGTTCCAATCAGTTTTGCAGTGGCCTCTGTCTTTTTATCCTTTATCTTTTGCACATAAGTACAGGGATGCCAATAAATTTCAGTCTCCTTTCGATATTCAGCTGGCCTCTTGTATTCTCTGTGGCTGTTGTGCTGCTCCAATCCATTACCCCTGCTTCATTCTGCCTGGGTCTGCTCAGGAAGTTCAGCAGCACTGAACAGTTGGCAATGCCTTCAAGGTGCTTGTACTGCTTCATTTACTGGATGCATTTTTCTGTTTCAGCACTAGATCCACATAATTTAGCCAAA
>VZRH01004153.1:419407-475210 GCA_013397555.1 Urocynchramus pylzowi | reverse complement strand
ACTAAAACCACAAAATTTAACAAAAAAAAAAAAAAAAAAAAAAGAAGGCAGAAGACACCAGATGCTTTGTTGTGCTAGTAGCTAATTATTAAAGAACAGGACAGACATGTAATTTCTGAGGGTATCAGGAAAGATTTAAGGAGGTGAATAAGCAAAGATTAAGAATTCATGAAATTCAGAAGAAATAATTGGTTTGCTTTTTGCAGAAGGGCAGCTACAGGAAATTTCTCCAACACTAAGACCTGCCACAATCTTTGCTTCATACCACTGTATTGGATATTAAAACTTTTCCTTTGGCTAACTCTGAATACTCTGTTTTATTCTTCTCCTGATGTTGATTCTCCATTTGAGGAAATAAATGTGGCAGAGCCACAAGCCAGTGTGATATAGGAAGTATGCTTTGGAACTGGTTATGGCTTTCGGAGAGTGAGAGAGAGAGAGAGAGAATATTGTGCAGTATTCAGACTCAGGCAAGCTATATCCCATCAGTTATGTAGAGATCATACTTGTAGACTTGTCTAAGAATCATGAAGATAAGGGAGGGGTTTGGTCTGGTTTGCATTTTGTTTGCTTGTTTTTAGCACAAGCTTGCACTGCCACAGTCATATAAGTCAAAATACACAGTACTGGTTGTCTGCTCCAATTCAACAAAACAATTAATCTTTCCCACTGTTTTCCCTCCTGGAAGTTTCCCCTTTCATTTGCCAAGCCTCTGCATTCTGGACAGCAGTCTACCTGCCCTCCTTCTTGCATGTTTTCCTTCCTCACTGACAAATTTTGAACTAGCATAACTTCTAAACATTAAAAATAGTCTTAAACTCTAGTCTTGGTAAGAATTTGTATTGAAATGTGCCCTTTAAACAAAGTAAATAAAGCTAAATTCCAATCAGTGGAAAACTCTTGCCAGTTGGCAGCCAATTTTAGCAGCTTTGATGTCAGAGGCAGTCAAGAAGTTGCCATCTCCCAGGCTTCCAGCAGGCATGGGAGATAATCTGAATTCCTCCCAGGAGATGCTCAGAAACATCATGAGATTTATTGTTAATAATGGGGATTAGATGGGACACTGGTTGCAAGATCATGTTCACTGTAACTACGTCAGACACTGGAAGATACAGGGATACAATGAACCCACACACAAACTATTAACAGGCCATTGAAACCCACTTTGATCTTCTGCTGTTGATCTCATTCTACTCAGGTTGTTTCAGATGGATAAGTTTACTGCAGCACATATAATTTAACCTGAAAAATATTCTAGAGGGTCTAAATAAAAGTTTAAGTCTTTTGAAGATTTGGAAAGTTGCTGGCAAAAAGATATTTTTATTTGATATATCATATCATACAGCCTGTGAGTGAGTTCAGCTACAGGATATGCCAGTCTCCCTCTGCTAAGCACTGTCAATCTCAAGAATCACTTGTCACTCACTGTTACTGCCCAAATTTTGCAGCTGCTGAGTGAAATAGTGGAGCCAGAAAAGATCATTGGGTCATTGTCTTTTTCTGTTGCTTAATTTTTGTATAACCTAGGTGGTAGCTCAAGCATAGGTTACAGCACAATTCAGCTTTTCCTTCTTTGCCTCACAGCAGTGCCAGCAGTGATGTTACACAGTGATTCTGGGTACTTCACAAATGCATAGGAGCTAATTCCAAAGTTGATCCTTCAGGCTTAATGTCCCTGGAGTTCTCTCTGGACAAGTCATTTATCCTTTATAAGGTTTCTTGTTTATTGCCTGACAAAGAACCTGGTCTTGTTGACAGTGCCAATAATTTATAGCAGTGAGAAGATCTCAGCAGGAGCTTTTCTCACATTTATTCCCCACAGTGGTGATTCACTCACTGATGGGCTGCTACATAAACACTGAACTGAGGGAAGAACAGCACTGTTCACTTCTGTTTCTCTACTGCTATAGCATCCTAGTCACTCCCCTCTTCTCCAGTGCTTTACATTTTTCCTACATTCTACATCTCCAAAAAAGGCTCAGAAATGCTAAATAAATCATACTGCAGTCTCTGTAAGACAAGAGTGCATTTGAGAGATGAACAGAAATCTTCAGGTAACCTTTTCCAGGGAAATTCAGATCTACTAAAAATTAAAACCACTATTAAATTTCTAAGAAAAGTGCATCTAAAATACACTTTCCACAAATCCTCCAAACTGCTGCTTTTGATTCATATTCTCAATGAACAGTCTAATTTTTGTTTGATTTTTTTTAAATATTCAAAAACATTTTAAGCGCTGTACTCTAAAAAAAAATAATGTAGAGAAAATAGGAAAAGATAGAACATGAAAAAGTTACTTGGTACTTAACTTGTATATGTATGTACTTTAATTTTTTCAGGTCTGTAGCTTCTGTGGCTACAGAGAATTGAAATTTATTTCTTTTTAAAAAAAAAACCAAGCGAAAAAACAAAAAAAAAACAACCAACCAAAAAAAAACCAACCCAAAAAACCCCAAAAACAAACCAAAAAACCCCACTTTGGAAACAATTTCAGTCTATCATAAATTCCCATCATAAGGGAACCATCCCCTCCAAAATAATACTACATTATTTCACTCTTCAGATAGGAAGCAGATAATAATGATATGAATTTTCAGTGAAATGACTTCCACACAAATTTGGTGACATATCCTCCAGTAAAGCTCCAGGTAAAGGACTGTTTAAAGTTTAAGACTTTAAATCTAGACTGCAGAATCTGAGTGATTTGACAAATTCGTGAATGAAAACCACTTGTGAATGCAAGGATCTCAGCTTTGTTTTGCAAAATAAAGGTTTAAAACTCACAGGATGGTTTGTGTTTTGGAAGGGACTTTAAAGATCTCCCATTCCCCACTCCCTTTCCATGGGCAGGGACAGCTTTCACTAGACCAGGGCTTACCTCCCTTGCTTTCAAGAAAGAAAATTGTGCCTGGGACTCTCCTGGGACTTTCCAGGGTACTTGAGCAAGCAGGAGGAGAGAACAGAAGGAAAACAGGGCTGCCTCACTTATGCTGCACCCAGCACAAAACCTATTTCTGCCAGGCAGTGAGCAGAGAGCAGCTTGGGAAATCACACAGCAAGCTTCTCCTGAATATCTCCATCCACAGTGCTTTAGGAGGCTTGATCAGGTATTATGGGATGCACCAAATAAAGTCAATTTCACAGTTATACAGAAATGGAGACAGTGATAAATGAAGTTTAAATAAGTGCATTAAATCAGCTTGCTCGATGAGAAGACTGCACTGAGTTAATTTCAACTCCGAGATTTTGTCAGAGACAAAACTTGCATATCTCCATTTCTGCATGCACCTGCAATGACTAATGCTCCAGCACTTTGTTATTTCTGACATTTAAAAATCATGTGCATTTCACTGCAGATTTGAATTACACAATATATTAAAAATACTAAATACATAAAATAACATGCATATTGTGCTAATGACCTCTCTCTAAATTATCTTCAGGTGAAAATGAGTTTATATGTTCTGGTTTAACTCAGTTGTAAATTCTTTTCCTATAAATACCCACTGGAGTCATATTTCCTGTAGGCATTTATAAAGTAAAAGGAATGCATGCCAGCCAAAATTGAGATGAATGATACTTATGACACTGCCTGTACACAATACATTATTTGCAATATAAAACTAATCCCACTAATGTTGCTATGAAAGGGATAATATTCAGCTAGAGTTTTGGAATCTCAGGAAGGGTAAGGCAAGGCTGCACACCTGTTTGAAGGGGAGCAAGTGTGCCAAGATCACACCAAGAGGTGCTGCTTGCCAGACCAGCCAGAGCTCCCTGTTGGAATAAGGGACCTATAAGGATGCAAACAGTGATTATAGGGCAAATTCTGCCCCTCAATTCCCCTTTTGGACAAACTGATGACACAAGACCCTCCACTGGCACTGCTGATGCACCCACCAAATCACACCTGGGTGTTGGTATGTACAAATATTGAGCCTATTCATTTCAATATTAAGAGGGGAAGAGGGTAAGCCTAAATTCTCAGTTCAGAATTTTTTTTTTATAATTTATTTCTGGTGTTAAAACCTTAATTAAAAATGGGTTGCTAATTTCCTCCTTGTTATGAGGTCTACAAAATGAAATATTAAGGATTACCCAAAAGGAAGAACAGATCTCATTGATTTAAAATTTAAAAGGGAAATACAGATTTTAAGTCTTAAAGCAGATTCTCAAAAATTAATGAATACTGGTACAATTAGAAGCCTCCATTTCCCCTCAAAACCTGTATCAACTTTGTGCCACCTTACAGCTGCCTTGAGAAGATAAAGGCACTGATATATGGGAAGCACATGAGTACTTTAATGAAGCACAGCACTGGAAAGGCCATGAGGAAATAAAAAAGTCTGAATTTACAAAGAGAATTAGAAGATCAGTAAATAAGTCATGGGGATGTGCATTGAATAATGAGAATAAAAGGAAACACTGAATAGCTACTCATTTAGTGAGACACATTTATCCAGTGCACTGAACGAGGCAGGAGCCCCACGAAGAAAACAGTGTGTGATCAGGTAATTAAAGACTCTATCATAATGCATGCACTCAAGGAAGCCAAATTAAACTTGCACAGAGCTATCAGTGCAACGTTTCCTAACTTTTACACGTTTGACTTTGTAACCTTTACGCTCTTTTTAACGGCAATTTTTGTTTTTGCCTTTTTTAACAGTACACACTAACCATGGAAAATGTATATTGCTCTTAATGATCTCACGTCCATGTAGCTTAGCTGCAGCTTTCCAAACACTATGGAAACGTGGCTGGGTCATGCAGAAAATCAGCTACAGATTTGGTAAAAAAGAAGTTAGAAGTTGCATCTTAAAACTGAAAAAATTCGTTAAAACTCTGACACATATGCACAAAACCAAGATATCCACTTTTCCAGCAAGTTCTTACCTAGCTTGACTTCCTAAGGAAGTATAATTTCTGTGATTATGGTGTGTGCTCATCTCAGTCCTTGCCCTTCCAAACAATTCTGAATCTGTTTGTAAATCATAGAGCAGATATAGAAAAAAATAAAGGTGTCAAAGATAACTAGTTTTTACAGGTTTCATGCAAATTGATGACTAAGTATCACACCACATCACATGCCAAAAGCCAAACTTTAATCCTTGCTATTCCAATCTTCAACAAAATATACAATCATTTTAAGACTCACCACAAAAAATTAAACCAACCAAACAAAAATAAACAAACCAAACCAAAAAAACCAATAAAACTCAAACAACTCAGAAACTCTTCAGAAACCTGATAGCCATCATTTGACATGAAGTAATTTTTCAATGGTGTCTCTGCCAGTCACAGAGTAGAATTCCCCAAGTTGATTTTCTGCCAAAATTGTCACCATTTTTTAATGGGAAACTCTTAGTTCAGAAAGGAATTTTATAAGCACAGCTGAACTCAGCTCCAATTCTTTGCTTTGAGCAGAGAAGATTAAAATAGCATTTCTCTGTTCTTTGTAGAACAAGAAGCAGTTTTTACTAGTGTAGCTGACAGGAGATATCATGACAAGATCTTTAAATTCAACTAGTAGCAGAAAGGATTATTTCAAGTCCCTGATGTCAGGTAAGACAGTAATTAGTTCTGAATCTCACCTCAGATGTGCAAAAGGCTTTGGTTAAAAAATAGTATTATATGCTGGCAAAAAAAGAAATTAACATTTGACCATGTTTTCTGTGAGATGTGCCCAATCCAAAAAAGTTAAAAATAGAAAAAAAAAAAAAAAGAATGTTGATTCAGAATCAGTGAAGTTAAATATCAGCAAGCTACATAGGAACAAAAATTAAAATGAATATACAAATAGAAAAAAATCATTATATGAAATGAATAATTATTATTTAAAATTAATTTAAGATATTATTTAAACAAAATATGAATAGAAACTTCTGTTAAGATAATTGAAATCAAAACTTCAGTCCTCTGCACAACAGAAATAGTAACCAAATACTATGTATCAAAACTTGTTCTATTTTAATTTAGCTTATACATCATTAACAACAAGAAATGGGAAAGGCTTATCTATAATTGGAAAAGAAAAATAAGATAGCAAGAAATATAACGAAAATAATAACAAATAGCAAACAAACTAAATTTAAGCTAAGATGAAAGAGACGAGTGATGAATAACAAATGCTGATCTCATTATATATCAAAAAAGGACAAATAACAGCAGATTCTAGTTGAGTGAAATGATTAATAACAAACTCAAGTCACAGATACTCTGACTGAATATAAATAATTGAAATTGTCTGGCAATGAGATGTTACAAACACACAAATGTGTGCCCTGGTGGTGGAGATAAAGCCGAGACAAATGCTCCATTCTCAGTAACACATCTCTGCTGCTTGTCACCATTAATTCCCTGGCATTGTTCCATTCCCTTACTAGGGGCACCATTAGCAGCAGTGAGAGACTCGAGGCTTACAGGGGGTGGAGACAGAGAGATCAGGCACTATTGCAACAAAGGGAAAAGCTCTCTTCAGCTCATCCCATTTGATCTCATCATTAGGGACTCTGGTATTCTGGGTCTGAGAGAAGTTTGAACAGTCTGAGAGAAGGAACAACCCCCAGGGGAGCTTTGGGCATCCCCCAGGGCCACTCCATCTCCATGGTCAGCTGAGCAATCCTCACCACCTCCAGCTCACAAAGGAGAGGAGTAAAGACACCCACAATAAAGGATCCTACCTCTGAGGAGCTGAGAAGACAACTTCTCATTTTTTTTTCTTATATTTCTATTGATAGTTCCCACTGTTGNATATATAATATAAATATATATAATACAATAATTATATAATAATATCCAAACAACAAGGACAATATGTATCAAAAACAGTGGGCTGTCCTGTCCCACAGTGAAATAACTTACTGCTAGGACAAGAGAGACTGATGGAACAGAAATCTATAAGAACAAACAAATAAAATGCACAAAAATATGTGTATCAGCTAATGCTGATGGGAAAGAGAGAGGAGAGATAAAAGCCTGGGTGTTCAAGTCCCATTTGGAAGTTGCAGTAATATTTTCCATCCACTAGTCGTAATAAACTTTAGAAACCATACTAATATAACAAAATTCTCATTGAGTAATAAATATTCATTACACAGTACCACACATAATCTATCTCATCCATTCCAGGCCACCAGTCAGTTAAGGTACAACTGTGTCACACCTTATATATGGTGCATAAATAGCTCCAAAGACATCCAACACTAGGCACTCCAGAACCTTCCTACACTACAGTGCTGCAGTATTCTTATTACTGGAGTTTTTCCCTATGTTTAAGAAAAATTTCAAGCATGAATTTGGGTCTGTTGCTGCTGCAGATGGGTGATTTCCTTCCTCTCTCTGATCACCTTGTAAGTCCTTGTAGGATATTATCACAGCCCCTGACCTTTTCTCATCATTAAGCTCAGCAGCCACAATTTTTATTTATCTTTATATGATGCATTTTGAGGTCATGTTTTGTAATGTGTCAGTCTTTTTCTTTTTGGTTCCCTAGGCTACAACTAGTGCACATTTTATTGGGTGTGAGGTGTTAAAAATGGATACAGAAAGTTCAATAGACTTTTCCAAAACTTAATTTTGATCTTTACAACTGATTCTCCTACAGATGACCACATGTACATATGTATGTGTATATATATTTGTATAGATAAAGATCATATCCTAGGCAAGAATAAAGCCTGGAAAACTAAGGATTGGCTTGCACCTTTAGAGGGTCTGTGCCAATTTGGGCTATTTTCTTTCTACATTTCTAAATGTAGAAATACAAAACACTTAAAAGGCCATCATTATGACATGCACCACCATGGCATCATGATGACATGCACCAATAAGTTATCAGACTGGAAAGGCTAATTTGAATTTTTTTTATGAGGCAGGCTAGCTCCACAGTTCAGCAACCTTCTCATTTACATAAGTGCAGTAGCTGTCAGTTCATTAGCAGGTTGTTAATAACACAGGGGTGGAGAGGGGGGGTGCAAAATCTCAGTGAAACATGAGAGGCTTAAGCTTCTGGTTGCAAATTTATGTTAAACTTGAAAACACTCAAAGTCACAGGTCAAAAAATATCCTGATGGGGAATCAGAGTTCACCTACCTTACACTTAGAATAGTCTCACATGAATTAGCACAATCAAATCAATGCAGATAAAGATTTGTGGAGAACTGGCCTCATTTCTCTGCCTGGAAGTTATGGTGCAGTTGAATTTGCAAAAATAAGTTTGTTGTGGAACAGCCAAGCTGTTTTGACATGTACACAACTGAGGGCAGGAGTGCTGGAGACCCTCTCTGCCTTTTGCAGGTCCACTGGTAAAGAAATTGGCCACACAGAGAGAAATTTCTGTAGGGCACTGGTAAACAATGGAAGGGCTTGGAGGAAAGTTGAACATTGTGGGAGGTGAATTCAGGTAAAACTCAAGGCTTGAAAATATTCTGTTCATTCAACAAAGGGAGATATTGCAAGATTTC
The DNA here is from genome assembly GCA_013397555.1 of Urocynchramus pylzowi. Lineage (NCBI taxonomy): Eukaryota > Metazoa > Chordata > Aves > Passeriformes > Fringillidae > Urocynchramus > Urocynchramus pylzowi. The sequence goes on along the minus strand of VZRH01004153.1, from coordinate 466,748 downwards.
AAGGATGTTATAATCTGTGCAATTTATGAGCATGGGCAATAAAAATAGGGCAAAAAGGCTAACTACAATGACAGTTTAATGATCCAAATGAAAATAAAATTAATTTTAGCCAGTGGGAAGCTTCCACACTCAGAAGAAAACATGAACAGAGTAGAATCTATAGAAATCCAGCTGGATCTGGCATGGGACCAAATCTTGGCAGCAGGAATAACATCCAGCAAATCAGATATCTCTGATAGGAAAGGATTTGGAAAGAAGACAGACCAGGATAAAGACAACACTAAATGCACAGTTTTGCAGCCCTGATCAGATAAGGCTCAGAGAACAGAAGCAGCTGGCAGGAACATAAATAAGAAATAATCAGTGGTGTTGCAGGGGTAAATCAGATTTCTGGTCAAAGGTTTATTTGCTTTGCAGCAGTGAGCAGTAGATGGTCATATTAATAAATTGATGCCAAAACACTATAGAAGATCAACTAATCCTGGTGTGATTTTTTTAAAGCAGACTATTCACATTTTAAACCTTCCACAACCAGGACCAATATCCAAATATTGAGTCATATTTTCAGATGTGTAAGATGAGCAATATAGACTCATAGAATCATTAAGTTAAAAAGTACCTCCAAGACTATCAAATCCAAACTCTGACCACAGTCATGTGCAACACATGTTCACAATATGTAATTATTCAAGCCAGAAACATTTTCCCCTTTTTAGAGACAAATCATGAAATTTGACCTTGAATTTGAGATCTCAAGACTGGACACCAATACAAGATTTTGGAGCTTCACCCAAAGCATAGGCTAAAAGGCACCTTCCCCATAACTTGTGGGAGAAGCACACTCACATTTCTGACAGATGTTTTTATGATCAATTAAAGAAAGAGAAGTTTCCTGTCATGATTCTTAAGAATGCTGCCTGAAAAGAAAGATACTCTGTATGTGCTTAAGGTGATTATACTTATTTTTGGAGTGTCTCTTTTAAACACTTGACAGTATTCTTGGCATTGAGGCAGAATTTAAAGTGGTGGCTCAAAAGCTTTACCTACATCCATTGTTTAACATAACACCAACTTGACAGAGAGGTTTTTTTGTAAGGGAAAGCAATTTCCTCAATGTAGCTCAAGCACAATGGACACCAGTGGGGTTGGCACTGACATCTGCTGGCACTGCCCAGTGAGAAAGCAGCTACAGAATGCAGCACTTAGCAAAAAAACACCCTAACTTTTAAAGACTGTTTTACAAATTCTTACTTCTCCCTTCTTTCAACATGGGGTTTCTTTTGGTGGGTAGAGATTTCTATTTATTTATCTATAGGAGAAACAAAATCTCATATGCCCACAGAATAATGACCCCTTGAATCTGGCTCTGGAAAACTCTTTTAAACTCAGACACAGTGCAAGAAACACAAAGCACGACAGCTTTTTTATCTTGTTGGCAACAGTTTGACTTTCTAAATATTGCATGCATTTATTTTTTAAAAAATATCAAAACTTAGAGTCATCAAATCTCTTAAGTTTTTGCACTGTGCCCATGCACATGAGCATGGCATGTCCAGTCTGAAAAGCACACAGAATCACAGAATGGTTTGGGTCAGAAGGGACCTAAAGATCATCTCATTCCAAGCCCCTGCCATGGGCAGAGACACCTTGCATTAGACCAGGTTGCTCCAAACCCCACCCAACCTGGCTTTGAACATGTCCAGGGATGGAGAACTGGTGTGGGTGTGCAAAGGGCTGCTGGGAAGCAGGAGATGGATGCACGAGGGTGCACCTCCTGTTAGAAAAGTAAAAGCAGCCCATGAGTCCCCGTGCTTTGGTTCCATCCTCCTTGGCACTGGTGTATGTCAGCACTAAATCTGCTGAAGCTTTGTGGCAGATCCAGGCACAATCAATGTACACCAGGATTTGGCATAAATATTGAACAACAGCAGCACAGATAAATGCTAGAGAGAGTGGGCTAAGAGCTCTTGTAAGATTACAAGGATAATTCTTCATTGCCTCAGAAGCTCAGCTCATTAGTACCTGGAAACCTTTAAAAGATACTTCAGAACAGAGCTGATGTGTGTACAATTTCTGGTCAGTATCAGCTAGCAAAAATGTATATAAAAATTATCTTTAGAATGTATCTACTTGAGAGAGCCTGGAAGAGGGAGAAGACATTTTAAAGGTCTGAAGTATTATCAAATTGTATCAAAGTTAGATAATCACATTTTAAAGGCAAATAAATTTAATTATAAAGCACTCAGCAACACCACCAAATGCAGAATTAGGTTCTTTTAAAATATCTTGTACAGTTTGAAAAAGAAAACAAAAATCTCAATTTTTCATCATGGCAGAGGTGACAGAGCCTTGCCTAGGGAGGAAGCCCTGACTCAGACTGGCACTATGAACAGCAGCACTGACCAACCTACTTGTGCCATTTCCAGTAATTAAGTAGCACATCTGTCCTTCAAATGGGACACAGAAATGAACAGTAAATCAGGAGTGGAGAGGCATGGCTTTGTTAGAGGTGTCAGCCTGCAGAAAGGCTCATTGTAGCACTGAATTCTTCTACCTTTCAAGCAGAGAGCAGTTTGAGCAATTGCTGGGTGCTGCAGGCAGAGGAGCAGGTACATCCATAGCATCCCTCCAGGAACTGGTTTTCCAAACTTAGCTGTATAATTCATTACATCTCAAATTACAGTGGGGCAGCAATGCCAAGTCCCTGTGCCAGGGAGGAACTGCAGGCACAGAAGGGGCAGTGCTCCTTGGAAGGCAATACCCTCAACAGGAAATCTGTGTAATAAAACTGAATCAGATACACCCATTATTATTAACATCATGTTGCTCCTGCAGGAACCAGCCAAAATTCACTGTTTTTACTCAGCCTAAGTACCTCTCACACTACAGACCTTGGTAATTTAAGCAGGTCAAGAAAACTGTAAGAACATTTCAGCAAAAAAATCATTTACTCCCTTGAAAACTCTTTCAACATCACTGAAATTTTTAATGAAGTCAAGTCAGATCTGTCTGAGTCTGAATCAGACAGATATTTCAAACATTTTTGGAGGATATATTCCATTTTCAGAACCTATTTCAATACATGATTTGAAAAAAGACTATTTCAGTTTGAAATTTGTTTAAATTGAATTGTAGTAATGGTCTTCAAAATTTCTTAAATAGCAATAACTTATCTTTGTCTGATTAAATGGTTCAGGTAGGCTGAAAGGAATCTAGAGCTTCCAAGTGCAGAGAATTGGGGTTTTTAATGTGGGAAAATTTTATTAAAAAAAAATAGATTTAATTGTGTTGCAGGGAAAGAATTATCAGATAATAGAACTGCTTCTCCTCTGACTCAAACTGTATATGCCACTGAATTTAAAAAAAAAAATGTTTTATAAAGATTTCTTTTCTTGCTTGAAGGCTGCCCACAAAACTTTCATCCTGCCTGCATTTGTGTATGAAAACACCTTGAAAACCAGGAACATTGCTTTTATCTATCAATTACCAGAGAACTTTGAGGCAAACCCAGGTTCTCTGGAAAGACAAGCAGACACAATCCATTTTTCTTCTCCTATGCTTTCTCTAACAACTTTGGAAAAATCAGAGTGTGAGCCAAAAATACACATAAGCAGAAATAGCTAATTTTAGGCACTTAGTTATATTGACTAATTGATGAAACTCTGAGGTTATTTTAATTCTCTAAGAAAGAAATAATTGGGAAATAATGGCTATTAAAGAAAAGTTGGATACAGCAGAAAAGTGATCCTACATCTTGAGTTTAACCTGGAAAAGGCTCAGAACTATTGACAGACCAGGTTCACTCCATCAGGATACATAAAATGACAATATTGAGTGTAAGAGATTGTGAAGTGAACCTTAGAAATCAGACAGAATCTGCACTTTCCTCCTTAATTTGTGATTAAAGAATACTTAGCTTTTCAAAAGCGATAAGATAGGCAAAGTAAAAATTAAAATAAGAGAAAGTTAATGAGAAGCAAATAAGGGGAAGCAAAATGTGAAAATTTTTAGTGTGTAGAGCTAAGATTTAATTAAGGAATATATCTTTACCCTTCTTTCATCTCCTAAATAACTTTGAATTGGCCAATCCCATTGCATATCCTACCAGGAACAAGGGTGTCAGGGGAGCCATTTCTCTCATGGAAGAGACAGGGATGTCTGAGATTACAGCTAAAGCTGCTGAAAAGGTCACCATTTTCTCACAACCAATATGCTTTTCTAAAACAGGTTAAGAACCAAGAGGCAGAGGAGATTTCCTGGTACACATTCAGGCATCTCAATGTTCAGATTGAATGAAATTCATCTTGCTCAACACAGTTGCTCAGTCTGGATGTGTCACAGACTGAAAAGAATACTCTATATCCAGTATATCCATTATGGAGGAGATGAAGGACTTCTCTTCTTCCCTGATTCTGGCAATAAACACTGTCAGACAGGGCAGCACTGGGGCTGCTGGACACATGACACAGCAAAAAAGGCCCAGAAGCACTTCTTAAATTATTGCTATTTCAGAGCAGCAGTTACCCCTCAGACCACAGGACTACCAGCAAGGAGCTGAGACTGGAAGAGATGATTCCAGCATCCAGACTTCACAATCCTTTTCTGGGATCAGTTGACCTTCAGGCTCATAACTTAGTAGCCACTCCAACAGACTGAAGTACAATAGCCATCTCACTGTAAATCCAGCTGTGACATGTGTAATTTCTTTTTTACTACAACACACTGTCATAGTCATCCTTATCATCAGGAAAAGTGATGTACAGCTTATTGTAGTGCTAAAAAAAATCCAGGGATTACTTTACAGAAATATCAGAGCATGAAAGAGATTTAAGATTGCTTTGCTTAAGCTTTAAGAATGGCAGACAACAGTAACAATAAAAAGAGGGGAAAAACCCCTCCTCTCATGGTGTTTTCTCAAGTGACACTTCAAATTGTAACTCTGCTGATACTTATCTAAAACAGACCAAATACTGATGTGTAAAAATCCCTGTAGTTCTGAGGTCAAAAGGCCCCTGCAGGATGACACCAGCTGTATGGAGGTCCCACTGTAGCTAATATCACCCATTACTCAAGGGATAAATATGGAATTCACTCAAGTACACTCTGGTTGCTGTGGAGTTTAGCTTAGGATGAGTGCTAAGCAGAGTTCAATACCACCTAGTACAAATCTGCCATGAATACTGAAGCTGAAAACTAAAACAACACAGAGAAAGAAGCAAAGAGAGGAATAGCTGCAGCTTCTCTACAAAAGCTGTTTTATTACAAATGCACCTCACTAGCTCCAGGAGAGAATTAAAAGAGTGAGGTCCTTTGACCAGCCTACACAGGCAGTTTAGTGTTTCCTCCTGGAGATTCTGAAAAATTCAGTTAGGCAGGTCTTGGGGCAGGTCCCAGGAGAATTGTGGTGTCTTGTTGGTTCCATTTGTTATTACACTGGGAAGAAGTCTACTGCAGCTTTTTGCAGAGGAACTTCTAACAAGTCAATTTTGGAAGTATAATTTTTGGCATAATGCGAATTTTTGAAGGTCAGGATGCATGGACACAGTAGAAATGATCAGAGTTCAGACTTTTTTTTTCCTTTCAAACTTTTACAGACTTTTGCATGAGGAAGAAGCAGTTTCTGAAATTCATCAGGCTAGAAACCTCTGCTGATCATCTTTAAAGTTTGGAAATTAGCAACTGTTTTGCTGAATTTAAGAGCAGTAAATTTGCTTACTCTTCTACTTATTCTTTCTAGATATCTCAGAAAACAAACCAAACAAACAAACAACAACCCACAGTTTTTAGTCAACTGAATTTGGGAGTCTCAACTGGTACTCTGAACTAGTAGATGGCAGGAAAGGCATGGAGGGAGCAGCAGGGTTCTGTATATATAGCTCAAACAAAAAATGAGATCTGGTTCTTTCTGCTCATTAGCAAAGAGCCAGATGCTTAACAGTGTCAAATCCATCACATCCTGCTAAATAAAACCTTCNCTAGTACAAATCTGCCATGAATACTGAAGCTGAAAACTAAAACAACACAGAGAAAGAAGCAAAGAGAGGAATAGCTGCAGCTTCTCTACAAAAGCTGTTTTATTACAAATGCACCTCACTAGCTCCAGGAGAGAATTAAAAGAGTGAGGTCCTTTGACCAGCCTACACAGGCAGTTTAGTGTTTCCTCCTGGAGATTCTGAAAAATTCAGTTAGGCAGGTCTTGGGGCAGGTCCCAGGAGAATTGTGGTGTCTTGTTGGTTCCATTTGTTATTACACTGGGAAGAAGTCTACTGCAGCTTTTTGCAGAGGAACTTCTAACAAGTCAATTTTGGAAGTATAATTTTTGGCATAATGCGAATTTTTGAAGGTCAGGATGCATGGACACAGTAGAAATGATCAGAGTTCAGACTTTTTTTTTCCTTTCAAACTTTTACAGACTTTTGCATGAGGAAGAAGCAGTTTCTGAAATTCATCAGGCTAGAAACCTCTGCTGATCATCTTTAAAGTTTGGACTCTTCTACTTATTCTTTCTAGATATCTCAGAAAACAAACCAAACAAACAAACAACAACCCACAGTTTTTAGTCAACTGAATTTGGGAGTCTCAACTGGTACTCTGAACTAGTAGATGGCAGGAAAGGCATGGAGGGAGCAGCAGGGTTCTGTATATATAGCTCAAACAAAAAATGAGATCTGGTTCTTTCTGCTCATTAGCAAAGAGCCAGATGCTTAACAGTGTCAAATCCATCACATCCTGCTAAATAAAACCTTCACTGAAAGGGTGGAGGAAAGATTAGAGGAGCTTCTATTATGGACTTTATACTGTGATAATTCTTCCTTCTTCAGATTGAAGAGCAGAATCCCACCTGCTTCATTTGTGTGATCAGACATCCAGGCTTAAACCCAATAATAAAAATAATCTGCTTCAATGGGATTATTTGCACAAGTGAGGGCTTGCAGAACAAGAGCTTAAGCAGCCCACCCATGTGGTGTTGACTGGGAGCCTTCAGGGGAATCTTCAGAGAGAGGCTTTTTGCAAGTGCTGTGCAATTTCATTGAAGAGGATGTCTCAGACACTCATCTGCTGCAATTCAAAGCAGTGCTGTTGATATTAGCTATTCTCTAAGGTCTTCTCTGTAAAGCTCTGACCTGCAGAACCAGCTGTATATTAGCATTATCTTTTTATGCTTCCACAGCAGATAGGTTTAATAAGTGGCCATCTCTTTTTAGAATGTTCTTGCCATGAGACAAAACAGAAATACTGTCTGCAATAATACCAAGGTCAAAATGAGCTGCTAAGAAACAGAAGAGCATTTCACCAGAGAATGGAAGGGATGTTAAATATTTTAAGAATCTGCTGCTTAAATAAAAAGTAACCTCCTGTGCATTAAAAATGCATTTATTGATCCTATTCAGGATTCAACAGAAATAATTCCAGCAGAAAAAAACTGAAAATAACTTGTTTCACTGCCAAAATTGGAATGTTTATAGGACTTACTTTGGTAAATGTAGTAGAATTCATAAAACACATTTAATAAAAGGGTTTGAATCCCTCTTTTCCCTTCAATAACTAACCTAAATTACAATTTAAGCATTGACAGTGCAAGGAGAGAGTTTAAAGAGTGAGATAAGAAGGAAAAAGGTTCATCACTTCAGACATCCTAGCTAATATATGCAGATAGAACTGTTAAACAAATAAATTAAAAAGGACCCCCACCGTCAGCACTTGACAGAAATAGAAATCTTGTTCTTTACTCTTGGTGTACCCTTATCTTCTTCTCTTTCCCTTAATGAATGTGAATCAGAAACTGACACTGGCAAAACAACTTCTGAAAAACCTTGAAATCCCAAAGAAAAAGAGCCTGGGTTTGTTTCTGTTAATGTGGAGACTGGAATAAATTCACCCCCAAACCATCCTCCTACCCCCCAGATAAACCCCATAACATCGAGCACTGACCTTTCTCAGCACATCACATTTGCACCATTTATTTAATGTCTTTTAATCCTTGTTAAACACTTAGCATCCACTCCACTATTTAATGTGTTTTAATCCTGTTCTGGTTTGTAACTTCCACAAGAGACAAAGAGACAACTCAGTTTTTGGAGGAATGAAGAACTCTGCTCCGTGTACTATTAAAAAAAATATAACTGCATTAAAAAATATAAGTGCATTAAAATATAACTGCATTAACTGCAATGATTTATTCAGTACCAGACTTAGAATCTGCACTGAAAATGTGAATCCTTCATAAACAATTTACCTGTTCCTATCAGTACTTGTTCAGATTGGCAGAGTTCAGAGAAGTCTTTCAAGGTTTTTATCATCAAGGTTTCATCTGACTTTGGAGCATATTTGGTCTGAAATTATTGATGGTACATAAAGGAAATAGAGTATCATCAAACTATGATGTGTTAAACTCTGAAAAATACCATTCTGAGAGATGCCACAGGAATTTCCAACATGAAGTAGAGCTTTGTAATAGGATTCCTTCTCTCTATAAGGCAAGGCAATTTGGAAGGCACATGTTCAATATGTATGGACAATCCAAATTCCAAACTTTGATCACAAAATGTGGATGGGATGTGAGGAACTCTATTTTTACTTAGTGAACATCTATGGAAAAGGCCTGTGGTGCTTCATGGATTCAAGGGTCAAATCAGTACATGTCCATTATTTAAGCTTCCTGTCTCTCTTGCCTTTTTATATCTGGATGTATCCTTCAGTTAGGAAATGGAAGAGCAAACACAGTCTGAAATGGATGCTGATTCCAAATGAACCATGAAAGAGAGTTGGTTTTTCTTTATGGACACCCTCAAACTGGGGGGCTCTGCAGACACAGGGGTTCACAAGCCACAGAGCTGAGACCTGGTGGCTGATGTTTGAAGGAGAATAGCTGAAAGAACATCCATGTAACTGGAAACCAGGCTGGGCTCCTGATTTAATGAGACAACACCTTTAATCTGCCAAGGATTCTCACTGATGGGAAGAAGGCAATTTGAAGCCTGATGCATGGATTAACATCCTTGGGTCAGTAACTCTGGGCAGGGGATGCTGAGAGCCATCAGATCATTGTGTACTTGTACTTGTAGCAATATCTGCCCTCAACTCAGGTTTTGCTCTTGAGCACTGAAAATCCTGGGAGGAATGGGCCAGCTGAGAAGCACCAGGATCAGCTGCCAGCAGTGGCTGTCATTAACTAATGAGCAACATAGCTCAAATTCCTCCTTCCAAAAGTTTTTCCTCCAGTGAATACTACAAATCCAAGAGTTATGAAATATTAAACTGGGAAATTACAGTCAAATTTCCATTTTTTAACATTATGTCCCATACAATCAAGAGCTACTGTGCCATATGAGACCAAATTTGGTTTTGAGATTCAGCACCAACTCATTTCTTCCACAAATGGAATTTGTGGGAGCCCCTGCATGAGTCTCTCTCTTACATGTCTCTATGGACAATCCATATTCAATTTGGCTACCAAAGTAGACTACTCACCACCACATCATTACAGACTTCAATTATACTTTGTGATAACTATTAGTTTTTAAACTGATTTTGATTTCTTGTAACTTACTGCATTAATCCATTAATTAATTCCTTTAATTGATGTGTGAGTATATCACAAGAACACACAAACACTTTTAAAAAAGAAACATAAAAAGAGACAAAAATACAACAAATACATTTTACCAGATTAAATTCAAAAAAGAACCACTCAGAGTATTTCTAACCCTCCTCATCCTTTATAGTTTTTTTCTTCTCTATGTATAAAAGTGATGTAGAAACCCCATAATAATTGCTAAAGTGACTCATTAAAATGCAGAACTATGTGAAAGGGAAGCATAGAAAACATTTCTGACATCTAAAGGCAAGGTAAAGTTTTCTAAAGAAATAAGTTTGCAGATCAATCCCACAGCTGAAAGACTGGCATAAATTAGCATCCTTGTGTGTTTGAAACAAGAGAAACTTTCCTTTAGCAACCAAAGCTAAAAATATGGAACAGTTACTTTTGCTTTCAGCAGGACAAACGCTTTGCATAAAATGAAATATTCATAAAACAACTTGGTGATAAAAATAGGTGATTTAACACTGGAACCATAAACACCAGGGCCCAGGAGTTGTACCCATATCATAGGGAGGGGAAGGGGCATTCAAGACCACTGCTGTCCCCCAGGACACATTGACATCTCCTGCAAAGCCCTTCAGGTAAGCAGCACCTGTGCTGTCTGCCTGCTTAAGTTAGCAGTCAGGAAAATAAAGTGCAAGTAACAAAAGAAAAGCTTTTTATTAATTATCTTGTTCCTCAAAACTTCTCTCAAAATGTCTCTTTCTAGGTTCTGGATATCCTTGCATCAACACTGGTCAGGTGGATTTAACATTCACATAAATAAACTGCTCTGCTTAAAGCCCTGTAGGAGTCTCCTGGAAAAGGAGTGAATTGGATGAGGAAGATCCCAGAGGAAACCCAAGCTGATTTCCCATTTCCCAGCACGGTGCAGCTCAGAGCAGGGCTTTGCAGAAAGATGAAGATTTGGCTATTTTAATTGATTGGCATCTTCATGAAGGTTACAAATGTGGGAACTCATCTGGAACCATTCAAACACTTTGCTTGTTTTCAAAACTGGGATTAAGATCAGGTCTTAAAGGAGTGAGGGAAAAGTGTAGGGTAGGCAGGACATTAATCCACTGCCAGCAAAACCTCAAGACAAAGTTTGAAATGGAGTTTTATTTATGAGTCTTACATTATTTTCTTTCCTCTTAAACAAAAGGCAATGCACTAGAGGGGTGTTTGTGAAATAATATGCATGTGTGAGCAGAAATAATGGCTTCAGACATTTAAACTGAAAAGAAGAAAACAATTGTTTTACTTGGCTGAAAGAGAGCAAGGGAGAGAGGGAGGAACATGGCACACCTTAAAGTAAAATAAAGTATTTAACATGTTTCATATTAATTGAATTGTCATACTTAAAGTCTTCAACTCAAGTGCAAAACATATGAATCTGTTTTTAATTTACCAGGTTTATGAATTTTACAACATAGCCTAGAAAGGCAAGAAGAAATAAAGAGTGGGTAAAAGTCACAGAGTTCACAGATTAAATTATTAAGACTTATTGTAGGAACACAGAAAACCACAGATGCAAAATTAAAATATAATTATAGAAAACTAAAAACAACTACAAGTGCCTTGGAAAATATGTGGGAAAAAACGGAGGGATTCTAAACCAACAACACCATAATGTTTCCTTTTCTTCACATGCTGGTCTGGGTTTAGAATTTGCAAATGTTTTACCAATGCATTTTCCTTAACTGGTAAATGATAGAAATGAGGTTCATTAAGGTTTCAAAGAAAAGCTCCAAGCACTTATAAGTTCACACAAGGCCTTCAAATACTCCTGTGAGGTGTTGTGCCTTCATGCTGATGGCTCTCCATTCTATGAGCTGAAATAAACTGAAATAAACCTCTGGAAAAGGAGGGATCATATCCCAAGTCTCCAAAACCAAAGATCACTACCTGTGCTTCTCCTGGCCAGGGTGCTGTTACTGGGAAGAATGAAAATTTTGGTTTCTGTGTGCTATTTCAGAGTTGACATCAGCATGATTGCTGGGAGGGCAGGATGGAGTTTATAACTGCCTTTTCTTAAAAGACTGAAAATTTCTGCTGAAACTATTTACCCCGAGTTTCAAGCTATGAAATGCCAAATATTTAACTGATTCATGTTTAGATAATACAAAGATATTGTCTATGATTTCATCTGTCAGATAAAATATTTTTTGCTTTTTTAAACACCAATTATTTCTTGTCCATAGATCAGTTTCTCTGAGCAAAGGTTCCCTGGTATGAAAAGGGACTAATGAAACTACTTTAAAAGCTGATTTTCTACAGACAATGAGAAAGGGAGAGATTTTTTAGTTTTGTTAAAAGGATCTTGAACAGTCTGGTTTTTTGTTTTACTTTGTTATGACAGCCATCATTCTTCACTGAGAATTTCAGTGCATTAAAGGTACTTAAATATCAGGAGAAATGAGTCTTTAAATCAGCCCATTATTCAGCAAATAAACACTAAACTCTTCAGTTTTTAGTCCCATACTCTTTCTAGTGTCATATTTGATATTACTATCAGTAACCTGAGTTCACACAGCTTTTATTACTGTAAAGCAGCATAAAGTATATTGTGTCTAAATATTAATTTGACAAACATTTGTTAATGCTACTGAATAAAAGTCTGTGACTTTTAAATCTTTCCTTTGAATAACTGTAAGCTCAATAGGATTTAAAAATGCTATCTCCTCTCTATTGTGTGCAGACAAAACCAGAAGGGTGAATAAACACAGGAAATCTAACTTCAAAAATAAAATTACTAAAGGTATCAATCACATTCTTAAAAATTCCTGTGAAAATGATCTTCTTCAGTTTAAAAGTCCTAAAAAATTTATTAATATTCTGTGCAATTTGTCAAGCATTGACAACAGTGATAGAAGAGATCAAATGATGTACAGACAGCATCTCCTCCATAAGAGCACAGTGACAGAAATGAGAAGTCAAGGGAAATTAATGCCTTTAAAAATGTATTACACTCCATTTTTTTTTTTTACCCTCAGTAATTTAATGCATTAGAACAACAGACACATTGATTAGGCTTTTGTGTTGGCTTCAGTGAGACTCCCAGGAGGCAAATGAAATGGAGGTGTTTTCTGGCACCTCTGCAGGGGATGCCCAAAAGGGGATCCCTTGAAGACTGTGCCAAAATGCTGCTGGACTTCAAAGTGATGAAGGCTTCAGGGCAGCTTTGAAGCTTTTTAAAGGTTACTGGTGGAAAAAGCTGTCTTTCATAAGCCAGTGTGAGGACTTACTACTATGGAGCTTGCTTTTTATCACTCACAACAAAAAAACTACCCCATTTCTGTATATTTCAGTCTGATCAGTGTTGACACCATTAAAATCTCCACATTATGCAAGGACAGTGAACTCGTACTCACCTACCTCAGCATGGAATGCCCTCCTCCTCCACAGTCTGCTCTGCCTCACACACTGCTAAAATACATCTAATCACAGTAATAAAAGCCTCCACCTGTTTCCTCTGCTTATCTGGGTAGAAAAAGAAAGACAGACATGGACCAAATTTAAGCAAATTAAAATTAACCTAATAGTCACAGTGATTTAAGCAATGGCAGGTGGTCTGGCTGCCTCCTTCTACACTTTCCTACTGGAAGTGGGCAAATGGCCTGCCAGGCTTGTGTTCTGCTTCTAACAAGTCTTTTAAAAGCTGTTTACTCACTCAGGGAAAGGAAAATTAAGGTCACTGCTAGGTAGAAATGGGAAAGGAGTTTCAAAAGCACTCAGCACAGAAGTGAACTCTGATCCTGTTCAGTGCACTGAAGGTGCTTTCATTAATTTCTACAAGGCTGATGCAAACTATGTTGGAAAACCTGAGGGAAGGATCTTTTTTATGTTTAAAAGTATTGACTAGTTGTTTGCCCTTTTTCCCTACCACGCTGCCCCTCATAGATTCCTTCTTCAACAAGATTTTTAAAAAATCAAAGATTACAAAGAAGACTTGAAACATATCTTGAGGGCATCAGGAGGGAGAAAAGCATTTTCCTATCAGCAGTGTTATTTTTATAATATTCAACTTAAGAGCTACAAAATATTGCAGATTCCTGGCTGAAAGGTCAGCAGGGACAGCCTGTGAACATCTGATGTTCAAATTAAGAACGTTTTTATTTTGACTGAAGCATGATATCCTGGCATCTAATCTTTATCAGCAGCTTTATCACAAAATGAACATCAAGCAGCAGAAGACTGCATTTATTAATTGCTTTTCAGCAAGTAATGCCTCTGGGGAGGGCATAAACAGCAGTTCTAGCATCAAGACCTTGGGTTTTGGTAGAAGAGTCACCTGTGTTTGGATGGAGTGACCTGTGCTGGGTGCTCCTGTGTAAAACCCAGCTGGGACAGGCACACCCTGGGGGACTGCCCTGCCTGCACCCTGCTCCCCCAAAGGTCCATCCTGCTGGCACCAAGGGGGCAGTTAGCCAGAAAACATTTTCACCTTTTATCTTCAGGTATATCTAGAGAAAGCAGAGCAGCACCCTGCACCCCAGAGGACGCCACGCTGTTTGTGTTTCTCATGGGGAAAAACACAGGTGCAGTGCAAGTGTTTGAGTCTGAATCTAAACCAAGGCAGAGAGGTTCATTTAAAATATCCACTTCCAAGTTTCCCTTTTTCTTTCAGGAATCTATGCAGTACTGAGGAGGATCTGCATTCTTACCTTCCTCTGAAGGTTATAGGTTTTTGTGTTAGGGCTGCAGTCTCACTAAAGTGAAGGAGGAAAAATCCTCTGCATGCCAAAAGGTAGAGCAGAACATTTGACTCACTGAGATCAAACTTTGGAACAGCAATATATTCATTGTGATAAAAAACTGGCTTAGATCAAAGTAGTCCCTGTCCCAGAAAAGTAACAATACATTGGATTCAGCAGTTTGATTAAATAGTATCGTCCATTTAGTTAACTACCATATTTTAGCAACTGCCTGTCATTTTAAATTAAATTTATTATTGAAATAAATAACTGTTCATATTTTTCCCAGTTAAAGAACTAAACTGCAACCTGAACATTTGTCTTGATATTATTTCCTATTCTTCCACTATTTTTCTCTGTATTAAAGAAAGAATAGACTTAAAAATTATGGAATGGGATGCTTCAGAAAGTCCCCTTTCCCCTGTGATTTGTTTCTCCTCTTTAAATCATAGTCTTCAGAGTTTATTAAGTTCTAATTTTTCAACCTACATTAACAGGAATTTTCACTTCCTAACAGTGCCAACACTGAGGAAAGAAATGTAGGGAGTTAGTGTTTAGTGCTGTGATAACATACAGGAGCAAGGAAATTTATATATAAGCATATTAGAAGGATTCTATTAGAAGTTTTGGAGGAAAGAAATCTGTATCTGTTCTGTACTTAGCCCAGAATGTCAGCTAATATTTTCAGGGCACTTTTGCACTCTGAAGTATAAAAAAGCACTAAGGAAAGCAATCTTATCCACTGCAGCATCCAGGGAATAGAAATCATATGGATAATGCATCTATATCAATATGTCACTGATTCAGAAGCAGCTACTAAATTAGGGAAGTGTTTATATTCACATCTTCCTTAAAAACATTGGCTTTAGAGATATTTGCTATTTAATCCACATTTTATAAATATAGCTAAAACATAGGTCATGGTGAGGCTTTCAGGATAAATATATGCAATTAGAAAAAGGTAGGCAGAAGGAAGCTGAAAGTCATTATAGATAAACAAAACCAGGTCAGTCCTTGGGGGTGTGGGGTCTGTATTCATTAACAGAACTAAAAAAAATTCTAGCAGTCTGAAAAATGACAGTAATTTAGGTAATAAGGCAAGCAGTAAGGAACACTGCAGCCAAAAGTCATTTTAAACTTGAGAATGGGACAGAGCAGACAGTGAATCCTGCTGAAAAATGAAAAATTAATTCCTAAGCAGCTTTTTTGTGATTATTTTCTAACTGACTAAAACATATCTTGAGATTGTGAAAATGGATGCTATCCTGTTCTCTGTTCAGTTTTGGGCCCCTCATATCAGTGAAGACATTGAGGTGCTGGAGCATGTCCAGGGAAGGGAATGGAGCTGGAGAAGGGTCTGGGGGGCAGCTGAGGGGGCTGGGGGTGTTGAGCCTGGAGAAAAGGAGCCTCAGGGGAGACCTCTGCTCTAAAACTCCCCGAAAGGAGGTTGTGGCCAGGGGCAGAGCCATCCTTTTGTCTCGAGTAACAAGCAGTAGGACTGGAGGAAATGCCTCACACCATACCAGAGGAGGTTTAGATCCAATATCAGAAAAAAATTCTCTGCTGAAAGGGTTCTCAAACCCTGGAACAGGCTGGCCAGGGAAGTGGCTGGGTCACCAGTCCTGGAGGGATTTAGAAGCTGTGCAAGATGTGGCACTTGGGGACATGGTCTAGTGGTGGGCTTGGTAGTGCTGGGTTAATGGTTGGACTCAGTGACCTGAAAAGTCTTTCCCAACCCAAATGATTCCATGATTCTGTTCTCTGTTTTCTCTTTCCCAAGACAGCAAACAGCTCAGACTCTGCCTCACACCTTCCCTGGCCTGGCAATGCTTCCTGTCTGATGGGAGAGAAACACCTACAGAACCAAACCAGAGCACTTCTGGGTGCAGGGACCAAGCATATCAACCTTAAACTCAGTAATGCTTTCTTACATTAATTTCAGACATTTCTGCTTTTTCTTCCTGCAAATTCTTCGTAATTTATGCTCATGATCACTTCCCAAACACTCTAATGAACACTGATAATTTTAGAATGTTTTTGAAGTTCATGGTTCTGTTCCTTGCTAACACTTATTTTATATTCTCAGATCTCATGCCAGTTCTTCTGTAAGGACATAAAGCCATCAGATTAACTTTTTTCTCATCATCAGTTAACACCTTTTCATTTTCTGGAAGCTTATTTTTAATGTTTATTTTATTAAATCTTTGAGCCCTTGTCAGGGTTATTAAGGAGTCTGATGGCTAAATGTAATGCTAAATGTGCCATTACTTTCCCCCATTTTATTCTGATCCACCTTTCTAAATGTTAATTCTAAAACTGGTGACATTTCCCCCTGAACTGGGAATAATTCTGATATGTATTTATTCATTTTTGTTAACACTGATTCATTTAATCACTGAGTATTCCAACCTTTGGTATGTTTGACTGTAGCTTAATAGAAAAAAATTATCTAGATCATGATGGATAGAAGTCTCTAAATTTTTTTGCTACTTCAGAAAAATTAATTTAGGAGACTACCACAAAAAAAAAAGCTAATGAATTACATTGCTAAATGTGGACTTCCATTTTTAAATACTAAAAACTACAACAAATAACAGAAACCTTTCTCATTTTTTTAAATGTAACTGTGTAGATAAGTAGCAGATAACTGTGTAGATAACAGTGTAAGCATCAGAACAGCTGAAGATCAGAGGATCCCTAACCACAGCATTAAATTTCTGACTTAATGGTCATAATGTATTTTGAGTAAATTTCTGCAGGAGTATCCATTTGCAAAGGTATGAGGAAAGCTAAAGGTCTTCGGAAATTCACCATCTGTCCTTTTTTGATGGAAAGTGTCAGGCTGTTTTTTGATGGAAAATGTCAGCCACAGAAAATATCAAAATCTAGAAAACATCAAAGAACACAGGGTAAAAAAATTACTGCATCCATACTCTTTGATGCTGAGAGGCCTTTGATACACCTATGATAGAGCACAGGACAGATGACTTAGCTATAGGCTTTCTAACTGGAAATAAAGTCCTTTAATAATTTCTCAACTTTATCTTTGTAATAAATACATAAACATTGCAGCCCAGAAATACCTCTATTGTTTGTTGGGAATACCTTTATTTGAGAAACAAACTTACCAAAATGTTTGTGCATTAGATTGGCTTTTAAGAGAGAAGTCTTGGCACAAAATCTCCTGACTATCAGATATATTGGATTGTTTCCACATAAATATCCACTGTTTAGCAAGAGCTTCTGTCCTTGGGGATCTGCAGATTCCCACAGAGTAACAAATGTACTACCCAATATTCTGCTAATGATATCTACAAAAGTAATTTGTGTGGAGATTATTTCTACTGTAAAGTTGACTGCTGAAGGTGTGTGCTGCACTCCTGAGAGTGCAGAACTTTCCTTACTATTTACCAAAACTTGTGGACCTCGGTGATGAAACTTTAATTAAATAATGTCCTGATGGATTCTTCTCTTTGACCTTACTCAGTTTCATTGACTCTGTTTGCACGAGGGATTCCACCACTCAATTTGAATCTCATACATTTCTATTTCTGCTATAATGTCTTTTTAAGGAGTGCTGGTATTCACACAACAGCATCTGCTTTCCTTCCACTGTACTGCAGATTTAGTGGTTCAGATATGCAACTTCCAGTGGAACAGACAGAAACTGGATTTAATCCTCAAAAAGACCTCGTTGTGGTTCTTTCCTGTTTTCCCCAACACCAAGTTGCTGTTCAAGATAAAAATTATGTCAGGTTATCCTCCTGAGGAGAAAACAGACTATAAGATTTGTCTGTGCAAATTCCTCAGCAGTAAAGAACCCACTGTGAAATGATTTTAAAAGTCCACTTGAAATACAGAATTAAACAGAACAGATCAGGGGTACCAATGCACAGACCAGCAGAGGAACACAGTGCTCAGTGGTATGTATAGATCCAGCAGGGAGCTCACTGCAAATATTGAGGGAAAAATAACTCAGACAAAGTAAATAAGAAAACCATGATTTGTGTTAACCAAAGTAATTTTAATTACTAATTGAAAAAAATACATTTTAAGTAATTTATGATGCTGTCTTACTTTTTGCACTAATGAAGCTTCCATAATAAAAATAGATCTATAGACTACTTTTATCCAGTTTTTAAAAGAATTTTATGTGCTTACTGCCCTGTCAAAAAAGAATATATTAAGCAATTAGTATTTCAAAATCTATTGGGTTTGCCACCTCAAGTATGGTTAATTATTTAGAGTATTTTACCATGAAAGAAAACTAATAACACTTTCTGTTCTGCAAAGCATTTGTACACTATTTTTTTTTTTTTTGTTTAGAATCTGTTCCCATGAAGAAAATAATGTGGAGTAACCATATTAGGCCAAAATAGGATGACTATTGTCCTTGTAAACATCAAAATTCACATTACTTGTATTCAAAAAATAATTTTTCAAGGCTTGAAATTACATTTTGAAATAGAACAGGAAAAAAAATCATTCTTTGGCAGCAGTATTTGAACAGAGCTCATTAAAACATCTCTCGACAGGTTATATTAAGTGCTACAATTATGCCTAATTTTGGTTTAGTACAATATGTTAATTTTAAACAGTTTAAGAGATTGTATCTCTTCTGGCCATTTTCTCCTTGCTTTGAAAGTGCACTTCACTCCAGCAGTAATCATAATTTCATATTGGAACTAAGTGCATTTCTTTAGCTCTCATATTGCAAAGAACAATTTAATAGACACATCTGCCTTACTCTGCTGAAACCCATAAGTTTTTTTAAGTAGAGAATTTAATATTGCCATGAGGACAGATAGGAAAGACCTGGAATGTGTCAAAACATATTGAGAAAGATACTCTCTTTCCTTGGAAAGCAGTGACAAAATTCATACACCATACATAGCAGGAAGAACTGGGAGCTAGGATTAAACATACAAAGTGTTCTACATCATCCTTTTCTAGGAGTAAGATTCTTTTCCACTGGAGAGAATTTGTAGACGTGGAAGCAATCCCTGTACTCTTTTATGGGGATTTTTTTTTCCCCTACGTGCAAAGATCTGGATCAGGTGACCTAACAGAGCCACCTGGAAGAGAGATTGGGACAAACATTAACCTTTGAACTGTAGTGGGAAAAAAAACCCAACATCTGATGATGCAGATGGAGTCATGTGCACTTTGGGTTAATGCAGAAGGCAGTGCTTCAACCTACATTTTCATTTAAAGGGAAAAGAGTAATGATTTTAATTTTTTCGTTTGAAAGGTGCTATAAAACATAAATAATATAAAGCAAAGTCTGCCTGGGTTGAAAATTGAGAGATGAGAGTTTGAGGTGAAATTACCTCCAATACCCAATTCTGAGTTCTTAAGATGAAGTCATTTAGGTTTCACGTAGTTGTGTGTGAAACCAGGAGTGGTGAACCTTCCCTCCTGCACAAATTACACATCACAGTCTGCAGACAGCTAAGAGGTATGAGGCACAAACCATCCAGAGGGAGGTGTCAGCAGGGAAAAGGTGAAAATAGGCCACTGCAAGTCCAGTGGACTCCTAATCCATTGGGAGGGTTTGGGTTTTTATTCAATATGAAAGTGTAATATAACAACGTGAGTGAATTCTAGACCAAGAATCTTAGGCAACAGAAGAAAATCCAGCGTGAGAGCAGCCCTGAATGTTTCAGGGGAAGCTCAAGATCAGACAGAACAATCACCCCTTGTCACCTAGAAGATGGAGGGCTCAGTACTCATCCTCTGAGGGCTGTTCCAGAGCAAAAGGCATCTCACCCACACCCTCCTGCTTTTTGGTCCTGCTATTTTCCAGCTCAAGAAGGAGCACAGAAAAGTCAGCTATAACCTCTTTTTCCCAAGATTATGGAAGAAAATTCTAAAAGTCCAACATCCTAAGGAATTTTTGTTGATTGAAAAAGTGCCAACCACAGACAGAGATGACATTTTCTAGCTGAGCTGGGTGTCACCTCGCTGCTGGAACAGCAGAGGCTTTCCCTCCCCTGAGAGGTGGGAGATCAAATCATTTAATGAAGAGATTTGTAAGTCTTTAAATGTCAGACATACTGAAAACAGTCAGCAAATAAAAGATGATAACAATAACAATAATGCTCCATGAATTTTGAATAGACACTCTTGTACATCAATAAATAATCACATTACGCATTCCATTTGAACATTTCTGAATTAATAAAAGGCATTAACTTGACTGTCAAGCACTAAAATAAGGACATTTGTTTGCTGGCAGATTTTCTTCACTGTGAGTAAACATCTCTGTTTCCCACATAAGTATTGATAACTAGATTTCCACTAATAGAGAGTTGCAACAGATGAGCCAGGATTTTCCTAAGAAATTTTAATAAATCACATTATTAAATAAAATTATTCCTTCTGCTGCCCTGGATTTCTTTCTCCAAAATATTAATAGCAACATTGTGCTATAGATTTGATCTCTTAAATGAAGCATAGCAGCCAGAATGTGAAACTTTGGGAATAGCAGAAATGGCAAATTACTCTCAGAAAGCATCCAAAAATGCCATTTCCACTTGACCTCCATCTTGCTGACTGAGGAGAGCAGCCAGTTCTCACTGAGCACTGACAATGGAGCTCAATGCTGAAGTGCAGGAACTTTTAATGACTGCTCAGTGCCTTTAATTATTTTCCTTTGTGCTTTCATTGCATTTTGGTAATAAGCAAAGAAGTCAGCGCTGTATTGAGTTTTAAAAACTGTTTTGTCAAAAAGCTAATTAAGTTTCTTTCCTTTCTCAAAGCTACAGTGCCAATTGTTTCTCAGCTAAATACACTAGATTTCTGATGTTCTCCTGATATTAATATATTTATTACCCAGAAAACTCAAATTGTCAGTTTAGCACAAGTTATAAGCCCAGTGCTGATAGGTAAGATATTTCCCAATAAATAATTCATTTTATGAAGTTCCTGGTGTAGGGAGCAGCAGTAGAAGCAATTCAGAAGGAGCAACACACCCCCAGGGAGGTGAGCACTGGGCTGCAGAGATCCCTCCCACCTCTATCCCTTGACATGCCTGAGTTTAAACATTCCTGATTTAAACTGAAACAGTATTTTTGCACTGCATTTGTGCCCTAAAAATAAAAGATTTCTAGTCTTCATAACAGATTTTCATAACAGAATTTGCAGTAGGGCTGAGGACAAATTCTCAGTTTAAATTACCCTTAAATTGCCACTTAAAACTGGGACATGTTTTTTTTCCACTTTTGTACACCAAAAACTTTCAAAATTTTGCACTCAGTGAAAATGTGTGACCTTCTTCACGAGTAGCTTCAAGAGATCAAAACCAACATCTAAATACTACAATGGCTTAGAATTAGAATTTTTCTTCTTGCAGCACTGGGTTCCCCCAAGTGCACTGGCAGTTTCAGAACTGCATTTTCTTACAGCACATGACATTGAGGAGGTCTCTTTACCTAGAGATTCCTCCAGGCAAGTACCTGGATATGCTGACACAGCCCTTTTATGCCTGGCAGCAGGATAAAACCCTCCTCTGGCACAAAGGAGGCACAGGCAGAAGTTCAGACAGTGGCTCGTGTTAGTCTGAGGTCCTCAGGAACGTGTAAATATCTAAATAGCCTTGAAAAAAAAACAGCCTGCCAAATCAGCCTGGTGTGCTGATATCAGCAGGATTGTAGAGATTTACAGACATTGCAAACCTGAGCCAGAAAAAGAAAGGAGCAGACAGATAAATCCTTTAGATCCCAACCATCAATACATTGGATACTGATATGACGAAAACATGTTTTCAACTTATCACCAGAAATGTTATATCTGAAGAATTAAATAATCCTAAAATACTGGATTTGTTTACATCTGACCTGAAGCTCTATGTAGTGTGTGAGATGCAGTCATATTTGAAATATGATTCACTTCAGACCATATTGTCTCAATTATCTGGTGGTACAAAGGTGGCTGTTGATGAGGTATCTGGCAAATACTCCACATCAGTGCTACTGTCACACTTAACTAACAGATGTTTAAAATGAAAGGCTGACAGTTTTTATGTGATGATTTAATCTTTTTAGTTGCCAACTGCAGCTTAATTTAATTTTAATCAAGAGTAATAACCACCCATAATTGCTATTATAGTAAGGCTCCAATTTTACCTAAAGCCTGAAGCAAAAATTAACAAAGATTGTGCCTCTAGATTCTAACCTAAAATCTTTTTGATCTGAAATATTCTTCCAAATATATTAACTTTGAAGTACTTCCAAATAAATATACATATATAAATATGAATGAAACAATATAGATATGAATAAAAGGCAAAATCACTAATCAGTGGAAACTGCTGTACAAAAAAGGAAATGAGTATGGGCTCCAAGAAATGATGAGGAAATATCAATCCTATTTCATCATGTATTGTTAAGGTAGGAGAGAGCAGTCAGTGTTCAGGGTGCAGCCACATGATCCCCATGTCTTTTGAAGCTTTTCCAAAAGAAGTTCAGGTGTTACCCCTTTCATGCTGTGCACTTTCAGCCATGGTATGTCAGCCTTTGACCCAGAACATCTCTCACAGAGCAGAAGCTCACACACCAATTGCTTTGTCCCAGAGGTCTCTGCCCAGCACTCCCCACTCCACCTGTGGCTCCAGCAAGGTCACAACAAGCACACAAACCATTCAGAGCAGGCTGTAAGCAAGAAATATCAAGTATTTTACATAGGTACAGTTTCTGCATGTGTGTTTGCTCACCTCTGTCCGTTTTTCCCTTACAAAGTAAGACCTTCAGCAGAGAGAGGAGCAACTAAAGAATGAATTATACAAAACATATCTCCCTTTCAACCAAGAATCATGTGAGGAAATAGCTTAGAGGAAGCTAAGTGTATCCAAATTGATCCACGTTCACTGGACCCAGCAGGGTTGTCTCAGGGCCACATCCAGGAATTAAGCCAGAAAAAGGGATGGGGGAATATAGATCAAAGGCAGAGGGTTCACTGCAAGATTTCTTGCACCTCTCTCCTGCTCACAGGCAGTTACATGTTCTGAGAGCTGGCCTGGCTCCAGTGATCCCTGCTGCTGACAGCAGACCTGATGTTCCAAGTAATGCAAAAACGAGCATGGGACTTAAAAATTTCTTGTTTTCAAGTGCAGGCACACTGCAAATCAAAACAGGCACCTGCTGCAAGCAAATGCATCTCAGCTTATTTCAATTTCAGCCAGCAGAGACCAAGGCAGTGCAGACTACACATGGGTAATTTTTCCCTTGATGAACCTGCTATGGTTCATCAGAGAATATCAGAACATCATCTACTCATCAGAGAATCTAATGGGTGGGAAACCATGTGGCAGCTGGAAGTCAAATCTTCCTCCATCAGATGCCAGCCAAGATTGATGCCAGCCAGTTTGCCCTGATGAAGAGACAAACTGACTCTTCCTGACTGTGGGGTTGCTGTATTTAAGGATATGGCACCTGCCTGACCTCACTACTGCAGGCTTATTAAAATCTTGAAGTGAATTTCAAGCTGGCAGATTGGCTGTCTCACAGAAAATAACTGCCATGAGTTTTAAAATTTCTAGCTACAGCAGTAAGTGAGCATCTTAGGTCATTCCACACCTTCAGATATCTGTATTCTTGTGGCAGTTTTATTCAGTTATTTTTCAGCTGCCTTGTACATTCAATTTGCATACTGTATTACACATGCTACATAAAGAAGTACATATCCTTCTCTCAAAAGAAATAATTGGTCTGAACCTTAAGAGACTGTGCAACATTTTGTTCTAACGTGGATAGAGAGGTTGGAAAAGAGCCAGGCAAGGTGGCTGTCCAGGAAAAATGAAATGAAGAAAACAAAAAAAAGCCTATTACTTCCTAAGTTATTTTCTTTTTAAAACAAAGCTTTCCTATTTTTTATTTTTCTCCTTTATAGTTTGAAAGACAGGCAGAGATTATGAAGAAATGTGATGAGTAGGAAACAAAAATGTCATTAGGACCCAGAAAAGTTGACTGTGGAGACACAGAAGAGACCAGACCTAGAGTTCTCCCTTGGTCTCATCCCTAACTTCCCTCATTTTCAGTGCAATATGGCTGTGCTGGCAGGTCAAATTATCCAAAGCACTGATGCTAAAATGTCTTTAAACATCACTGGCAGCACATTTTCTCTGAAAAAGACTCTGTTTGAGTAGTTCAGAACTGTATGAGAGCGTACAAGTTTTGGTGGAACTTGTATCCAGAAATGATTTCTTGGTTCCATCATACAACTTCTTGCCAAAATTAAGAAGAGATCCCTTTTACAAAGCTGTATGTCAGAGCAAGTACCTGGGATGTGGAGCACCAATAGTCACATCATTGTCCTGAAGGAAGCAGAGCTGAGCTCCAGATGGAAAGCAAATTGTGGAAATCTGTCCATATTGAAGATGCCTTAAAAGGAGTATTGTAGTCAATTATTTAAGGAATGGAGGCAGAGGCTAAAAGTGAGCTTTTATCCTTCTGGTATAAAGGCACAACTGACTCCATACTGACCCAAATGCTCAGGCAGAACAACCATCAGTACAGACTGCAGTGTGGTGGGGTGTGATGAGAAATACTTCTTTGCTGTGAGACAGTTCGGAGTACAGCAGCAATATTGGATGTTCTGATAAAGCAGGAGCACAGACTGAAGACACAAGGTTGAGGCTGTGTGAATTTGGTGAAATTTCAACATACCACTGGTTAGTTACAAGCATCTGAGAGTGCAAACTGAAGGAGCCATGGCAACAGCACGAGGGATCACTGCAGGAACCATCCACCGAAACTCAGCTGCTGGGAGCACACGAGGGAGACTGGCAGGACTCTAAGGCAAGGTCAAGATTCTTCAGGTCAGTGAAAAAAGATATCAAAAAGATAAAATTATTGAGAAAAGGTGGTTTCACTTGAAGACACACTCCTTTTCTCAGTGAAAAAGATCCATGTAAAAACATCACTGAGGAGAAATGTTTCTGGTACTGTGGAGTCCATAAGAGTAACTGTGAATAATAGGTCCCTTTCCTCTAGAAAAATAGTATAAGGCACAGAAGCTGTTCTTCATTACACTATAAATTTCAGATGTTAATGGCCCAGTTTTCATTACACTCTTGATGGGTAACACTTGCTCTTTTCTGATTCAAATGACATCAGAGAAAACGAGTTTAAAAAAGTTTATTTCTCTCTTTCTAAATGCAAAGCGTATTTTCAATATCAGTGTGTATTTAGCCCTTAATTACAGAACTCTGTAAAAAATCTTGAGTATTTGTAAGTCATTCCTGCAGTTAGAAAATAGAATCACATTTATCACCAATCAGTGCACCAGTAGCACACAAAAAGTAACATTGAGTATTTGATCTTTTGACAAACACAATAGGTGTTAGTACCTTTGCCAGAAGACAACTTCAAAAAAGCTGTTCTAGTTCTCAGTTTAGAGCTCCTGTTCATTCCTTCTACAAGAATGTGCAGTATTACTGCAATAGATCACCAGGGCTGCTTTTCTCTGATGTATTGTTGCAATATATCATAGGAATGGTGTCTGGCAGGAACATGAATTTCAGACACAGGCCTACTTTATATGTTTTATTTGAGGACACTTAAGGAAAATCAATGTGGAGTTCAAGAGCTGGCACTGGAGCTTAAGGAATTCAACAGAATTCCCTTAAAATGCTAGAGGCGTTGCAAAGTTTAAGAAACTATGAACTATGAAGGATGAGAGGGACTACCCCCTACCCCCATTACTGGTGAGTAGAACACCTAAAATTTTGGCTGGATAAAGTCTTCTAACTTCTAGCCCACCTGTGAGATCATTCTGAGGGCTGAAATATCCCCCTATTGTCAGAGTCTTGCTGTGTCCTTTCCTAAAATTATTATAAATAAAGTCCTGAATTTTTAAAGGCAAAACCAGTTAGGTGGGTTTTTTGTACACACTCAAATGCAATGGATGGAATCCCTTACACCTGCTGAATTAACAAAGAAATTATAAGAAGTAAAGCCTATTTTACTTTACACCAACAGATAACAGCTATTGACCCCTTCTGGGTCACACTACAGAAGTCTCTGGTGTGGAAGGATTTGAAATGGACTGATCATAGACTTGGCATCAGCTCCATGCTCAACTCCAGGCCTACAAATGTAATGTGATGACCCAAAATATTTATAAATGCAGAACTGTGGGTAGAAAAGGCCATCAGAGTAACCTCACACAGTTAGTTACCAGACTACATTTGGAAAACAATGTCACATGAGCCTTTTCATCAACAAATAAACCTGGCAGGCCCATGCTTGCTCCTGAGATATGTTTTCTATCAGTCATTATGGGTTTCACAGAGAAGGGTGAGCAGAATTTTGGGATGTGAATATTCCTGCTATCCAGCCAGTCTGACTTGGTGTTTGCCACTCCATCTGTGCAGGGAGCAGAGCTGAGCACATTTTAGCAGTTGCAGCATTCAGGAGCTATAGTAAACCCTTCTATTTTGTGATTCTGTCTGCATGGATTTTCAAGGGATTCATAAAGTTTAAGGCCAGGAGAACCATTAGATCATCACACTCAATCTCCAGTATACCACAGGCTATTACATCCAGTTACTCCTCTATTAAGCTCAATAAAGCATAACCATCTTTTTCCTAAAGGACCAGTCTTCATTTCAGGTATCAAGAGATAGACAATCTACTATCTTCCCTGCTGTTTCTTTATATACCAAAGGCTAATCATCATCACACTTACAGCTATTTGTACAAGTTGTCATTCCAATTCCTCTAGGTCAGCTTCCAGGCACAGTTCTCTCCTGCTTGTCTCAGTGAGATTAAAGGTTCTTTTTCTATCCACTGTCTTCTCCACAGGAAAATACTTGCTCTGCAATCAAATCATCTTCTCTTCCTGAGATGCTAAGCAGATTTGAATTCTTTAAGTCTTTCACAGCAGTATACTTTTTTTGTTCCTAAATTCTCTTCTGAGGTTCTTTCTGTACCAATGTAAGTGGTTCAGCAGTTTATAAAATATATTGATACTAAATATATATATAGTACTGGTTAATCTGAGTAATGCTGGATAATCAGGTAAAAATAATTTCTTAAATCCATACACTGTACTCCTCCTAATACCCCCAAAGATAACAAATTTAGTTTATTTGTGTATATATATTTATTTCTTTTGCAGGGAGGCATGTCACATAAGGACATCATGTTGAGTTGCCTCCTGATTCTGAGCCCTGAAATTACTTATTCAAACAACATCTAAGCATTTCTGCTTTCCTTTAGAGTAAACCAAATAAAAGCAACCTTCTGCAGAGCACTTTAAAATTCAGATTTTCACATTAAAAAAAAAAAAAAAAAAAAAAAAAAAAAAAAGACAAGGCTCTGACAAAAACTGTAGGAAGAGAAAGCCTGGACCTTCACCCTTTGCACACATCAGTCTCTACTGTACAGCACATTTTTGTAGGGTCATGGGTGACAGCCAAATTTGATAGAGGTTTGCTCAAAACTCAGCTCAAACTGATGGAATCTTCTTTATTTCCAAGTTTTCAGGCTTTGTCTCCCAGCCCACTGAACATGGAGGAGGCAATACTGTCTGACAGCAGAGCCACCCACCAGGGAGGTTCCTGTGGTGAGCTCCAGGACTTCATCCATTGCCACAATACCGCTCCTGCCTGATTTCTTACTTGATGTTTTATCAGCTCCAGCTGCAGTTCCCCACTCACTCTGAGAGGTGTGTGTGTACACATAGATATGTGTATAAAATCTCAGATCTCTGAACCCCTGACTTTTGTGAAGCTCTCTTGTCTGAAAGGGAAGAAGAGGACCTGACCTTGCAGCCTTGCCATGCCCCTGCGCCGCTTCTGCCACGAACCCTCTGAGAAGGCAGGTGATAAGAATAATCAGGGAAAAAAGCTGCTCTGTTATTGGAACAGCCCACCTGTTCAGGTGCAGCAGTTATCTCTGTGCCTTTTCTCAGCCAGCTGTTGGTTTCTGCTCTGTGCAGCAGCTCCTGACACATTCCCAGGAAGCTGCATTTCACCTGCTGAACTGCCCCATTTTCACATCAGTGGTGCTGCAAGCAGAGCTGCTGATGATGGAGACAGCTGTGAGGCTGTGCCAGGCTCCTGTCCTTCTCACTGAGGTGGAGATGGAAAAGGATGGCACTTCACACACTGCAGCCTCCAAACAAGTAAACTTCCTTTGTGGGGAAAACAGTGACAAGACTATCAACCAGTATCATTAAATCGGCGTTCAAACGCTGTGTTTAAAAACCGATCTCTCTTTAATTCTCTACATGCTGCCTTCCATTACAGGAAAATCAGAATATTGTGAAGAAGGTGTCTGCATCTCTCCACCCCTTGGGCTGGGCAGGGCAGTGATGCAGAGCAGAAGGACACCAGTAGGGAGCTGTCATTTCACAGAAAGAGATGGCTGGAAAAATCTTGCTTCTGCATCAGGGACCAAAGAGGTTGAATCTCTGAAAAGCATCAGCAGCAGTTCAGAGTTTTCATTTCTCTTCCTCTGAAATCCTGACAATATGTCTTGATAGAAAAAATAAATCTCAATCTAAGTCATTTGCTTCCAGCATTTATAGCAAATGAAGGCAAATTATTAGAACTACAGTGCTCTGTAATGCTTAAAACCTTCCTGATTTGTACCAGCCTTGTATATATAAAAAAAAAAAATCAACCCCAAATATGACACACTACCTTTGTATGAATTTCTATTTCTACTGTGTTGTTTCCCTGGCCTACCAAAATCATATTAGTACACTGCATTTACAAAATTCAGCAGCTGGTCCAGAACTCTGGATAGACTGTCACCAAAGCAACAGTGCATTGCTGTTGAAAGCCACCACATCATTCCACAGGATCTTGGTTTTACCCTTCTGGCTTACACTGAATGCACCAACTCAATCACATGGATTCATCATATCACACAGAATAGAGAAGGCTTCTGTACTGTGCTCTCAGGAAAATCAATCAGGGCTGTTAGACTCTCAGTGAGCCCAGAGAGTAAAAGAATGGCTGGATACAGTCATTCAGATACAGCCTCCAGGGAGACAGGAATGTTCCTTCTCATCTCCAAATAGTGACCACATGCAATCCTTGGAAAAAGAAGTAGAGCCTGTCCCAAAATAAAGCCCTGACAGAGATAATGAGAAACTCAAATTTCATACTTATGTATGAAGCATAATATGTATGCCTCAAATGGACAGCAATTCTGTGATATAAATGATTTATCAGTATGCACAGCAAATTCAATGCAGGCACTGGAGCAGGATGGGTGGTACCTGCAGAGAGAGGGTGGGATGATGATGGCTGAAAGGTGGGACTGCCTATGTGACCATCTAATTGTCACCAGAGAGAGAGGAGGGAAAAAAAATTAAATATTCACTTTGCAGCATCTAGCCACCATCTCACCCAATAATTCCAATGTTATTTAAAATAATTCCTATACTAAATGGCCAGTTAACATCTGTGAGAAATGTTTGGTACCAAGACTTCAAAATGTCTGTTATTTCCTGATATTCTGCACACAATATTATGTTGAAACATTTTCATCCTACACCATGGCAGTGGGAAAAGAGAAGGTAGAAGGGGTTATAACTTCTGTTTTGTCCAAAGCTTGATGAAATAATACAGGATAATAAAACCAACTTGGGTAAATTAAATTATTTATCAGAGAAAAATCTGGTTCTTTCTAACAAAAAACACCAGAATAATAGAAAAAGAGAAAAATAGAGAAGTACTACTCCCATTAGAGACCCAAGCCTTGCAAGCTATTATTTAAAAGAGGCTCTAAATCCAGTAGAGAACTTAAAAGCAGACACATGAGCCCATATTGAGGTGCTTACATTTACAAGACTTCAGGAGAGCTGGAAGCCAAAATGGAGGAAAAAAACCAAAATAGAGAAGTAGAAGCAGATCCTGAGTCTGATAACTGGGGATCCTGAATCTATTAACTGGAAATGTCAAGAATGGGACAGTTTTATAACCCAATTTCTTTCCCTTCCTGAGCTTAAACACAGTTCTACAAGCCAGGGCAGCATGCTGGGAGGAAAACATGCTCCATGAAGTTTCTGATTTCTCTTTAGCCCCTCTTGCTGCCAAGCAAAGAATGAGAGCACTCAGCCAAGCAGATCCCTGGTGTAACCCCTGCTACACACCCACCAATGAGAGAGCTGTTTCCTGTGTAACTAATATTCTGTGTTTACTTAAAGATGCATAAAACACATGGTTAATTTTGTTAATTACCCCCTATTGTCAACAGAATTACTTGAGGCAAGCACCAATATTATTGACATTTCTCTTCCCTCCTTTCCTTCACACAGTGGAGAATATTTCCTCAAAACTCTTGCTAGAAAAATGCTTAGTGTGGTTCCTGGCTATGTTAGGATAGAAATCTTGAGTCAGATTTTTAAAAATATCTCCTTCTTCAGATGTTATTTTATAAATAGAAAACCATTTCTATCACAGAACTAATAAAGATATTTAAAAGACAAAAATTATTTTACCTGTTCATTATCTTCTAGACATCATTGCACTCTTCCACAGAGGGGAAAGGAGAAGAAAAACTAAACCAAGAAGGAAAAAGGTGAGAGATGCTGTAAAAAAGAATGCACAATTTTCTTTCAACCTCAGTAGTTTGTCAGGGAATTACAATGAAATAGATGTTGTGAATACAGGACCAGTAACCTTGTGTGATAAGCAGGGAAACAAGCAAACACAAATTACAAAAAATGGTACCCAAACCTTTACCAAACCTTGTGTAATATGCAGGGAAACAAGCAAACACAAATTTAAAAAAATGGTACCCAAACCTTTACCTAACAGATGCTAAGCCACTATGTAGACAAAACACATAATATAAATACAGGTATTTTTCTAAATATCACGGCAAAACAACAAAAGTATTCAGGCACATCAAATGCCTTAGGCTTTTCCCATCTCTTAAATGACAAGACTGTAGGCTATTTTGCCTTGTACAAAGTATAACATTCAGATAAACAAACACAACACAAACTTAAAGGTTACTTTCCCCCCTTCCTTCTTCCCTCTGTTTCAGCAGGATGCCTTAAACAACACATTTTTTAAATAGGTCCCCAGCAAATTCAATTCCTCCTGACTGGAACAGGTTAATAGGGTATTTGAGTAATCCCAAATTCAGGTAAACCAACCATGCACTTATATTTTACGTGAAAACCAAGAGATGGAACCTCCAATAGAGTATTTTGGATATGTTTCTGTAACCCATTACAGCCTTGGATAAAAGAAAGAGGCAGAATTACTGCTAGATGTAGGATGTACAGCTACCTTAATGTTTTTTTTATATTATGTGGTTCTAAATAAGAGGTAGAAGGCATTTCTAGATGTGGTATGTGTTCAGCTCTCATCCAGGTGCTTCACTCTGCATAGCTTAGGAGAATGGTGGAGAATACATTCCCCAGTCATCTGGGGAAGTGTGGTGAGGATTCCCTTGGTGGCACAGCCCACAAACACAAGGAATCAGTGTCCTTCAGCAGGCTGAATCCTTGGGATTCATGTGCCACAGTTCAAAAATTGTGTGTAAATACTCTTACCCAATTTTAAAACATGCTGAGTGCCTATGAGTCTCAGTGGAAACTTCAGCTATTAAGAATTCATCTAGAGTACAAATCAAACAAGAACAGGCCTGACTATTCAGCACTGCAGTACAGCTTTAGAAGGATAATTTTTAAAAAGAGTGTTTTTTAAAAGCAGTTTTAGTATTTTAGCTGTAATGTCTCTCATTTCAAATAGGATGTATTAATTTGATGCAGCCTGTAGAAATTCTCAGAGCTATAAAATTGATGGATGGATGTGTGTTTGTGTGAGTGATGATGCTTACCTGATCACACACTAAGGACACACAGAACTTCCTGAATGACCTCCACAGTGAAAAGCAAGGTTCTTTTAGCCTTTTAGAGAGTAGAAATTATAAAAAAATTAAGCATAGATGCTCTAATAAATACCCTTTCCCCTAATAATTATATAATAAACTGGATTCTATGTTAGTGACATCTACAAGGCTTTATTTTGCGGGGAGGGTAGGGGCCCTTGTGAAATATTCAAACTGAACAGCAAAATGTGCAACATTCTTGGTGACTGATTTACATTTCTATGTCCCTAAGATTCCAGAAGCACTTGGCTGTTTGTTGGTGGCAAGACCTTTGGCTCTGAAATTTCAGTGGGATATAAAGCCAAAGGCTCTCTGTCTATAAATCAATTTTAATTGCCATATTACAGCCCAGAAAATTCTGCTTTTATATTACGACTGTGCATTATAGAGAACTTCAACAGCAAGATGTGATCTACAGACTTCAACTGAGTCTCTGTTATGTCTAGGACTTATTTCCTACTCTGCTTTTTCCTGCACTCCATACATGTGAACCTGGCAATACTGGGAAAGCTTTGCTTTCCTCTTTCATTATTACAGTCTGTCCTATTTATCTCTAACCTTTTATTTCTCTTGGTCTACAAGTTTGCCTAAGCACAAATGTCAGGTGAAGATGATCTTCTTTGCCCTTTCCCTGCTGGAGCTGCTCCAGCCCAAGCACTGGATGGACCAGGAAGAACCTGAGGGAAATGATTTGGGAATGAAAGGGGGTTCACACTCAGTATACACAAAGAATGTGTTCACATCACTGCCAGAGAATGTTAGTATGTCAGTGACCTTAAAGCTGATAAGGGAAATATTTTCAATATCACTGTTCAGACACCATCCAGCTTCTGCATCTCCTCCTTGGCCACAGGATAAATACTTTGTTTTTCTTCTATCAATAGGATTCCCAGTTCTTTCTTTACTTTTGCTACTGCTCTGTGTAGATAAGCACTGCTGTCCTTGGAGTTACACGGGTCTATTTGTGAAAATTTAATTTAGTTGGGTTTTTTTATAATTCTTGCTTTACTGATTTGTAAAACTCATCAGATTCAGTTTTTACTTTATCCTTTGATATTTTTTGAAGCTTTTCAAAGTCATACGTGAACTGGAAAGAAGCTAAAGGATTAAAAACCTCCCAGACAAAAGATTTACATGGCTCTGACTTTACTAGGTTGGAATGCAACAGTAACAGAGCAAAGAGAGTAGATTTTGTATTTTAACAGCTCTAGATGAAAATAAGGGGTTGCTATAATTTTTTAATAAAAGGCTGTTATTTTAAGACAGTCACATGATTTTGGGCACATCTCTCACTTTTCCAACCAAAGTCTCCCAGTCACCTTCTCTGCCACAGCCCAACATTTAGAACATAATTCTAAAATCTCCAAGGTTGCTCTTCTGCACACATTGTGTGTAAATGGCATTGTAGATGTAACTGCACTTCAAAACACACCCATGCCTGGGGAGAAGTCATGATTCCTACACACTGGCAATGCAGGGGTTTCATGGCAGGGATATCATCCCTTCAGCACCCAGCTCTGCTGCTCCTGCAGAGGCAGGAACCATCACCACAGCCTTAAACCCTGCAACTACCCAGGGGAAAGGAGGACATCAAATACACTCTGCACATTTTAATGCAAGTACATAGATTTTTTTTCATACAAAGTGGGTTTCTATGGACACAGCAGTGAGTCTGTGTTTCTATATGATATATTAATCACTGCAATACTACACACCCATGTCTATATAAGCCATGGACATACACCCACAGAGTCTCTCTATGTTACAACACATTTTAGGAAGAAACACATTGTAAGCACCAGAAAACTGCCCTTCCATACCAATACCAAGCTGTAGCAAAGAGCAGAGAAGACACTCCAGGATAACTCAATCAAAAACCCTGCCTGAGAAACCTGAAAGCATTTTCTCGTGGCTGAGAGATGGTTGGCTCAGTCTATTGGCTGAAGGCTCTCCTCCCTTTCCTTGCTGGAAAAACAATGTTAAAAAGCATTGTGCTAATGATCCAGGCTGCTTTCCCAACATTTCTTCTGATCTTTGATTTTACCACCCAGCACAAGATAGGGAACATAACATCTTCAGGTTTTTTGTGAGCTTCACACTTCTATTTGTATTTTTACGAGAACATACATTTCTGGAGACCCAGCTTAGTTTTCTTGCTCAGTCAAATATTTTTCTGTCTAACCAGTTTTATTATCATCTCATGGCTCCTTGCCTTAGGTGTAATCAATCATTCTTGCCTGCAGTTTCATTTCAGATTTGCCAATAACACATGACAGGCATTCTGCTTTTAGACGTTGCCTATTTTTTTAATGGAGATTAATTTTTAAAATAAGATGCAGTTTTAGTGTCAAGATAATTAAATTTTTCTAAGAGATAGTATCTTTCTTTTTGCTGCATCAGCTCTCCTGAACTCATACCTTTAGCAGTCTGCCACTAAGCTACTCAAATAAAATCAATAGGTTCTGAAGTCCAGCAGGGAGAACTTTTTCCATTAATAAAATAACTTTATTAACTCTGAGAACCATAAATTGCTGAAACACATTTTTTTTAACTGCCTCATCTGCATAAGAATCAACAACAGTGTTTGTAAAGTGGCTCTATTGTCAAAGACATATTTGATAAATCCCTGCTGCATATTTTGCAGTATCAAAGGGTTCCTTTTTGTTTGCTTTTACCAGCTTTGTTTATTAGAGCCAAACTTGGAGGAGCCAACTTAATGAAGTCAAATAATGCCTGACTTCCCCTGTGCAACTTAGGTTTATTTCAAGGTGTTGAGGCTTTGTGATGTCTCTCAGGTGTCAGCTGACACTGGGAAAAGAGGGGGGAAAAGAGGATGGCTATCTTGTCATTTAACCATTTTTCATGTGTTTGGCTGAATATTGTAATTTTTCTGTTGCATCAGATTTTTTTAGAAGAAATACAATACTTACTCTGTTTCTAAATGTTCCTTGGTTCAAGTAGAAAACTAAAGACAGTCCAAGAATTATAAAGGAGTTTGCTTGTTTTTATCCCCCTGGCACAGATGAGGAATCAAATTCCCCCACTGGTAGGAAAGCAATTTTACCATGATAAAACTGGGGTATGCTCACTGGGCTAACTTTTATCATGGTGCTGTTTCTATTTTTAGTGGCTCTCATTCCAGAAGGACCTGGAGCAAGGTACACTCCACAGTTGCTATTTGTCCCTGTTGTGCTGTTCACTGCCTCCCACCCAGACAGACCACTATTGATTTCAGCAAACTTTGGTTTTGACAGCTAGAATTAGGCAATTTTCCTACTATGGGAAAGAGGAAAAAGAAGAATTGGTCCCTTGTTGCTCTCATGGAGTTGCCTTTGCTGCCTTCAATATCAACAGAGTAGCTGCAAGCATCCAGTGTAAAATCCAATATCAGGAGCTGAAAGGCTCCTACCAAAGTCCACCTGCCTTGGGCCAGGCTATCACTGGCTCAAGCTCAGCATATTTTATTCCAATGACATCAAAATGCAGCTGGTTTCAGTTTAGAGAAGAAGCTCTATACCCTCAATTTATCTGTATTTGTACCCCATGGCAAGTAAGAGATGTTTTGGGGTGGTCATGAGCAATCACAGCTCTTGGCTCCAATGCTTGGGCACTGCTGCTGCTTTCAGAGCAAGGGCAGGTGATTATCTTTCTCCCCATGGAAAGACTCTCTGGAGTTTATCTGTTCTCTCAAGCTCACCCATTGGTCAGCCAGGTTCTGATCTGTTATTTTTAGTCTGACTCAAGTTTGAATGTTAAACAAGGAGAATAAAGCTCCTTATCATAGCAGACCATGTTGTCATGATCAAAAGATGTAAGATAAAACTTTCATCCAAAAAAATTTCGGGTTTTCCTTGAAATAAAGAGATTTTTTTTCCTTTAGAATTTTCTTTTCTTTAAGTTTATTCTTCTTATTTTTCATTTTCATTACAATTTCTTTTCTTTGCTTCCAGTCTTTGTGAGACTGGAGGATTAGCTTGAATAGTTAAAAAAGTGTTATAGATGGGGATATAGTTGAACTTGTACAAAAGCAGAAAAAAAAACCCCAAACCTAAAATCTGATTAATTCCTCCTATATTTGATACTTTAAATGACATGGCAAAACAAAAAGCAAATCTTTTTTTGAAAAGGCTATAGGAGTGTTCATTAAATGCCCATCTGAACCAAAGCTCTAAAACTTGAGAGGCAAGTTCAGGATAGCACTTGCCAGTGGTACAACACGACCTTCCAGAGAGTTCTAGACTTGATGGAATATACTGAATGCTGTGGTGAAAATATGGAAAAAATAACAACTTTTCTGTTTTATGGATACGTCAAAAGTTTTCCTGTTCTGCTCTTTGAAAGAGCAAGTTCTCTGGGCAAAGATGATGGCATAACACTGAACTGTTCTCACTAGTAAATTAGGAAAACAGAGAGCCATGAAATAATAGAGAGAGAGAAACAAACTGAAAAGATTAAGACTGAGATGCACTAGTTCATAGAACAGCTCAGGGGCTATGACTAAAGGATTTTAAACTGATCTCAAATACAAAAAAAATCCCCAACAACTGCAGAATGCCACTGACTCTTCATGATCCTGGATTCTCACAAGAATAATGTGACTGTCAAACAAAAGTATTCCAAAAGTGAGAAGATTCAGACAGACAAATGTGTCTTTTCAAGGGGAAAAGGGAACACAACCACTGGCAAACAGCTGTATTGAGCTGACAGGCCAACAGCTTTCAGCCTTATGTTCCTGTGTGGCCTTGCCCTGGTTCATGTGAGATTTAGTCACCTTGTATTTATTAGCATCCATGCAAATTAAAATTATAACATACACTCAATGGGTGGTAAGTGGGGTCAGCCTTTACATCCAGCTGAATTCCCTCTGTCCAACCCTGCTCTTAACCTTCAGGAACAGAGTCATTACTCCATATGTACCTTTAAAAATAAATATATTTTTACTTCTGTGTTTAATATTAATTATGCAACATTGTCCTGGTTTCAGCTGGGATGGACTTAATTTCCTTTCTAGTAGCCTAGTCGTGAAACCACTGTAAACATTTAATATGAATTATTTTTTACAGATGAGAAGTTCAGTCTATTCAAAATTTAACAAGACTGTGAAATTAAACTGATTCAAAGAAACATATCTTCTACTTGTCATTTAGCACTAAAACATGTTTTATTGAGCATTTTGGAAATGTGTGGTGAAAGATAAAAAAATGCAAATTATTCTGAAAGTTAGGAAAAATTTTTAAAAGGTATAATACAACAGCCAAACTGTATGAAAAACTATAGGTTGCTCATATGGTTTTTTTTCCCCCACAGTTATTCAGACAGAATTGCTATAGAATTAATTTTATTAAAGAAGAATTAGAAATGATCAAGAAAGAAGACCATGAAATTCCAGATTGCCTTAAGAGAACAAACAAAAGACATGAAAGGTTTTCTAGAAAACTGCTACCCTGTTCTAAGAGTTAATATAATGAGATTTTAATCGTTGACTAGAACACATTACAGAGAAATGAAGAAATGTTTCATGGCCTAAACCTGGTTCTGGTTTCATGGAATAAGAGGACATGTGCAAATCACTCAAGGCCTTTTACAGGACTGTCTGAGATTGGAAAGGACTTTTCTTTCTCAGTCTTGCATTCAATAGTTTTTTCTAGGGATAACTTCCATTTCCAACTCTATTTTTTTCCTATTATCACTCAGAAGGTATCCATAGACCACATGATCTTTCTATTATCTTTCTATTCTATTATCTTTCATTATCTTTCTATTATCTATCAAATTCTGTGAATTTGGATATCTATTATTCAAATTCACAGAGAGAACGAAGAAAAATCTTCGTGGTGAAACAGAGAAAAGATGTCTTGATGGCAAGCCTAGGGATGTGTTTCAGGCAACATCTCCTACATGCTGCAGCAGCAAGAGCTGGGATAAATTTTCTTCTAAAACCAGTTTTGCAAGCATTACAGGCAGTAATTTACAGATTAGATATTTGGACAGAGAATGCCTGGAAACACACAGCACTGAGAAGAGTTTTCCAAAGAGATCACTGATATAAAATCCAAAACTGAAATGAAATGAGAAAGCAGTTGCATTTCAGCACAGGCAACATCACCTAAAAAACTTAGAGACCCCTCACTGACACTGACAGTTCTCTGGGAATGGAATGCTACAAGTAAGCCAAGCAATACAATTTTTCTGATAAAAAATATGGGTTTAGGGCAATCAGCAGTGCCCTCACTGTCAAATTTGTCAGCATTTCTTGACAACACCAATCATGACTTGCTACTGATTCATCTCAGACTGACAAAAGAAGAAAGAATTGCACTGACCCTTCCTTTGGGGAGATCATGACTCAGAGGGTCCCAGGCATTATTTAGGATGTGCAAGATGCACAGGATGTATAGGATTTCTCTTGAGATCTGGCCTTTTTCCATTGCTCTCAGCTCGTGAGGAGGAAAGCTGCTCACAGATATCTGTGTGCTGGGCTGGGTTAGCCCTGCAGAACCAGAAGCAATTCCTTGTATTCTTGAGCACCATCTACTGGTGCCTCTTCCTTCAATAAGCCCATTTCCTACTGAGCACCCGGTGCCAGGCTCAGCACTTCAATTTGACTTTTGTGAGACATCTCATTAAGATACTGAAAATCATTCCCATTAATTGCCTTAACCTTGGGCCGAGCACTCTGTTCCAGCCACCAGGGAAAATGAAATTATCTTTGCAAGATCTTTCTTTTTAACCCTCGTTGAAAAGCCCCTCATAAGCAGAAATCTGCCACTTTCTCTTTAAGATCTTGAACATAGTGATTTTTTTGATGCATTTTCTTTGGTGTTGCCATAATGGATCTAAATTTGTTTAGATTACACTTGTCATTTTTATACATCTATTATTTGCTAAGTATATGTCTGACTCAAAGCTCTTTGCAAAATCTCTCCTAACGTTTATGAGTTCTGGACCCCAGCACCTCATTACATCAATTCTTGGGGGAAAATGTGATCCAGTAAACAAAAAAAAATGCATCACAAAGCAGATAGTCAAAATATACCACTAAAAAATCCTCGAGCTTTTGCTCTGTCAGCCAACTGAGAATGAATCTAGAAAAAATGACTCATTTTTAGTCATTGTAGCTAAAATTTGGTCCTGGGACAAGCCCAGCTTCTTATTCAATAAGACAATTCCTTCAGCTACAAAGTGACTTGGCTGCAGTAGAGAATAATTTCAGAGAACACTGAAGGATTTGATGAAATTGCTACTGCCTTTTGTTTGTGTTATGGGTTTGCTGTATATGAGGCACAGGCAATTAGCTGCCCTGCTGCACTCGTTTGGGAGCATCCAAGGTCAAGATCCTGCTAATGGGAACTGACATCTTCCTGCCCCTAGGGAATGCAAGAGCAGGCAGCACAAAGTATCACTTTTTAAAATAACCTGTTGCAATATTGCAACAAATTAACCCCTAAAATCAGTAGATATGCAAATTCTTTGTCTTTGTTCTTAAAGATTGTTTGGACAGAGCTATTGGAATGCCAAAGCTGAAAATTATTCTTTATAAAATCATTACTATTGAATATTGAAATTGTGAGACATACTAAAATATATTTAATCCAGAAGCAATACTAAAGGTGAATTTGAATAGTAGCCATCCTATTTGGTTTATTTATCTCTTAAGACATTAATTACAGAAACAATGAAAATAAAATATGGGGTTTACACTGGCATTTTTAAAAAACTCTATTCCATCTGAAAATGTGCATAATGAACAGTAAGTTACAGACTCTTGTCTTTATTATTATCTGCTGACAGATGTGAAATAATCCAGTGTTTTAAAATATGTTTTGGTTTTCTAGGGTTTCTTTGAAGGGATCCTGCTAGAAAATTGGAGATATCTATACTGTCTGTGTGCATGTAAAATGGATATTTACAGAATAATCTTGTTTGCAAAAGAAAGGAAGCCTTACACAGGAGAATATAAAGCTATTCAGGCATAGTAAAGACAGGATATGTTAAAAAATATATATATATTTCTTCATTCTGCTGGGTAGCTTTGTTTGCCCATGCAGCTGTAACAGCATTTTCTCCACACTGCCTGTGCTCACAGGTGCACCTCTCCAGGGGCACAGAGGTACCAATATGCCACAATTCATCTCTGGTAGGGAAGTCTAACTTAGAGGGGAGGGATCACAAAAAGCAGCAGCCACACAGACAGATGGAGTGGACAGTTTAGGCAGTCTGAAGCGCTGCAGGTTTTGGAGGTGATGAGGAGAACAACTTCAAAGCCTCCACACCAAGTTCTGTGCCTGTGTGGGCAAAGCTGTGTTCCAGAAATCCCAAACAACCATCTCTAGGCCAAGGGCATTTCTCTTCCTGTATGCTACCCTTGAAATAATCTCTTACAGACCTAATTTTCCTGAAGCTAAATGTCACAATTTTCCATCCCATCATCAGGGCTCTGAGCCCCCACCTCTGCTGCAGACAGCCACAATTAGCTCAGGTGTCCTGACTTTTTCTGTGTCTGCAATTCTTCTCTCCTGGGGCTAGAGATAATGATGACTAAAGACCAGACAGCCTAAAAAAAAAACCAAGGAACAGTCATTCAACAGCAAAACATTTAACAGAAAGAAGGATTTAGCACCCTGGATGTGCTTTTAGCTTTCCAAGGTGCCCAGCTGGTGGCTGTGGCTGCTTGCAGCCTCTCCCAGGCTGGCTGTGGCCCTGGCAGCTGCTGGCAGCTGGCCACCAGCCACTGCAGTTTGTTATCTCTTCAGTCAGAAGAGTTTGGCTCTTCCATCTTCCTCAGTGACAGATATAGACTCCTGGAGCTGAGTCATTTCCCTGGTGCCTTCCTGAGCCTGCCAAAGCACACTGATGTGGGATTTCCTGCAGAGCCCCATCGAGGGACAGCCTCACACCTGAATGACCCTCAGCTTGTTACTCTCCCTCTTTGCCCTCACCCCACAGAGTGAGTGTGCTGCCAGGGAAGGCCACACGGGATAAATCCTCTCCCAAAAATTCTATATGTGTCCCGAAGAGTTACCCATGGAATAAAATTTCTAATTCTTGTCCAATCTTTTCTACATTTGTACGAGGCTTTACACGCTCAAATGTATTCAAGGGGCATTCTCACACATCAGCAATCTCAGGGTTTCTCTCAAATAAATACTTCTGCTCTCAAATCTAACCTCAATTCCATGTGTATTGCTATCTATAATAAAATTGGAACCACATTTACATATTTCAGACAAATAAAACCATCAAAGCTACAGCAAGCGGAGAGATTTCAGTGGACTGAAAAATAACTACAGTAAGTATTTTGTAGCAATATATTGAAATACTAAATTTTAATAAAGTGTACAAGATTAGATTAGTGACATAGTGGTCATTCTAGATACCTATATTTCTGTTGACAAACTTGACAATATTCTTTGGAAAATGTTGAACTCTCATTTTCTGGAACAAGCTTCTTTTAAAGGTGCTGTGGTATCTGGCTCTGCTTCTCCAGCTCCTCCTCAAATCACCACTTTTGCAACTAAACATGTTTTGGTAGAAGTAAAGCAGAACTGAATTATCCTACTTTTTAAAAGATTTTATGACATTGTTACAATGACAAGTTGTAATCAATCCCAAGACAAGGCCTCTAAACTGGTAATTCAGGAGATATTTTCTATGAAGGGCTTCAGCTCTGCTGGGTTTCATCCTCTCAAATTTTGTGCAGAAAGGAAGAGAGAGGAGCATGCGACCCATGACATGCTGGCTCTACATCTCTGTATTGTAAATATAAAAGAAATAAAAATGTGACTATATATATTTTACAGGAAAAAGCCTTTTAAACTTACATGAAATACCCAGCAGGTATCTGCAGAGAGTAGTATGAAGAACCTATGATTGAAAAATATCTCATAAGATATTTCATAAATAAGTACAGATTGGCCAATATGCCACAATTCATCTCTGGCATTCACCTCTTGTCCATTACAGAGGGAAGACACTTCAAGGGTGTTGTCACATCCTGATTCTTTAAATGCTGATGAAAGAAAAAAGTTTTCCCTCTTGTAATCCGAACAGCAGAGCTGTATCAGTCTCACTGAACTGAAGTTTTCCCTCCTGACAGTGATTTTGTTGTGAAAGCCCTCTCAGAAGGCTGTTCTAGAGAAGTTAGCCTTGAACTTTCTCCACATCCTTGAGTCCAGCCCTGCTTAAGCCTGATTGTCATCATCTGGCAAGTTTTTGTCTCAAAGGAGGGGGAGTTGCTCCTAGAGATCCTCACAAGACACAAAATATTCTTAATTACTCAGCTTCTGAATATATATGTCTTCAAAATATATATCCCAGGTACTTTGTCATTATTATCCAGAGCTGAGTTAAATTCAATTTCGAGAGCAGCTTTTCAGAATGTTTGTAAACAGCAGGGAACATGAACAGTCCAGGAAAATTTTCTGTACACAAAGACTGCACATGATTGACTGGAAAGCCATTTAGGGAGAGTAAAGCTTCTCTTTGCAAATATGTGTGTTCAATATCATCTTTCCAAAACAGCCCACAGAAAGGCTAAGTAATCACAGGCTATGACTGTCACATCATTAATCTCAATCTTATTTTCTACATGACTTCTGGAGAAGAATTTTTGTTGCTCTACCAGAGGGATGAGTGAATAGATCACAGAAAAAGCTAAATGACAAAAGTCTGCCCTTAATCTACCCACAGTTTCTAGGCTACAACTATTAGAGATGTCCATGATAACCTATAGCAGCTATTCAGTTTGTGAGAAAATGATGTATCAGCCATTGCATTTTCAACTCTGACCTTTCTATTAGGAGTTATCAAAATCTTTTACAGTCATTAATTATACAGTGTGCCATTTTATGAAATGAACTCTATTCCTGCTTTTTTTTTTTTTTTTTCCTGTCAAAGGGAAAGGACTGATCCCACCAGAATTCATCCTGTGACATTTGTAAGCATGCCTATGGAGGGGCTGGATGAAAAACAGGAGATCTGCCAGAAGTTTCAAACCATCACCTGTTGGAGAGCCCATGTGCCCTCAAGTTGTCTCTCAGGAGCATTTTGAATTCTCCCAGCAAACAGAAAACTGGAGCTGGGAAACAGATTCTGCTCTGAACCTGCTTGGTGCTGTTTGCAGTCAGCCACCTGTGCCTGACCCCCACTCTTCCTTTGCAGATTATGGGTCACTCAAAATAGCTGCTGCTACTTTTAAGTATTTTAGAGCAGCATAAAACAAGCAGAGGGTGCATTTAGAGCTATTTTCAGAAATCCTATATATACACCTGCCTTAACTGTAGGTGTGAAGAAAAAGAACATTATCATATCAGTGATATGATCCCCTCACAATTTTCTTCAATGCCCTGAGTTTTCTCATTGTTTTTGTTCATGCCCCACTGATGGGCTCTGTGCCACTGAGAACCCAAATGGTCCAAATCAAAAAGAAAACTTGGCACAGTGGAAAGAATTGATGCAATTTCTCAGGATATTTGCACTGGAAATTCAAACCTTTTAGGCTGGTTTTCCTTACTGACTAAAGCAGGACACTTCACAGCTGAGCTTCCTGAAAGATGAGTAATTACCTGGACAAATCATCGAGACATAAAGTCAGAAAGATGAATCAAGGGTGAGGAAAAATATTTCTGTCTTTAACATGGAAGAAAATAAATGATAATGATGCAGGGCAGAGTAGAGGGGGCTGGCACTGGAGATCCCATGGCCATAAACAACTCATCAGTGACTAAAGACCTGGAGCCAGAAAAATAGATTTTGGAGGTAGCAGGAAACAGAGAAGTCCCAACTTTTGAACCAGGTACAGTAAGTCCATTTGGAAATGACATAAGGCTGCAGATCAATGAAGAAAGAAAAAGGTGAAAAAGTGGAATTGCAAACATTAAAATGATCTCAAATGGATCCTGGCATGAGGAAGAAGAAAGCACAAAAATTACCATGGTTCTTCATTTGAACTGTTAAATTCTCTACTATTTTTATGATAAATTCTACAAACTAGGTGAGTTCCTTTGAAGTGCTGAAAGGTGCAGTAAGGACCCAAACACACAGGTTTTGCTCAGTCCCCCTCACTTGTATTTA
Organism: Urocynchramus pylzowi; assembly: GCA_013397555.1. Classification (NCBI taxonomy): domain Eukaryota; kingdom Metazoa; phylum Chordata; class Aves; order Passeriformes; family Fringillidae; genus Urocynchramus; species Urocynchramus pylzowi. The sequence continues at coordinate 422,541 of VZRH01004153.1, read as the reverse complement.
TTTATTTATTTTAGTCCTAAGTTCAGGTAAACTGAATTATGAAACAGCACTGCTGAAATCTGAAGTGAGCTGAAAAAGAGAAACTTGCTTTTGGCAGCAAAGACAACCGAGCTTAAGGAAACAAAAGTAAAACACAACAACTCCAAACCTCCAGAGCTACAACCTGAATTCTGAATCCAAAATGCCCACTACTAGTGCAAGAATTCAGTTCATGTCTCTCTTTCTCATGCCACCATCCCTGGTATTTTTTTACCCATGGTTGCTGGCCAGTATGTGGCACTTGGAACAGGCACTTCCCTGGGGTTAATAATGAGAGGATAATCAGATAGGGGCTCATAGGAAAAGAGAATAAATGCTTTCCTCTGTAGAGCAGAAACCTTTGTCTATGGCTTTTCATTCAACCATTCTTTTTTCTTTTTTTAGTTTCTTCATTATTTCAAAAATAATTTCAAAACCAGAATTAAGTACTCAAGTAATTTCTCAGATTCACTTAACTAAAGAGTCCTTTAATTATCCAGAACCTGGCTGCCTTCTTTAAACAAGTACAGATATAAAAACTCTAATACTTGCTCTCCTTTGCCCTGAAGAGAATTGATCAGCTAGATTAAGATGCTGTCACTGCATGCAGGAGAAACCAAATCAAGACAAAACCAAACCAAATCAAGAGATAAACATTTCTGTGCTGGCTATTTTGAAGGCCAGCAGACAGGACAGTAAGATAAATTAAGAGAAACATTAAATGCCTCTTGATCACAATATCAGTCCAAAGCCTTACTGATGAACTTCATCTCTTTTCACTTGTCTTTTTGCAGGGGGAGTGGGAATTATTCTGTCCTTGTGCCTCAAAAGCAATGTGATGTGAATAATGCTCTTATTTTTTTATATACATTTAAATTATACCAGCAGTTAAAACCATCTAAATGAAAGGACAGTTGTGGGATGGGAATAAATTATCCTAAAAATGTAAATGACAGTAGATGAGGTGAGGACACAAAACACCTTTGCTTTGCTCACATGAGACAACACAGAGGGAATTCACACTCCCCAGCAGAGAGGCAACAAACGTGGCCCAGCTCAAGGAGCAGAGGTAGCACAGCTTGTCCCTGTGCAGAGCTTTGAGCTGCACAGCTGGGGAAGAGCCCCAAATCTTTTTTACAGGAGTGTTGCTTCTCTGCATACTTCACTCAAAATTCAATTTTTATACTGGTGAAACTGTAGAACTCGGTTCAATAAAGGAATCACTTCTTTTATTATCAGTTTAGCAGAGTAGCAAGGGAGTGAGGGCTTTTTTAGAAATTGATTTATAAAAACTATTATTATTAGTTTTATTTCTATTATTTAGAAATTAATTTATAAAATTTATTAATTTATAAATTTATTTTAATCATCTTTGGCAGTTAATTACATTATTTCCAATTATGTAACAGTACTGCTGGTTATAGAGTGTAAAATATCAAGAGAGAAAATGTTTATTCCAGAAAACTTGTCAGTTTTATCAAGCTTCAACTTTAAAGGTTTATTCTCACTTCCTGCAATATAATTTCTTCTTTTCTTTGCCGGGCAGTATCTTTTGTTCTCTTTTTCATTGCAAAACCTTGTTCAGACCTCCTGGATACAAATCCTGGTGCTTGAGCCACTCACATGCTTGTCTTTGTGCTTAAAAATTATTATTGCAGTTGATGTGAGAGAGTGAGTGTGAGGTTATATTTGTCTTCTAATTAAATCATTTTCCTTCTCTATAATATCTTGCATTGATGGTTTCCTACAGCACCAGAATATAATACCCTACACAATCTAACTTGCAAAAGGAAATATATTTGTTGTTTATTACTTGCACACAAGAAACACCCAGCTAAGGAAGTAGAAATTGCTCTGAACTTTCAGTGTACTTTCTGAAAGCTGCATATGAAGGAACTGGAGGGGAAAAAAAATGGCTCTCTGTTAAAATTCTTATACAGGGTAGAAAGCAACATGACCCCCTAAATTTGTCTGAAAATGCAGCTCATTCATCTCTAGGAGAGCATTAATGAGAATAAAGACTACAGGTCCTTGAAAGAGCCAGCCAATATTTGCTCACCAGTGACAGAAATAATATTATCCAGTAGGTCTTCAACGTTTCCTCTATATTTTGGAAAAGCTGAAGAGGCAAGATAGTTTAATAAATAATACTCCTCCAGGTCTTTTTCACAAATCTCATCTCCAGAGTTTCAAAGAGCCTTTTGGACAAACATACTGCAGAAAGAGATGTAAATATGAGCCGTGCATAATTCAAAACATCCCATTTTAGGGGATTTGTCCCCAAAAGGCACTATAAGTAAAATTACTGTTTCTTTTTGCCATTATAAAACCTAATTTAATATAACAATATAAGTATTATACTTGATCAGTGCCAAATAATTATGTACAGGCACTTCTAGGGGATGTACTTTGATTACACTCTACTTTATCTCAACAAATAACCACATTAAATTACTTTGTTTTTGCTTACTACCCATGAGTCTCCAAGTGCTTCTCAAGAGCCATGACTGCACCTACTCCTTTTTCATTGAAGAGAGGCACAATTATTATTCTGAGTTATTACAGCTGCAAAGAAAATAAGCCAGATACTTTAACTCCCACTCTTCTTCTCCAAACACTGCTCACTGCAGTGCTCACAGCCAAGACTTTTTATGTTCTGAATGACAAAACAAAATTTAGAAAAGCAAACTGCTGTCAGAAGACCCACAAAGACTCAAACTTGTGTCTGATGGACCTTGAATACTGTGAGCTTCAATCTCTTATGAAGGTGGAAAGCTTGATCACCAAGAGCATCTTTTCCACTCTGCTATTCTCCTGAAAGCTGTGACTGTGTCCTGGTCATGGCTGGGGCAGAGTTCATGTCCTCCATGGTAGCTGGGATGGGGCTGGGTTTGGGATTTGTGCTGGAAACAGAGTTGATAACACAGGGATATTTCCTTGCTGCTGAGCAGAGCTTACACAGAGCCAAGGCCTTTTCTGCCTCTCACCCCAGCCACCCCCCAGTGAGGGGCCAGGTGGGCACAAGGCAGGACAGCTGATCCCACTGACCCAAGGGATGTCCCATCCCCAACCCCATCCCCATCCCATCCCAATCCATCCCCACCCCACCCCCATCC